>JAWNNM010002368.1:0-586552 GCA_035044965.1 Lordiphosa andalusiaca | reverse complement strand
TAGTAATCAAGATAGCTTATCGATCCTCCAAAAAAATGGAGAAGATCGGATGAACGGGTTTCGAGTTATGATCAAAAGACTGTTCGCTGCTGCAGCGCAGTAGCAGCGCTGCTTTCAGCTGCTACTGCAGCAATAAAATGTATTTCGTTGGTACAGAGTATGTTATAGTCGGGCTTGACCGACTTTCTTTCTTGCTTCTGGTTGTATAGCTCTTAAATACAAATAGTGCTGAAAAATGGGCAGCTGTATAGGAGGGGTAGTTGTTTTGGTCCAATGTTGCTCATATTAGCTCATCTGTATAGTCTATAGCTCTTCAACAACAACTGCAACTGTTATTTGTCGTCTCAGATTGGTAAAATCTTACACTGTGCGCCCCCATGAAAAAGGCTGCAAAAGCTTCAATAACTTGGCAGAGGGGCAAGCATTTTTAGAGGCCATTTTGAGAAGCGTCCAAGTGCTACCCATAAAACAAACACAACACAAAAAAAATACAAATTTCAATTTGTATTAAAATATTGTGAAACATTTCAATTTTTGTAAATTGTGTGTTGCAGTTGGTAGCCTGCAAGAGGAAACGTTTTTTCTTAAAAAACGTACACACCCGGTCGCCTTCACCAGCTGTAAGGGAACTAGCCATGCCAAATGCCCCTTGGGATTCGCTCTGGTGCGAAATTAGAAGAAACAGGAAATACTCTGGCCTCAAATTGGTTGGTCTAAAATAAAATCCCTTTCATTTTTCAGCTACCCCAGTCGTCGTGCTTTTCACAAGTATAAGTATATAATTATAATAATACTTAATATTCTTTTTTTTTTTGTTTACTTATTTATATGCCGCACACGCAGATTACGACACGACTGGCTGTGGCACACATTTCTTTCTTTATTTCTAATTTTGAACATTTTTCAAACTCAATTACATTTGCGAGCTGTTTGCCTTCTAAGGGTGGGGGGGGGGGCTGGCTTGGTACCTCCTCACCCAGGTAATTGCTTGCAAATTACAGAGCTGAAGACACCCAAACCCACAAAACGAAAGAGAGAAAAAAAAGGAACGAAGGAGACAAAACTTTGCACATCTGCCCAAAGTTGGCAGCGTCGTGTCACATTACCCAGGTTAATGAAATCAAACAAAGACACCACCGAGAAGTTCTTTTCAAAAGCAGAGACAGTCGCGAACGAGTCACCCTAAATTAGCAGCTAGCTTCGCAATTATGCGAGAACTTGGCCAAAAAGCAGTTGCCAACTTACTTTTTTAAGCAAATGCTAATGACTTCAAGTGCCGCACCAAGTCAAAGAGAGTCGTGAAAAAGTCGAGCCACAGGTTGACAAGCACATTGACAGCTGAAGACACACACAGAGAGCGAGCTGCAAGACGCAACGGAAATGGCAACACAGCCAGCTAAAATGGCTGTTTGTTTGCTTCCGGTGTATGCCAGGAGTGGCAAACACATTACCCTCTCCCCAGCCTTCCGCCTCGCTGCTCCAGCCACTTACTCTTGATATGGCATATTTTATGCAAACGAAAGGCACACCTCGCCCTTCCCACAAAGGTGCGCGCCAGCTCACCGCAAAACTCAAATGGAGAAACCACCAAGCGGCGCATTCCAAATGCTTAGTTCATATTAATAATTCATAAAAATTTATGCGAAATAGACAACATTTGTTTGAGTCCTGTCGGCTGTGGTCTAACCTGACTGACAGATGGGTGTGCCCGTCGAGAAGGGGGGGTGTGCGGGGCCAATGCCAGCTGTTTTGCGTACAGTTTTTATATAATTTTGTTGAGATGACACAAAAAAAAAAAACACAGACAGCGAAATGGAAATCACTGTAATAACAAGCAGTCGCCATATTATAATAAGCATTTTTAGCAGCAGCTGATTTGGAGAGTTAATCGACCTGTTCAAATTTGAACCATGGGTGAGAGCTCATTTGTATTGCTGTTTCGATTTTGGTTGTATCCAACTAGGCTGTGGGAGAAACTATTTTGAAAGAAGTTGTTTGGGGAGATCACTATTTTGAATTAGAATTTGTGTTCAACTTTGCATCAAATTTGTATCGATAACTATCCCTTTAAGGGCCGATTTCGCATCTTCCGAATAGCTGATATGTGTCAGATAAGCTTAGATTTTGCTCAGTTATTTGAAGGTTTATGTGACAGATAGCTCTATGTAGCAGATTAGAAAACGACCCTATGTCTAATATGAAGTATTATCACAGCGGTCCACAAATACAGAACCAAACGATGTCACAACTTGTATAGAATTATACACTTTAATTGAGCACGCTGGTAATGTAATATTTGTACTGAGTCGCTCTTGCGAGCGATCATCCCTTAAATCTAACTTATCTATTGCTTCGTTTGTAAGACGAGGCATGTGTATGTTTATGTGCGTTGGTAATTATCATATGCACACATATGGTCGGTCTAGTGGGAGGGGTGCATCGCCTATGCATCTTAAAGGATCCCTAAGCGTGGGGTTAGATACATCCTGACCCTCGTCAAGTGCCCATTAATATTTATTGTTTATGTATATTAATGCATCCATCGCTCCGTGTGAGTCGTGGATCGTGGACTTATGTATGTTTAGATTCTAAACACAACTTAACCAGAAACTTTGGATTTAGTGGCGACTCGTAATTAGAGACTCCTCACATCGGCTCAGAACTTACTAAAGGCTGAATCAACCCTGACTTGGAAGACCTAAGACTAATACTATTGAATAGTATAGTTGGTATAGACAATTAAGTAATACCCATATTTGTCACTATCTAAGGAGAGCCTCCGCAGAGAGTGAAAGAGCTCTTACATTTTGGTAAATTGTAAATGGGAAAACAAGTTTTTAGTTTCCGGTGAGCACTCAAAAATTAGGAAATTACAACAATTCAATACAATTAATCTTATTTTTACACAGAGAAAACACAATTAGCTACACGCCACGTATAGAGTTGGTAATCCTAAACGAAACGTAGTTCCCTTAAATATAATATTTGCAAATATAGATTTTTTCCCACAACAACCCATTTTCCGACCGATCGTTTGTATTTTAGCATTTACTCATCCGCTTTGGACAAAATTAAGTAGAATTGGGTGAAAAAAAAGTTGTTCTAACTAAGACTGATATTCACACCTATATTTTGTATTTCAGTTTACCATATGGTTGTCCGATTTTCATCAAACTTGGCAGAATTATAAAAAAAAGCATAGAAAACCTGGGAATACAAAGTTTGCAGTCCTTTCCATTGAAAAGAAAAAGTTTTTCATACTAAAACTAGTTTTCCGACCGATTGTTCCTATGGGAGCTATGAGATACAGTCATTCGATCCGGTCGGTTCCGATATATTACTAGCGTGCAGCAAAAAGAAGACTCTGTGCAAAATTTTTGCTTAGAAACAGACAGACAGACGGACAAAACTCAATCGACTTAGCTCGTCACCCTGATCAAGAATAAATATAGTTTATGGGGTCGGAAATGAATATTTCTATGCGATGCATACTTCCAGGCAAAATATTAAAACCCTTTTAAATAAAATAGCGATGTATCATATCTTGCAATATCTGCTCAATATCTATATTAAATGGCGGAGCTCGTCCGAGCAGCAGGCACTATTCGCTAACATAATGTTGACATCTTTACATTAATGTTAATGCTCTGTTAATGAACAATAAGAAGAGGCTGCCAACCATTAATTCCACTGAGTAACGATTATATCGAATTCGGGCTGCGCCCACTTCAGCTAACGCTCTCGTTTTATTAGTTTGATCCTTCTCAAAATACAAATACACTTCCCACCAATCAATTCGAACCGTATTTAATCCCCCCTACAGCCAGAACCCCTTCTTCTCGTTTGCATAGTGCCATCTAATATTCATTTGAGAAACATAAATGTTTCTACTCAGTCCCTTTCCGTCTTTATTTACAAGAACCGTAAGCCTTATTAAACCTGCTCTGGAAATGAGGATACTTCCTCCCCGCCATTAGTCAAGCAATTTATTTGTAAGCCGCTTAAGAATAAAACAAAATTGAATTCATTTCCCATTCCCAAAAAACCCAACTCAACTCATTGCCTGATGCGATTATGTCATATTTTGTTTTTTTGCTTATTTAAATGTAATTTCAAATCAAAATTTTTACATGTTCCACACTCGACAATAAGTTGTCCACTCCATCAACGAATATTCTTAAATTTTGCGTATTTATCAAGAGGGAGCAATGTGCATTCTGGTCCTGTGTAAGCCAATGGCCCAGCGCATTTTCAACGGCCATCGCAAATTGGTGGTGATGGTGCTGCATCCCTTTGCGGTGCTGATCATGTTGACGATGATAAGCTTCCTGTTCGTCTACGAATTGTGGTTCATCTTGCCGGAGCTGTGCGGTACGGGCGGTCTCAAGTATAAGCTCAATGCGATACTGTCCACGTTCATCCTGCAGAATATACTGGGCAACATGTGGTTCTGCCATCGGACGGACAACAGCTTAAAGAGTTTGCGGGTTTCTCATCCGCCGCTCTCGGAGACCCACCGGTGGCATTTGTGTACGCGGTGTCAGGTAATGGCGCCGCCGCGGTCCTGGCACTGTTGCTTCTGCGATTGCTGTTCGCTGAAGCGGGATCATCACTGCCACTTCATGGCCAATTGCATTGGACACAACAATCACCGATACTTCGTTTGCTTCCTATTCTATCTGGCAGTGGGCAGTGGCCTGTCGCTGATATACAATATCATCGATTATTGGCTGTACGGTTCCCTTATGTTCATAGATCCGATTGTGATTTATGGCCATGCTAGTCGCTTTTTCCAGGCCAAGACGGTGGGAATCGATCGATTCGAATGGATGATCATCTCTTCCACAATCCTCAAGCTGAATTTCTTTGCCTTTGTTGCTGCAGTCTCGCAGCTGGTCTATCAATCGATATTGATTTGTCGGAACAGCACCATGTTCTCGATGCGGGATCGCACCTATGATCTGGGGCCCCGGAGGAATGTTGAGTTGGTGCTGGGCGAGCGTGGCTACTGGTGTCTCGTTTCGCCGTTAATTAAGAGTCCCTTGCCCCACGACGGCGCCCACTGGGAGCTGGCCAAGCAGCGTGTTTAGCCATTATCTGTCTATTGTCCTTTCTGGGTAGTTCCATTACATATTCCAGCCATTGGCCAGAAATCGAGTTTTACGCTTCATTTAATCGGCAATTCGTGTTCGCATTGAATGTGCTAATTACCATCCCGTTTCGGTACACGGCGATGAGGGGAGGGGTTCGGTGTGGATGGTTTGGTTGTAGGGGATGGACTAGGAAGGGGTGCGGACGTGGCACGCGTCACCGGTTCATCTGCTTGCTATCAGGAATTGCAAATTTCGTGCGATTCACTAAGCAGGGTATGCGCACTTGTGTAATCAAGCTGGGAAATGCAAAGAAAATGTAGTTTGGAATATGTAAAGAAAATTTTATGTGCCTAAAACTGCTAAAAGAAAGTAAGATTAGAAATGCTGCAGTGTAGCTTTGCATTAAGCAGACGTCGATGTGTTTGCTCGGTGGCGCGGAGTGCGATTCAAGCATTTTGACTGGCCGGGGAAGCAAAGTGGAAATGTCGGAGATAATAGCAAGTAAAGAAAATCAAACGGGTGACACCGAAAGTAACTTATCAAAAGAGCATTTGCAATTCCAATTTCTAAATTCAGTTTTACGCTTTCCCATTTGCATAATTTTGACCTTCCTTTTGTGGTACGACTCCGGCAATGTTAATGGTTGAATTACCTTAGACCCGTCCCAACAGGCAACACCTTTCGCCGCAGTCGGCAACACTTGTCAAATGTCAAAAAAGCCAAAATCGTTGTGAAAAATGAACGACTCTGGATAAGAATGGGCACGACGAGCCGGCTGAGCAGAATTAATGACGGCGCATGTCACTGACAAGCCTCGAAACATGAAATCAAAGTCCAAAATCTGGGCATCCCGCCGTTGCATGAAAAATGTTCGAGGTGCGAAATCTGTGCAAAGTCTAAACAACAACATAATTGCCAAATAAAAAAGTCGCCGCCGGCTTAAAGCGATGACCATTAATCACAGAAATGTGGGAGTGGAAAATGTGTGTGTGTGTGCCGCCGCAGGAAGTCCATTGAGAAATGGCCATGTCAACACTTTCGGCCAATCGGAACCATCCCTCCCCGCCGTCAACCTACGCGGGAGGGCGGCGCGACAGACAATGATTTGTTCCGGCCCTGCTTAGAGGCGGCAGTGGCTGACGGAGCTGATTTCTGATTGCAGCAGCTCAGTCAATTGTGCAATTTCCGTTAACTGTCAACGGCTACGTGTGCCGGGCAGGCTGTGTGTGTGTGTGTGTTTTTTTTTTTTTGTCTTTAAACTGAATGGCAACAAAAACCGAACAAAGAACTAACCACAAGCCACTCGAGAAGCAACGACTTACCCCCCACCCAGACGCACCGCAGCATCATTAGAAAAGTACCAAACAACGAGGGCGGTCTGAAAATTAGTCGGTAAACAAATGTTGCCTCCTTTCAGGTAGACAAAGGTATTTTAATGATTTATAGCACTGGCTGCCATATCCCATACTCTGTTGCTATTGTTTTTGTAAGCCAGCCCGACTTTTCAGTCTGTAAACCGAACCAAGAAAGCAAAATTGACTGAACCTGAGCCAGCTTAGAACCTATCATTTCGGATCGATTGAACAGACATTCTAATAGCTGACCTACTGCCTCCAGATTTTGTAATACCTGCTCGATATGACGGTACAGAGTCTCAGAATCTGCAGGGAAGTATAATATCATTAGAGCGTTTGAAGGCGGTTACAACTTTTAGAGCCGAATCCGACCGGCTTGGGTGACTATAGAATGGCAGCCATAGGAATGATCGGGCTAAAAAACTAGTTTTAGTGAGAAAAACTTTCAAGACAACGTCTACAAACTTGGTTTTTTAAAATTTGCTATGCTTTCCCACGATTCCACTAAGTTTGGTCAAAATCGGACATCTATATAGAATAGCTGTCATAGAAAAGTAGAGCCCGAAAAGAAGTCTTTGTGAGAAAAACTTGTTTGTTTTCAGTGGAAATGTCTTTCAAATTAGAGGAAAGTTAATATCGGCTCGGCCGAAGTTTGTATTCAGCACGTTTATCTAACTAATTTGAAGGAGATTTCCAATGAAAACAAACAAGCTTTTCTCACTAAGGGCCGATTTCTTATCTTGTACATAGAGCTATCTGTCACATAAACCTACACTCAGAGAAAAAATCAAGAAGATCATGCTTGATATCAAGAAGATTCGATGTCAAAAGTACGGCCAAATCGAATATTCTCGGATCCAAGAAGAAAAATCTTGAAATCAAGCATAGATTTTCGAGAAGAATATTCTTGGTCTTAGAATTAGTCTTCTTGATATCAAGAATAAATCTTCTTGGATCCAAGAAAAAATCTTGCCAAGATTTTCGAGAAGAATATTCTTGGTCTTAGAATTAGTCTTCTTGATATCAAGAATAAATCTTCTTGGATCCAAGAAAAAATCTTGGATGCAAGCATAAATATTCTTGATTTTAAGAACAGTTCTTCTTGGTTGCAAAAATAAAAAAGTTTGAGTTCCAAGAGTAGTGTTAGTTCTTCTTGGAAGAATTGGCGCAGTGTCACGGAAGACACATCGCAAAACACACACCCTCCTCAAAAACCCTCACCTCAACGCCACTGCCACTCCCCCATTGTTTATTAATTCTGTTTAATTTTTAAAAGCCATTAAATAATTTTATTTTGTACTTACCTTAACTAGGACTTGAACTCAGGGCCCCGAAGACGGCAAAGCACTCACTGACACCGACATCTCAACCGACACCGCCACAACGCGTTATGCCAAATCAACGACAAATTCTCAGTATAAATTGTAGGCAACAGCCATCGGCAATGCTTATAGCGAGAGAGAGAATTATTCTCCTTTGCTGTTTGCTCTCTCCGCTCGTGGCTCCCCGCACTTCCCTTGCCCTCAAGCTCGATGTCAAGAACGTTTGTCTGCTTGCATTCGAGCAGATTTCGTCTTAAAAAAATCAAGAAGAAAAATTCTAATTTGAAGCATAAATCGTGCTTGCCGATTCGTGCTACATTTCTCTGGGTGTACAAATTACAGAGCAAAATCCAGGATTATCTGGCACATAGGGCCGATTTCTCGTCTTCTGAATAGCTGCTAAGACTACTGCTCTGACTCTACTATTACAGCTATACTATATAGATGTCCGATTTCGACCAAACTTAGTGGAATCATGAGAAAGCGTTTACTATGCTTGGAGAAATACAAAGTTTGGAGCACTTTTCTGAAAAACAAAAAGTTTTTCTCAGTAAAATCTGTTTTGCTACTGAATATTCCCATGGAAGCTATATGCTATACTCATTGATTGATTTATTTGCTATTCATCCTAGCGATAAAGTACAATACTATATACTTATAAATTATTGCGCCAGTCAAATTATTGCGCCTGGAATCAAATGTTTGTAGCTCGTAAGTGATCTTCTATTCTAAGCCTAAATTGCGCTGCGTTTCTTATAGTTTTTATTTCATGGGCTAGACTATTCCAACGGCGAACAGCATGAATAAAAAAGTGTCTCTCTGAACTTGACAGTCTGTATTTTTGGCACACAATATTGTGGGTTCTTCTAGAGAGGGTCTTGGCTATCATCAAGCGAATCTTGACTGGTAGGAAGAGCTTGATCACGTTCTGGCTTCCCAGAATTCCATACATCTTGCCTACGGATCCAACAATATGATCATTTCATGTAAGTGTTGTGGAAAACACAAATCCCAAGTTACTTGCCCGATTTACATACTCTATGGCAGTATTATTTATTGTTAGGTGAAGCAAGTTGCAGGTATCAACGGTTCTGTTGCTAATAACTAAGCACTTTGATTTGGATGGGTTTATTGTCAGACCGATATCATCCGACCCGGCCGGTACTTGTGCAGCGTACAAAGTTTGGTAGCGATAGCATTCAAACTGACTGGGGAAATCGCATAGAAACAGACGGACGGACAGACGGACATGGCTTTATCGACTCAGCTCGAAGCATCTCCGACCACATAAAGTATATTTATTCTTTTCAGTGTGAATAGCTGAGTCGATATAGCCATGTCCCTCTGTCCGTCCATCCGTCTGTCTGTACGAAAGCGTCAATCTCCGAGACTTTAAGAGATAGAACAACACATTTTTGCATGAAGGTAAATGTATACCGTACGCAGATCATGTTTGTTTCAAAATTGGAAAAATGCGTTTGATAGCAAGGGAAGTGGGGGATCCACAAGCATTGACCCCGAGCAACAATTGAGAACAATTCTTGCTCTCGCTCTCAGCGTTGCCAATGGCTCTTGCCTACATTTCATGGCTGCTTTGGATAAACGCGTTGTGGCGGTGTCGGCTGAGATGTCGATGTCAGTGAGTATTTCAGTTTTGGAAGCCCTGAGTTCGAATCCTAGTTTTGAGGTAAGTACAAAATAAAATTGTTAAATGGCATTTTAAAACTAATAAGAAGTTTAGCAAGAAGGTGTGTATTTTGGGGTTTGATGGGTGTGTGTATGTTAGGGTGTCTCTCTCACGTGCCACTACGCCGAATCTTTCAAAGAGAAGAATTCTTGGAATCAAGAAGATCTATTCTTGGAATCGAGACTATTTATGCTTGCATTCAAGAAGATCTTTTCATAGATCAAAGATTATTTATGATTGATATTAAGCATATCCAAGCATTTTATTTCCCACCATACTTTTGACATAAAATTTGCTTCATATTAAGCACGATCTACTTGATTCCTTTTTTGGATGTAAGTCTCATTCTACTATAGGCAAGGCAATGAACCAGTAGATGCTGTACCGTCTTCTTCTCTTCCTCAAATCTGCAACTTCTACAGAAGTCAAACTGTAGTTAAGCCTAGGAGTGACCGGTCAGGCCCCCTAACATAAGTGATGTGTGTGTTCCCTTCTGTAATGTAAAAGTGCATCCCTATCGGTGCTCTCTTCTCTGAAAGGAGTTCGACTCGTTGTCATATATGTTCCGGTGTCGAGGCACCCATATTGAGTGAATACTGAAGTGTCGGCCAATCATGCGGAGTCAAGTGCATTAGGGGCTGGCTTACTGACTGCTAAGGTATGCAGGAGGTATCTGGATGGCGTGTTACACGCGGAGGTGATCAGGAAGGCGAAACAATAATCTCAAATTGAGGTTTGAAGTTTTCCGAACATTCCCATAACAAAATTCGTTAGTCAAATACTTGGCTGTTGATTGGTCTGGTGGCAAGTGCTCATTACTAAGTGTCAACACCACCAGTGCAGTCGAACTACGGTCCCAAAGTCAGAGTCGGCTACCATTTCTCCGTTCTCGAGTTGGTGTCTAAGCTAAGAGCGAAGAGCTGTGGCTCCCAGTTCAGAGCCGAGAGCAGTGGCTGGCGAGCCGAGAACTGTCGCTCTGTAGTTCTTTTAGTGTCGAGCCACTACCAGGCCTAACAACCTGATGCATCACTGATCGTTAGTCTGTTGTTAACGACAGGTAATGCATCACAGAGCTAGTTCAATACATGAACTTAAGTGTGTACTCATCACCATCCTAACGACCGGTAATGCAATGTCCTACCAATCGTTTCGATTTGCGGACATTCCCATACTTAATTCGTTAGGTAAATACAAATACTCTGCTGGTGGTTGGTCTGTTGGCAAGTGCTCACGACGAGGAGTTATGGGATTCGTTAATACTGCACCGGTGCTGCCGAACTACAGTGATGCAACTTTGTAGTACTTTGGAAGTACTTCTTGGGCCCAATTTTCTTGCTGACACAGGATCAAAATCCATACACCGTTATAAATACCATTTAAAATTTGAGTAATCATGGAACAGCCCTCGTCCGGGAGACTATTGTGGTCCATGTCCACATTCACATACCCGTTGACGTTTGCATATGACAAAATAGGATGGTTACATCAAACGGAATGAGTTCCGGGAGAGGGGTATGCCCTTAAACTGCGGGTTTTTGGGCTGTGCGTTCCCAGATAGCAGTCGCAGCAGCCCCCGGCAATGAAGTGAGGCATGGCATGGCATGGCAGGATGCCTTTGCCGGGTACGTACGAGTTCGTTGGTGGCTTTGGTTTTGCAGGGCTAAATTTACCGCTAAGCATTTGCCAACAAAGGCAAACAACATACCGGGTCTGGAATACGTATGACAATGCAAATGCTGGCCAGGATCATGGGGGTCATTGTAGTCATAATGGTAAAAGTGTACAAAAACAGCGCAGAAGTGGCGCCAAATTAGTCAAATACAGGGTGCCCGAGTCCTTAATTTGTACATCCGAAGCAGCGTTTATGACAGTTGTCCCTGATTTTGTGGAAAATCTTTCGAACCACCCCACCAACCCAAAATAATTTCCAAATTCATCTGCTTTTTTGGCAAGCAAACAAAAGCCATCGAGTGGACCCTTCTTAGAAGCTGCCTCTCTGCTGCACTGCGGCTTCGCTGCCGCTGCCGCTGCCACTGCCTCTGCCTCAGTTGCTGCCTCTGCCTGCTGCCTGCTGCTGATGGACAAATGGCATCCCAAAGTGAGCAACTAAGCAGCCAACAAACGAGTCCCGCGACAGTTTTTATGTTTGCCTTTTTTTTTTGTTCTGTTGTGTTGTGTTTGTTTTGCAATTATTTCCCCTGCCTCGAAGCATGTGGACCGTAAGTTCAGTTACAGTTTCTGGTGGTTGCTGTTAGCCCTCTCCCCCACCCCGCCCCTCACAGTTAACATGGCTTCATTCATTCCGTTTGAGCAGTCAATTTGGCTCACTTTTTTGTTTTTGCATAATTCCTTTGAAATTCAACACTTTTTTTGGAGTATATTTTTATATATTTTATTTATTATTGTATGTTTTCTTGGAAACCAAATTTGCATATATCCTTGGCACTTTCTTCTGGGTGGCGGGGAGGTGGGGTTGGGTAATTTCATTTGCTTTGCCTTCGCAACTCAAACACATTTGCATTTGTTTTGTGCACGTGTGTGTGTGCGTGTGTGTGCGTGTTCCTCCTTCCGTTCAACTTATTTGCCCGGCACTTCACACACCGCCTGCCACTTTCCACTTTAGGCTGACCCTCTGTCACCACTCACCCCACACCCCACTCCCCCTTTGGCCAAGAGTCCTGCTGCCGCCTGCTCAGTTTCTGCTTGTCTTTGCGGTCATTTAACTGATGTTTCTATCTTCCCTCCTGCAGGTCCTGCGGCCTTTTTCCGACAAACCGGTAAATGTTGAAATCGTGCGAAAAATTAAATAAATGACCAGCTTTGCGGGCATTCACGTTGCTCTCGTTTTGGCTTTGTCCGATCGGGTTTCCCTTTCTTGTGTCCGTTTTATTTATGGCTTTAATGCGCGATAATTTTGCATTGATTTCCATTTACCTGGAATATTTATTGCCAGGAGGCACAAACAAAAAAATGAGCGCCCAGGAAAATGTGTGTGCGGCCCAATTTAGTTTTTATGAAAGTTTTCCACCAGCTCGCCGAAAGTTCGTAGCTATGAACGGCCTGATTTAGTTGTGATTTTTCGTGCACCTTTTGATTTCCTTGCTCTTCTTTCCTTTTCAAGCAAAATTATTGATATGGCAAAGAGATGTTAAAAAGGCTTCAAAAAGCCTTGACAAATTTCAAGAAAAATCTTTATGGAAAGAGCTTTTTTAAGTTCTGAAATGAGATAAAATTAAACAACAATATGAGTCTTTTTTTGTATATTAAAGGGTGTTTGGTGATTCTAGATTGTTTCCATGTGCTGTGCACGAATCTGTTTTCGAAAATGTACCCTCAAGTCAACACTCCGAAAATGTATTTTCAAGTTTTTAGAAATTCAACTTAAGATATTATTAGTTTTCTGTATTTGGTGTAAAATTTATACTTTTTAGACAGTTATTTTTTTTTAATTTAGCCAGCACAACTAGAAATTGAATTTTTTAGAAAATAATTTATTAAATTTAGAAATTCGGTTTAGTTTTTCATATATTTGCAGTAATTTTAGTAGATGTTTTTTTTTTAAAAACTTTCTTAAATTAATGGCAAATTTCCCCTTGAGTTAGGAAAAAATACATAGCTCGGATTCTTAAATAGAATGACAACCATTAATGTTAGTACAACGCCCTTGTTTTAGGAAAAGTATAAACAAAATAGAGGAAAGTTAACTTCGTCTCGGCCGAAGTTTGTATACTCCTAGCCCGTTTTTATACTCTGTACCGTAGGTACACAGTATTATAAGTGTGTGCAAAAGTATGTAACATCAAGAAGGAAGCATCTCCGACCCTATAAAGTATATATATTCTTTATCAGCAGCAACAGCCGAGTCGATATAGCCATGTCCTTCTGTCTGTCCGTATGAACACACAGATCTCAGAGATGGTAAGAGATAGAGATTTGACATGTATGGGACATATGCTTCTTATGTCTGCAGGCAGATCAAGTTTATTTTCATTTTTGGCCACGCCCCCTGCCGCCCCCGTAATTTAGAAAAAACGTCATATCTACTACAGTTTTTAAGATAGGTGGGTTGTTCCTTCTAGATATATTTAGTAATAAGGATAACTTATCGATCAGCCATAGGAATTGTGAAGATTGGATGAACGGTTTTCGAGTTATGATCAAAAGAGTGTTCGCTGCTGCAGCGCAGAAGCAGCGCTGCTCTCAGCTGCTACTGCAGCATCAAAATTTATGCTGAGCGTATAATTTCGTTGGTACAGAGTATGCTATAGTCGGGCTTGACCGACTTTCTTTCTTGTTCTAACTAATTTAAAGGACATTTCCACTGAAAACAATCAATTTTTTTTCACAAAGACTAATTTTCTGACCTTACTTTTGTATGACAGCTCTACTACATATATAGATGTCCGATTTCAACCAAACTTAGTGGAATCATGGGAAAGCATGGCAAACTAAAAAATACAAAGTATGGAGGCGTTTGCTTTGAAAACAAAAAGGTTTTCCTCACTAAAACTAGTATCTCGACTGAACATTTCTATGACAACTATAACCTATAGACATCCGATTTTGACCAAACTTTAAAGAATTGTGTGAAAGCTTATTAAAAAAATGTATGGCAATTATAAAGAGGTTTTCACTAAAGCCGGGTATCGAGCACAGCGGAAACTAAAAATTCCTGCCAAACTTCATATAAAAACAAGAAAGAAAGTCGGTCAAGCCCGACTATAACATACTCTGTACCAAGAAAATTTTTCTTTTGATCATAACTCGAAAACCGTTCATCCGATCTTCTTCATTCCTTTGGCGGATCGATAAGTTAACCTAATAACTAAATATGTTCAGAAGGAACAAGCCATCTATCTTCAAAACTTTGGAGAAAAAACTGGAGATATGACGTTTTTTCTAAATTGCGGGGGCGGCAGGGGGCGTGGCCAAAATTGAAAATAAACTTGATCTGCCTGCAGACATAAGAAGCATATTGTAGTAATAATTAGCATGTAAGACCCACTGTGCAATATAACTGTAAGTAGATTTAAGTAACTGTTAATACATCGTCAAGTTCGTCAAGTCAAGCCCGAACTTAACGATGCTCTCTCGCAACCGCGCTGACGAGCAGCAATAAAGTTGGTGAGCGGCATTCTGAGAGTGACGCGCAAGACAATCACACGTATATTACTCGGCTCCGGTCATCTCTCTACAATATGTCTCATACATGTCAAGCCTCTATCTCTTACCATCTCTGAGATCTGTGCGTTCATACGGACAGACAGACGGACAGACGGACATGGCTATATCGACTCGGCTGTTGATGCTGATCAAGAATATATATACTTTATGGGGTCGGAGATGCTTCCTTCTGGATGTTACATACTTTTGCACAAACTTATAATACTCTATGTACCTACGGTACAGAGTATAAAAAAAACTGTGCCAGGAATTTTTAGTTTGCTTTTTCGTTTGTTGTGTATCCAGCAACACAAACGAAATCCACACTTTATAGATAGCGGCGTATCAATAGCGGCGTTTCGGAAGCGTGTGTGGAACGAGAAACAGCTGATATTCAGGCCAATAATATATTGCTGACAATTATTTCGGAAGTGATTTGTCACAAGATGGAAGCAAAAACTGTGAGAAGAAGATTGATTTAATATAAGCAGTTGAGGCAACATTTCTGTGAAAAGTGCTTGAGAAACTGTTGCAGCACAAATTAATGAAGAAGGTGGAATACTTGTAATAGTGTTTAAAGTTCTTAAATTCATTAATGTTATATATGCTTGCCAGCGAATGACAGTAAGAACGATTGGAGAGCGGGAGACAGAGACTAGAGAGAGAGACGGAGAACGCTCTGAACGACAGTTTGTTTTAGTTGGGTTCCACACACTCAAAATATAATAATTAGCAAATTCCTGGCAGGAATTTTCAGCAGTGCTGGATACAGGCCTTAAAAACAAAAACAGTTTTTCTGACTAGACTTTTTTTCTAACCTTACTTTTCTATGGCAGCTGTACTATATAGATTTCCGATTTAGACCAAACTTAGCGGAATCATGGAGAAACATAGAAATCTAGTAAATACGCAGTTTGGAGACGTTTGCATTGAAAACAAAAAAGTTTTGTTTACTCAAACTAGTTTTTCGACCGATTGTTCCTATGGCAGCTATATGTTATAGTCATCCGATCTGTTCGACTCCGATAAATGTGCAGCGTATTTGTATCAGAAGACTTGATACAAAGTTTGGTCGCGATAGCTTTAAAACTGACAGAGAAGATAGCATAGCAACAGATGGAAAGAAGGACAAGGTTAAATCAACTCAGCTCGTCATGCTGATCAAGAATATATACATTTAATATAAAGGAAATGCTTCCTTCTATGCGTTACAAACATCTGGACAATTTCAATATACAAGACAAGGAAAAGTTAGAAAACAAAATAATGTTTACTAATTTAAATATGATTTTCAGAAAAGGACTTTAGTGATCCAACAAAATGAAACTATCCTACAAAAAAAAATCTCTTTCTCTCCACGTCTGTCTTTAGTTCCCTCACTCCAATTACTATCTAATAGTGAGAAAATATTTTTTTTTCATTTAAATTAACAATTATATAAATATTTTCAAGCTATTCAAGGCCATCATAGCACCAGCTTGGATATAATGAATCCAAGTATTAGAAAAATTTCACATGAGAAATAAGCATTATAAGATATACGGGCCTGTTCCCGTTTTCGATTTCGATCAAATTATGTGAAATCGGAATTGGAAACTTGTCCCTTTTCGAAAAGCCGATTGTTTGACTCGGCTTTTATCTTATAATTTCGAATCAGTTCCAAAGAACAGTTTTGATGGCTGACAGCTTTTATCGATTTCTCTAATCAATTCTTGGATATCGGATCTCATGCCTATTCCGATCGATCGAAATCGGAAACGAGAACAGACCTGAACATTTTTGTGTGTCCCTTTTTAATTTATTTAGCTTCATTTGATGAATAATTTAGATCAATCCAATATACTTTTTACATTGAAAAACTCAAAATTAATGCGAAATGGAGTCCAAAGGATCCGTATTTGCTTCAAGTATCGAATTTTGTAATCGGAAATCTACTGCTCGACAGCCAGGCAGTCAACTATGACCTTTTATTGTAGCCTTTTCACATTGTGATACATCCCACATCCACCATCCATTGGCTGGATGTGCCATAGCATTTTACCGTGCCGAAGTTTTCTCATCCATTTCAACATCCCCCGGTGAATGTTCCTTTCTCACACTGTTCGATTACATTTGCAGCCGATAGTTTTCATGTGCAGCCCTAGAAATTTGCCATTCACTGTGAATAAATTGAAATGTACTACGAAAATGTATACAATGACTGCCAAGAAAGTAAGTAAACAAAATGTTGGAGTCACGAGGTACTTATAATCTTTATTTCTCGAAACCTAACCTGTAAGAACTCCCATGTTGACATGGAGATGGCACAGTCCATGAAAGACGGCGGTATGGATCTACAAAGGGAGACAGCCTGACCAAAAAGTAGAAGAAAGTATTTTACATGGGCTCCAAAAAAACAAGCAAATGTTCACCTGTTTATACATACCATATTTTGCAACATATTGAAAAAAAAAAACTTAGTCCAAGGGCAGGGGTCAAGATTAACCTAAACTACCCAAAAATATGCTGGATTTGATTCAGGCCCACATACGGAAAGGCTTATCCAGATAAATTAGACTAAATTCTGTTTGTTAACTTCTAAAAGCTACTTTCAGATGTGTAGGATCGCCGGATCGCAATATTCATCATAACTAATTAACATTCAACACTATAAAAAGCTACAGAATTGATCGTTTGTTGAAAGCTAACAGCTTTCATATGAAAATGGTTTCGAAATGTAAAAAAATACCATTCCATCAATGACCAGAGTCAAGCGGAAGGGAAACAAATGCTAACTTCCTTTATTGGGGAGAATTCGTTGAATGCGTAAAAATTCATTCCAAATTCCACAATACAAATAGTCAGTTAAGTCATCCATCCACCTTTCCCGAATGTCGGTGCGAATTATGAACTGGTACAGGCGTTTTATCCGCACTCTCCCTCTCACTTCTGCATTCATTGATGATGTTCACCCCAAAGCGCCTTTCATAACGTCAATTCCATCAGCAATTTCCGCGTCAATTAAAAAATTGTTGCCGCTGACCATTTTTGGCCTCTGGCCATGAGCCACTTTCACATGCCAAGCACGCAGTGGAGCCCGGCCCGGCTCGGCCCGGTCTAGCCCCGCCTCCGCCTCTTTTTCATCATAAATAAATACTGTTAATTTTTCAATTGTGCTCGCAGAGCGTTTAACGGCTGTTCTGCGTGTCCTCGGCACGTGCAATGTAATGCACATAATGGAGGTCCTAGCCCAGAGGCTGTGAAAGTCATTCGATATGCCAAATTGATTGGAGTGCGGGGCAGTGGGTGGTGGGGTGGCATCGGGGAGCGGTCTCCCACTCACCATATGCCAGCTGAAGTCAACAGCACAAAAAATAATGGCAGAGAGAGAAATATGTTGGCCGGAAGTTTTCGGCTACGTGGCGAAGATTGACAGAGCACAAGGCCGGGCCAATAAAGTTGACAGCATTCCAACAGGCGAACGTGACAGTTGCTTGAAGGATGAGCACGAGGAATGCTGGGCGCACGTGTTGTCGTTGCCGTCTAGTCTCCGATTTTGGAACCGGCGTCGCCACCGGATATCAAACTGTTGGCTGTTGTTTGTTAGAAACCATCAGCCAGCATATACAAATGTCCTCCAGCCAGGCGGCTACCAACTTTTGCCACACATCATGACCAACAGCTGTTACACAGTGGCAGCTTCTGCTTATCGCGCCGGAACGGAACTTGATGAGCAAAAAGCCATTTTAATTTCAGGGTTCAACTTGAGTTCTATAAATCTGTCAGGCATGACAAGACATTCCTTCGCTTTAGCCCCCTCCGACCTCTTTACCACCCGGCGAACTCCTACTGGCAATTGGAATTTCTAATCGAAGCAAATTGAATCACATGTCCTTTGACGCGATAAGCGCGACGGTCCCCCAACAAAAGTCAAAAACAGCAGGAGGCGATGCGTATAACATATTGGTATCTATGGAGGGGGGTGGGGCAAAGCAGCCAGCTGGGCAACCTAAACATAAATCAGCTTTTGGCAAAGTGGCAGCAGCCTAAATGACAGGCTCGAGTTGCGTAGGCAGTTGAAAGGCAAACGGGGAAGATAAACAATTTTCATACTCTAAGATTTCCATTGAAAAGAAGAATTTACAGGAAAATTATTCACACATAAAAAATAGGGCTGCCAAGCGGTACTGAACCGAACCTGTTCGAGCCCGGAACTACGCGAAGCAGAAGTCAACCCAAGATTTCGCTTTGGCTCACCAAAATCCTTGGGTACGTTGAAAGAAATGGAATTAGTGTTTAAATTTTCCAAATTTATTGAAAGATACGAAAAAGGCAGAAGCTTTGCATTGCTTATTTATTCCCAAAATATGTCTTCAATATCATTTTGAGAAGATGACGATCGCGAAAGTTATCTTATCGGTGCTGAGGCTCACTGAATTGATATTAGCTCAATCTTTGAAACTTCCAAATCATTTTCCACTCAAGCTCAAGAGCCTTTTCGAAATAGCAAGCTCATTGGTTTTCTTTTTAAACAGTGAAGCCGGAACTAATATCGAGATATCGATTTTTGTTGTCAAAATATTCGATATATCGTTTTGTGTTTGGCGACCTTTATAATATACGATACGATATATCTTTATCGAGTATTTTCCTATGGCGATGTATCGTATTTCGAATAATTTTTGGTGATATTTTTCTGCGACATTTTTGTTTCACCTTTTGTTTTACCTTATTATATAATATTAAAAGTATGTTCAAAAATTATGCTAAAATTGATAATATGAATCACGACTATTAAGGTTCTTCAAAACAAAAAATATTTTCCACAAATTTTCATTAAAAATTTGTGCAATATAAGATCATAAACAAGTTTGAACTTCTTTTGCCTTTTAATCCATATTTTGCGAGTCTGCAGTCCGGGCCTCAAACTGATTCGGCTTGGGTCTTTGGGTCCCGATCCCAGAACCGGTCTCTCGATATTGCTAACATCCTGAAACGGCCCCCTCTACTTGGAAAGGGGTTCAGCTTGCATAATCACATTAGTCAGTTTTTTTCAGAACTTACAAAAACTAACACATTTTATGGAGTGGACAAATATAGTGTCGATTCAAAGCATTATCATTCCAAAACCATTTCCAAACTTGGAATTTTACGATTTGGAAAACAATAAAAGCATAAACCAAGTTGCGGCCAAACCAATAAACGATTTTAAGGTTAGGCTAGCTTCTATTTAAAAGGCCAGGCAATTTTCTAAGCCTTGCTAGAGGAGGTACAGTTTTTAATAGCTTCCTTCTCATCAAATCACGATCTTAGATTGCGTGAACCAAGCATTAAGCCACAACCTTAGGTTAGATAAGTAAAGGAACCGATCTGAGCACTGAACCTTAGACTTTCCGAAGGGCTCGAACCCTTCCTCACCGAATCAGAATTCCAGAATTCCAATCCAGAATTTAAGAAGTTTACTGCCTTCATATTTTGTAGTGTTTGGAGATTAAGACTTTATATTTTAAACTGTGATTGATGTCATCTATTTATTCTATTTATACTCTGTACCGTAGGTACATGGAGTATTATAAGTTTGTGCAAAAGTGTGTAACAGCCAGAGGGAAGCATCAACAGCCGAGTCGATATGGAAATGCCCGTCTGTCCGTCTGTCTGTTAGTATGCACGCACAGATCTCAGAGATGCTAAGAGATAAAAGTTTGACATGTATGGGACAAATACTTCTTATGCCTGCAGGCAGATAAAGTTTATTTTCAATTTTGGCCATGCCCCCTCCCGCCCCCGCAACTTCGAAAAAACCTCATATCTCCCACAGTTTAAAAGATAGATGGTTCGTTTCTTTTAGACATATTTAGTAATCTGAATGACTTATCGATCCGCCAAAAGAACAGTGAGAATGGGATGAGCGGGTGTTGAGCTATGATGCTATGGTGCATCAAAATTTATGCTATGCGTATAGTTTCGTTGGTACAGAGTACGTTATAGTCATACAGACTATTTTACAGTCAGGCTTGATCGACTTTCTTTCTTGTTTTTGATGGGTTCCCCTTAAGTCTGATTCCATAGCCCAGAGACAATTACAGATTTACGAATCAAGAAAGCAAGTCGGTCAAGCACGACTGTAATATAGTCTGTACACAGAACTAAAAGGAGAG
The DNA here is from genome assembly GCA_035044965.1 of Lordiphosa andalusiaca. Lineage (NCBI taxonomy): Eukaryota > Metazoa > Arthropoda > Insecta > Diptera > Drosophilidae > Lordiphosa > Lordiphosa andalusiaca. Next base: position 565,795 of record JAWNNM010002368.1, on the reverse strand, counting down.
TTAAATTCAATCCAAAAAAACTCGGTAATTTTGCCGCATCAAGTGAAGTTCGAGTAACAAGCTTTATTTAATCCAGAACAATCGTTCACCTAACCAATTTGAAGATGAAATGAAGTACGAATTTGAAGCTTATAGCAATATCGGGCCTTCTTAATTTAAGTCGACTTCGGATAAAGAGCTAAAATCAATAGGGAGTGTGATTGAATTATTCTTAGATGTTCCAGTTGCAGCTGAAGCAGCTCTACTGCACAGAGAAAAAAGTATATTAAGGAATATGCATCGGATGATTTTCGGAGTCCATTTGGACGTAATATGTCTTAAATATCCTTTTACTCATCCAACAGAGCTAAGTATCATCCAAAGAATATGAAAAATTATGATAATTTGGATGATTTTGCAGCTCCGCTGGATGATTAAATGGATATTTAAGACATATCCAGATCAAATGGATCTTTTTTTTATACCCTTGTATTACAATTTTGACCAGAAGTTTGCAACAACCAAAAAAAAAAATTGCCTAAAAATTTAGGAAATATTACCTTAAAAAGGTGCCAAGGCCATGGGGTCATAAATTTTAGGGCATATCATTCTTAAAAGCTTTATGCCTTTTATGCTCTAAAATTGAGGTAAAAATTACATAAATTTTAAGGTATATCATGGTCTAAGATTGAGGTAACTTATATATAAATTTTAAGGTATGTGTTGCATTATGGTAAGAACTACCTAAAATTCTAGTCATTTTAGGTCCTAAAACTGAGGAATGAATTACCTATTATTTAAGCTGCTTTGTCCTAAGATTAAGGTAATTAATTCATAAGATTTTAGGTATGCTACTTCCTAAAATTAAGATACAAAATTACCTAAAGTTCAAGGCATTTTAGGTCCTAAAACTGAGGAATAAATTACCTATTTTTCTATAGAAATATTAATTTCCGAACCCATAAACCGTATATATTCTTAATCAGGGGTACGAGTTGAGTGGATTGAGCTTTGCCTTTCCGTCTGTCTGTCTGTTTCTACGCGAACTAGTCTCTCGGTTTTTAAGCTTTCGAGCTGAAATTTTTCACAGAGTCTTTTTTTTGCTGCACGCTACTAATATATGTCGGAACCGACCGGATCGGATGACTATATCCCATAGCTCCCATTGGAACAATCGGTCGGAAAACTAGTTTTAGTGAGAAAAACTTTTTTCTTTTCAATTGAAACGTCTCCAAACTTTGTATTCGTAGGTTTTATATGATTTTTTATAATTCTACCAAGTTTTATTCAAATCGAACAACCATATACCATATATGGTACTTTTGTATTTCTTTGTTTCACATGCTGTAACATAATTTTACAAATTTTTGGAGAAATCGGATGACTATATCATATAGCTCACATACGAACGATCGGTCGGAAAATGGGAAAATGAATATTTTTTTAAATAATTAAGCGAGCACTTGCAAGGGTATAATAAATTCGGCACAGACGAAGTTAGCTTAGCTTTCTCGTTATGTATACTTTATTGATGCAGCGAACATTCTTTTGCTTAGAACTCGACTCCCTTTCATACGATCTTTACCAATCCGTTGACGGATCGAAACATCATTTTAATTTTGGTTTTTGAGTTCTGAAATTTTTTTTTTAATTCAAAAATATTTTAATACATGTGAGAATCCAGATTTGTCGTGTATTTTGGGAAAGTTTGTTGTTTGTTTGGTTGTCTTGAGTCCAATGTTCTTAGTCTTTTTCCCTCTGCTTTCGCATATCGTATATATATTTTATATAAAATTTTGTTTCTGAAGCACCTCAGCGGACACAAATGTTTCTTCTAGTGTGCACAAAAATTCGATTTTCAATGAATATAACAAATTGTGTATGCATCGCCACGCACTTCTAATGAATTCAACAAACCAAAAAAAACTGGGGAGTCCGCAGAATAAACCAAATATATTTTTGCAAAGAAAACCGAAAGTAGAGTGCCAAAAACTGGCTCTATTAATTCACTTACCTTAATTTGACAACATTATTTAATGGGCCAGCGGACTACAAACAAAACCCGTTCCACAAATCAATGGGTTTAACGCGTTGCACAGCCAATGACTGTTAAGCCGTCCGAAAAAGTGTAATCCATTTAAATTATTGCACTTTTTGTATAATCCACAAATGAAAATTAGTTGAGCCCGTTTATTTACATATTTAAATGGATCGAAATGATTATGGGAGTCGGGTGGGTATCCGCCAGGCCGTGGTCGAAGTTTCGAAATTAAATAATCAGTTCGAATTACAAAAAAACAATTTGGGTTTTAATTTGTGGCCGTTTTAATTTCGCATTTGTTGGTATGCAGTTTGTGTAATTAATGAATTCGCGGATACCCCAAAAGCTGGTTAAGCCCTGGCTGACCTTTGGCTGAGGTCATGTCTTAAGCAGATGTCCGTCTACTGCCCCAACCCCTTCGCATACAGTTTGTATAAGCTTCCCAGCCAGAGCCAGAGCAGGGGAAATTAATTTACGAGGTGAAACTTATTTGCGAAACCCTTTTGCGCTCTGCCGGCCAGAGAGGGGCGGGGGGTGGGAAGTCCATTGAAGCGTTTAAATTGCTGTCAACAAAAGGCAAACAAATAAATAAAAGCCAGCCTCCAACTACAAGGCGAACAAAGTGACAAAGTGGGCGGACCGCACAACAAATATGTCTACAAATGGCTAAGAGGGCTGACGGTGGATGGTGAGTGCCTGGGGTGGGGTGGGGTGGGGAGTACCCTCAAATGACCCGGGGCAACCAAGGCGAATCGTGCGCCAAATGGAATGATTAACACGTTGTGAATGTAGCAGGAGGCGGACAATGGGTGGGCGTGTCTTAGCTGGTTAAGATAACTCTAAAATGCTTTCGCCAAACCGTCAAACCGCAGCCAGCGACGAGCTTTAATTATGAACTTGTCAGGGAAGGGTCAGTGAGGAAATCAAATGGAAATCTCCGAGTGGCACGCTCCATTATGATGATGATGATGATGGTCAGTTGACGTGGCAGGCACACAAATGGCTTATAAGCAACTTACAAGTAGATGAGAGAGCAAAACACGCTCCAGCCACATGTGCAAATGAAATGAACGAAAAGGTAAGTTTGTATTCAGTGTGGAGAAATGGGAATACCCTTAACAAGTGGAGCGATACATCGATGCCTGGTCATTTGCTTTTAAAGATTATTTCATATAAATGTAGCCCCAAGGTTAGGCCTTGGGTGGTTCATCCGTTTGGTACAATTTTGGCATACTCTTTCCAGCGGTTTGGCGGGTATCTTCTCAATGAAAGCACCGAACTCGTCTCTCAATTGGTCCATGATTATGCGCGTGCAGTGTGGCACCGTCTTGTTGAAACCACATGTCAACTAAGATCAATTTTTCCAGTTCGTCGGAATTTTAAGGTTTTTTTTTTTTAAAGTACAGAAACACAAACCGTTTTTTCAAGCTGCATTGTCCAAGTTGGGCAACTCTGCTTATTGGCGTTAAATTTCGTTGGTATGTTATAGTCGGGCTTGGCCGACTTTCTTGTTTTCTTACCATCCATCTTAGCATACTTCCTTTCTTTCTGATAACTTCTTTCAATCCACCTGTTCCCCTAAAAACCTTGATCCTTATTTTTGATATACCTTTACATTACCTCTTGCAGATTCCATATTTAGACCTACAGTTCACGAATCTAACGTTTTTCAGTGTCTTTCAACCTTAAATTATTCGTTTTCTCCTGGTCCTGACAGTTCTGCTTACTGTGTTCTCAAATATTGTGCCAGCTCCCTTTCACAGCTATACACTAAACTTATTGAAATGTCAAATGACCAGTGCTATTTTCCGCCCATATGGAAAGAACCTTTTATCATCCTTTTATCATCTTATATCAAACTAACTTAGTTGAGTTTACAACTCTTGTCAATAAACTGTACTAGCTTGGCTTACCTCCTTAGTTACTTAATTGGATTATGGCATATTTGTCTGATCGCTCCCAAAAAGTTAGATTCAACTCACAGTTTTCTGCATCCATTTGTGTATCCTCTGGTGTTCCCCAAGGCAGTCATCCTGGACCTCTGCTCTTCAACCTATTTGTTAATGATATTCAAACAGTGTTGTCTCATTCGCATGTGCTAATGCATGCGGATGATATTAAGCTCTGCCAGTCTTATGATGACCCATTATCACCTCCTTCAAAGGGACCTAAACTCTCTTAACAATTGGTGTAAGATCAACAGTCTGACTCTCCACAATGAGAAGTGTAAACATATTACTTTTCATCTTAGTACGCCTTATCTTTATGGCTATATGTTTGATGATAAGTCTCTGGAACGCATCTATAAATCGGTTATTGCAAAATAATGCTATGGGAGTTCTTGGCTTTATCAAAGAATGGTCTAGTGCATTTTCTCTGGTTTCTCTGGTCAGACCTATTATTGAGTTTGGATCTTGTGTCTGGTCTCCTCACTACCAAAAATTTCAGATTCAATTCGAATCTGTACATAAACAGTTTCCAATCTTTGCCCTCCGTGGCCTAAATTGGGATTCTAATAGGCACTTACCTCCTTACGAGCATAGACTACGCTTATTGGATCTTCCATCCCTCAATAATCGTAGAATTTACCTTGGTGTGCTTCCCTTCACAAACTCCTGTCAGGTGTGATTGACTCAAGCGCTCTGCTTGGCCAAATAAGTCTTGCGGTTCCGGCACGTGTAACTAGAAATGATATCCCGATTTATTTACATCCCTCTCTCATGAACTATGCTCATCATGAACCCTTTCGAAACTATTGTCTTATCTGCAACAATTATTCCCATCTCTTCTCCGTAAACTCTTCTATACTGGATGTAAGAAATATTTTGTTGTCTAATTTGAACTCGTAATTCTTAAGTAACAGTTTGACTGAACTTTGTTAAACTATAAAAAATAATCAAAACAAAATCCCGCTGAACAAAAAGGGCAACAAGTCGAACATTGAAAACTAAGAACTAAACTTTCTGGAAAATGAATTACTGAACCACTGCAGCATTAATGCCGATCACTCATCTCGATTTATTAAATGCCAGTCTACTACAACAAATCTCCTGGAAATTACTTGCACAATTTCGCACAATTTCGAAGCCAAAATTCGCTTACCTTGTCTCGGGCATTTAAACACAAATGCCGGCATCTTAGTCCATACGACTATCATGTACTAGCTAGCCGAAAATCACAGTTATAAAGGGAAGCCGCAAGCGATGACGAATGGGATCAACAACAGGTTTTTTGTGGATTTTCTATGCACATCCTTTAGCATTTGAAATTCTTAAAGTTTCTTTGGAAAGTCCTCATGTCACTAGTGGAGAACAAATTTCTAAATGAAAAATATCACTTTGACGTACTAATTTCGAGCTACAATTTTAGCTTATAATGTTTGGATGCATTTGCATTTGTAATGTTTATGCATTTGAAATTCTTAAAGTTTCTTTGGAAAGTCCTCATGTCACTAGTGGAGAACAAATTTCTAAATGAAAAATATCACTTTGACGTACTAATTTCGAGCTACAATTTTAGCTTATAATGTTTGGAATTCTTGATGCATTCGAAATCCCAATTTGAGATACAAACTAAGGGCCGATTTCTCATCTTCTACATAGCTGATATATGTCAGATAAACTAAGATTTTGCTTTATTATTTGTAAGTTTATGTGACAGATAGCTGTAATAGATTAGAAAACGGTCCTAAATAAACTAAACTATGATAAAGATGCAAAAAGAACCTAAATTTACCTGTGGTATTCAGATTGCTATATGAAAAATGAAGAAGTTATTGGGAAATAAACAGATTTTCTCATTACGTGTATCCCTTGGACTTTATCCAAGCAGCATTTCACTTCGCCAAATGCCTCGTTGGTGTCAATGGTGTCAATTTCTACATGCAAAATGTTGATTTTCTGAAAGCCACTTTAGCTTTATGTGTGTTTTTCACTTCTTTTGTAATGGGCGAAAAATGTATCATTTAGGATTGCCGGTTCTACTCGAAATTTGCCTTCTTCAGTGCGCCGAAGGATGGCCTTATGAACTAAAAGAATACCAAAGAGTATGACAAAGAGGGACACAAACTTTTTATACTTAAAGACTGATTCAATTTTTACATGTTCATATTTTGCCACGCCTCCTGCAGCCCCCGCAAAATTGTAAAAAGTCGTAACTCCCACAGCTTTATAGATAGAAGGTTCGGTCCTTCTGGACATGAATATTAAAAAATCATCATTATTTATCGAAAGCCACAGGGATGTAAAGAATCAGACCATCGATAGACGAGTTATGAAGAACAAAAGGGGTTGAGCATCATTTGTAACACCTTAACCCTTTACATGGTGGTGATGCAGATCTGCATCATACCGAATCAATACATTTATTTTCCAGTGTGGATTATAAAATTGTCAAACATGAATTTGATGCAGTTCAGCAACATTCCTTTTTTATATTAAAAGTGTTGGTCACCCTAAATTATGTCGATAACTCAACAGCTGATCACTTTTCCCGCCAATTTTGTGAATGTGGTAAACTCAATTGGTTGCGCAGTTTCTCATTAATCTACATTTTATTCATTTCTATGAAATCCATTGGTTTGATTTGCAAAAATCAAAATTGTGCTAGTTCAGAATAGTTCAAAATATATATAAAAAGCTACTTTACGAGAGAAAATTGATTAGCTGAATTTCAGGAATTTTAGAAAGGTTTTTAGGAATCGTTTTCGTAAGGACGATCTAGGATTCGTGGATCTTTGAAATTCATATCAGTTAACCTTTGTGGCCGTACCACTAAAAATATGAAGTGAAATATATTTTAGGTCCACCCATTTTAACTTGGGGTTTAAAGGGCTAAAACTTTGGGTGGCAGTTAACAGAAAACTCATCAGAAATATACCAGATTTTATAGTTATAGAGGAAAATAAAGAAGGGCTTGAGCGACTTTCCTACCTATTGTCTAAGTGTAGAGTTGAATTTTGACAACTTCGGTTACGCATGAATTTCCGTTTCAAACGCATCTAAAACTCTTAAAAAAATTCTTCTTATTAAAATAATTTAGGCTTCTTTATGAACCGAACACTTTTTCCAAAAATATGATATACGGTTCAGGGGAAAGGTTCGGTTCATGGTACGATTCGAGCGCCCAATGATGCCGAAAACAAATGTTTTCTGTTGTCAGATTGTCCCTTTTAAGGATCCACCTCAGATTTCATGAATGGTCAGTCTTATAACTTAAAATATTTCATATTTGTCCAAACTTAATTCAACTGATTTGCATCAGCTTCCATTAGTTGACTAATCAAATCACCTTGAACCCAACACGTAGACCAAGCTGTTTAACTCTTTGAAAGAGAAAAAGTGGGCAAAAAAAAAGTATACAAAAAAAAAGCAAATCAACAAGAAAAAGAAAATCAGCATGAAAATGGCAAACATGTGGCCTGGCCGGGCCATAAAACTGGAGGCAGGATGTGTGGGGAATTGAGGGAAATGTGGGTGGCAGTGATATACCGAGGACAACTCAATTGAGTTGACCAGTGCTCTGGCCATATACGTCGCATACAAATGGCCAAAAATAGTGCTCAAATTGTGTGGCCAATTCTCTCGATTCTCTTATTTATAATGTATGCAAAAGCCGCAGGCAGGCAGATAGATAGATACGGATGCCAATGCAGAAAGATACCAGCAGCTAATCCGCCAGCACTTTGCCATGGCGCTTCAATTGAGTGCCGGCAGGACATAATCGCTTGTTCATCCTTTATAAATACGCCAACGTCAAAGCGGCACGACAGGCTGGCTGGCAGGCTGGCGGGAGTAGCTGCTTTGTCCACGGGTGACATAATCAAATCAATAATTTATGAGTTCACTTTCGCTCTAAGCGGATTTACATCGCCTGCACTCCGACTCCTTCACTCATCCGGGGACAGGAAAGGCAGCTGAAACTGAACTGAAATCGAAACTGTTATCAATTAGGTGGAAAGTGATAAGTTTTATCGACGCTTGGGACTGACTGTCAGTTGTTTGTCTCGCTGGGCGGAAACTTTGTGCCTGACACACGGCTGGGAAGGGGGTGAAAAAGTTAAGTGAGCGCTGGCAGTGGGCGAGGATTAGAGGGTACGAGCGACGACGCGCAAACTCTGTGCAAAATGTGGATGATAATAATCAGTCAGACAGGGATTCTGCTCCACCACGAAAGGGAGGGGGCAGGCTAACAGCAACCACCAGGAACTGTAACATACGGTCCACACATTCTGAGGCAGGGCAAATAATTGCAAGACAAACAGACACAGCAGGAAAAAAGGACGAATCATAAAAACTGTCGCGGGTTGCCATTTGTCCGTCAGCAGCAGCAGCGGCAGCAGCTGCGGCAGCAACGCTGCTGCGCAGTCAGCGCCAAGACCGAGCGACCCCTCCTTCGTTCGATGCCTTTTACTGGCTTGCCAAGGAGTCTGCACAATTATTGACTTCATCTTCGAGATGGCTGATAATTCTCGTAAATGTTTCGAGTTCATGCAGCAGGCAGCCGGCACCCTGTACTTGACTAATTTGGCGCCATTTCTGTGCAGTTTTTGTACTTTCTACCGTTATGATTACAATGACCCCCATGATCCTGGCCAGCATTCGCATTGTCATCCGTATTCCAGTCACAGAATGTTTGTCATGTGTTCTTTGTGACCAAAATGCTTAGCGCTACACCAAGCAGAGCAGAGGATAGGCCCAGCTTATGCCTCACTTCATTGCAATGCACATTGGAGCAACTATTTTTTTTGGAAAATTTAAAGAAAACTATTTTGCATTCACAAAAGTTTCAAGCTATAATCATTAGTCCAAGAGGCCAAGGCAGAGCTGCGAGTTTGAGAGTCTTAACTTGTGTGCGGCTGGATTGGCTAAATCCTTTAGAGCATCCTTATCAGCCGTAGGAAGAGCTTAACAACAAAATACCCCCAACATATCATCTTCTTGCAGTAAATTGGAAAATCGAAAATCAAAATAAATCATTTTATAGTTAAAATTGTTCAAATCTGAAACAAACTTGATCTGCGAACTGTATACACTCACCTTAATGCAAACATTTATGGCTCTATCTCTTATAGTGTCTGAGATCGACGCGTTCATACAGACAGACTGACGGCCATTTTGAATCGGCTTTTCATGGTGATCAAGAATATACATACTTTATGTGGTCGAAAATGTATCCTTCTCCCTGTTACATACATTCACACAACTTCATGGTTTCCCCTTTCAAATATTTAATTGGAATAGGGTATAAAAAGGGAAGCGAAATGAGAAGTCATCAGCTTAAATAATTCAGCTCTCACTCTCTCTCTCTCTCTCTCTCTCTCTCTCTCTCTCTCTCTCTCTGGGCAGTCTCGAATCTTTTGCAAGTGAGATTTTACAGCTATGCCATATACTTGGATCTCATAACTCCATTAACTAAGTTTAGCTCAATGTTCCAACGCTTCGCCCATCTGCTGAAGCGGTTCAAATATTGCTGAATCATCAGCAAATGCACTGAGTAGATCTTGGGGCTCTTCAACGGGTATTTTTCTTGTCAAAAGTGTAAAGAGAGAAGCGAGTTGGTCCAAGGACACTACTTTGTGAAGATATATCAAGATGACAAGAACCTGGTTAAATTTAAAAATATTTTTTCGTAAATATCGAATTTATGGCAGATTTGGAATTTTTTAATTAAATATAGAAAACTAATAATTTTCACAGAACAATTTTTATTCAAAAAAAAAAAAACTAAAATAATATTTATTCATAAAATGTGTCCAAAACAAGAAAGAAAGTCGGTCAAGCCCGACTATAACATACTCTGTACCAACGAAACAATCCAAGCAGCATACATTTTGATGCTGCAGGAGCAGCTGAAAGCAGCGCTGCTACAGCCAACAGCCTTTTGATCATAACTCGAAAACCGTTCGTCCAATCTTCACCATGCCTTTGGCTGATCAATAAGTTATCCTTATTCCTAAATATCCTATCTTTACCTATCTTTAAAACTGTGGGAGATATGATATTATCTAAAAAAAAACTTGATCTGCCTGCAGACATAAGAGAAGCATTTGTCCCATACATGTCATCAAACCTCTATCTCTTGCCATCCCAGATATGTGCGGACAGACAGACGGACAGACGGACATGACCCGGCTCTGTTGATGCTGATCAAGAATATATACCACTCAGGGAAAAATCGCATAGTATAACCTAACACATTCATATTTGATTTAACTATGCCCCTTTTGTATTAAAATGAACATATTAAATCGGCGAATTTCAGTTACCCCTTTTATATTCCCTATGCAGGGAATTCCAACTTGAGAACTACAGTCTTATTTTTGCAAAATGCCAAAAAGATATTAATGAATTTCTGCTATTCAATATAAGTAGAATTTTCGCCATCGATCAGCCAGCATACGAGATGGCACAACTGGTTGAGACGCCACTCCAATCGAGTTCAAGTCCAGAGATCCCGAGTTCGAGTCCCACCACCACAGAGTAAGTTTAAAACTTTTATAAAATTAACATAATTTGAAGTTTTTCAGAACCAAATCTAAAAGAATTCTAACTCATGGGACTCCATTACAAACAAAATTGAGTATATAGAAAAGAGATGTGGTGTTGGCTGGCAAAATTTTTAAATAAAAAAAGTTTTTGACTTATTTCCATGTTAAATTTAACTATTGCCAATATTTAATTTGAAGTGTGCACTTCTTATATATACGAATTTCATATTTAGCGCTAAATCAATGGTGAAAATATTCAAGTCAAAGTGTAAATATTAAAATATCAGTGTATTTTTCCCTGAGTGTATACTTTTTAGGGTGGGAGATGCTTATTTCTCGATGTTTCTCTATGTACCTACGGTACAGAGTATACAAACACATCGGTGGGGATATCAATATTTTGACAAATATTCTTCAATAGAAATACTGAGGGTTCGGGAAAGGAAGGTCTGAAATGTCAAGATTTAGTTTATGTTACAGCTTGTGGGATATGGCTTTGCATGATTCCTATCGTGATTTGATTTCTGGTCTTGTTTGTCACGATTAAAAGGGGCGATATGTGGTCTAGTTCAGCTGTTCACGAAGTTCACGAAAAATATCATAGGCTTGATAGGAAACCCATTCGCAGCTGACAAAGGAAAGGACAGCGAGGGCCTCACAATGTTGATCCTGACTTGGACAAAAGCGACCGAATTTATTAGCGGTTTTATTTATGAAATTAGACGGTTAAATCGAAGCTTTTCAAACATTTGAATGAACATTGAGAAATGCAAGTTTTTGGGAAATTGTTACCTTCACATGCCGAACTGAAATGATGACTTAGCTGGTGCGCAATTCTTGAGCTGTTCATATACCGAATATAGATTTTTGTACCAGTGTGCAACGGTTGCTATCTGAGAACGCACTCAGCCCATCCGTAGGCGAAATGGCCCGCAGTTCAAAGTTTCCCTTTAACCGTTTCCAATTCCTTCCTGCTGCCTGATATGCAAACGTGTACACGGACTTTGTTGAGGACACACACAAACCAAATGCCCCTCGTTTGCCTCTCGTCCGCCTCTCGTCCAGGCAGGAACAATGCGGCGTATGATTATTTGGCTGCTAATGTGGTCGGAGGTGGGGTGTGTGAGCAGCAGTAGTCGGCGTCGTTTCTCGACTGGATTATGGTTAGTTCTTTGTTACTTTGGAGTTCATTTTGCACAACTGACTGCACTGCAATCAGAAATCATGGAAAGCGTAGCCAATGCTAATCATCCGTCAAAAGTCAACGTTGATGTGGAACTCCACAGACTGACCCCCCCCCCCCCCTAAAATAATAAAGTGTCTCAGCGAACTGAACAATAAACATTCCCCGGGGGCCCACACTGGCAGCTGCTCACGGTCCACATATTTCAAGCCGTCGCCTAAAGGTTTGAACTATGATTTGATTAATGGGTAAACATTTGGCACCGCTGCTGGGGTCGACGGCTCTTTATAACTTTATTTATGGAAATAATACTTGAATTTCCAATAGTTAAGCATCAGCATTTAAAAATCTCTGCCACCAGCAGACACACTGTGAAACCCTTTTAGCTTAAATTCATCATACGCCGCATTGGCCACAGTCAGTGGCAAACCCCTTGCTGTCGCTGCATCCCTTTCCGGATTTTCTCTGTCGGCGTGGAATGCAAGGTATTTGGAGCACTTGGAGCACACAGCATGCCACAGACGACAGCTGAATGTGCTGTGGCACTGTGAATAGTCGTAAAACTAGTGTGTGGCAGGGGTAAAATGTTACAAAATACAAAATGAGCTCTTCACCCATATAAATAGAGTTTAACCAAAAATATTTAAGATGTGCGGCAAAACTAAATCGTATCAACTTGATTAAAAAGCCAACGCTATGACCAAAGCTTGTTTAGCACCCACACACAAAACTGAAGCTTTTAGTGCAAAAATGTATCTTAAAAGGTGCATAATGAGTGGCAAAATATGCATTTGATGCAACTTCAAGTCCAATTGGCCAAAAATCTAGACGAGATGGGCGATTCATTTAATCAAATTCGTGTTCAGCACACAATCTCAGCACCAACCCAGATTTTGTCGCCCAGTGTTATTTGATTTTGTCCTAGAAGTATGCCTTGACTTCGATGTTTTAAGTGGCAGCACATGATTAATAAATATGAAGAGATAAAGTTTGAATTCAGGACATTAACCACATCGGTTACTGGATGCAAAATAGATTAAAGATTAAAAAGATTAATTGTAAAACTATTGGAAATTTCACCAAGTATAAAAGTGTTCACTGGAATTATTGTATTAAATTCCCACCTCTAATGGACCCCGCCCAAAGAAATAAGAATGTATGAAAATTCACACGGTAGAATTTTTCTAAGATTCTTAATTGAGATACTAAACCATAAACGTATCCTCAAGAGATGCTAAGATGCAACGAAAAACCACGATATGGACTGCTATATATAATATATGGGCTATAATGCCCGGTTCTCACTACTCACCCTTGTTAACAGATTTTGCTTAGAAAAATGCACTTTCTCATTTATATTTATATTTTCCGACATGTTTTTAAAGATTGTATCTCATTTCATAAAAAAGTAAATTTATTTAATTATTTAATGCTAAAATTTAGCATTAAAGAAACATTAAGACAAAGCTGCTCCAAGAAGGTGGGGTTCTTAGAAATCTGGCTACGCCTTTGACAGAAACCCATAATCTCAATCCATTTTATTAACACCAATTTATCTTTTCACAATGTCAACAAATCCCAGTGAAAGAACACAAGAATGCACAAATGTAGCCAATGCGAACGCCTTAGCGCATCTTTTCGATAAATCGTGATGTCGATGACAAAATCACAATCATTATATGCCTTCCTCACTGAAGCACATTTTCAAAAAAGTTATCGTCATCACTGAAAATGTAGTTTGCTGTCCTCATTGTGTTGCTTCTGCATTTGCATTTTCAGAACATATGTTTTTTGTTTACAATTAACAATCTGACCGGCAGTGAAATATACAAATTGATAATGGATAATCAATTGGATATTATTTTGAAGATTGACTCAGAATATTTCATGTTGGCGAGAGTCTGGAGTGCTTCCATGTCCATTTATTCCAGGAAAACAGGAGCCAAAATTCGTGAATTATGGAACCTTTTGGGAAAAGGATGTACCCTCGTTCTTCAACGAGAGCTTTCGCTGTGAGAGAAGCACATTTAATGTTTTGGTGGCTCGGTTGTCTAGGCTGGCAAGGAAAGACACACCATTTGGACTGGCTATACCACTGGACAAAAGAATTGCCAATGCGTTTTATACTTTGGGCTCATCCGCAAAATACCAAATACCAATATAGTTCACATACAATGGTAGGATCATTTTGAAAAACTTCTGCCGAGAAGTCATCATCCAGTTGGCAAATGAATTTTTGCCACCAAATTCCATGACACAGGAGAAGGCTGTTGAGTGTGTGCTGGCATTCCAAAAGTTAGGATGACATCTTGTCCGCATCAAACTCAGTTTTGTTTTTATTTTATTAATAGTGATGTGCACCATGTTTGTCGACCAAAAATAGTCGACTATCGAATAAAAACTATCGAACAATCGAATAGATAGCGAGTAATGCGACTACATTTACCCAAAATGTACTTTTCTGCCATCTCAAGTGGCCTACTACATTCGTATGGGGAAAAATGTACATTTTGCCCAAAATGCGTAAATGCCAAATGCAGTTGTAGTGAGGACAGCACATTAGACTCAAAGTTGAAGACCTAATTCGCCGACTAAGGGAATTTTTGACCAAGAAACTGTCTTATACTACGTTTATGCTTAAATAAAAAATCATGATTTTTGCGCCTCAACGTATGTTGTATTTATATATAATATATTTTATTTTATAATATTTTCCTTAAACCTCATTTGTTTATTACACCTAACACTTGTCAGACAATCTCAGTGAATGTACAGTGTGGACTAGGTTTGACACTGCAAATCAATTATCTCATACAAATGGATAATGGATTGTAAAATAAGCGTAAAAAATCATGATATTATATTTTGCAAGCATAAACGTAGTATATTTTAACGTTGTATCATTCCTATCTTCCTACGGGAAGAAGTGTGCTACTCTACGACACTTTTGGACAATAAAATTGTGATTTATTTGGGAGATAAAAAAGCGGTTCTTATTCAAGAGTTAAGAAAACGATTCTTCCTGGAGATAAGAAAAATTCACTGTTCCGGAATATAATAAAAGTTAGCTAACTGTAGAACAGTCTTAGGTGTTTCTTTTCCTCATAAGTTAATTATCAGTGATGTAGATTCTTCTGAACACTTACGACGCCTTAACTTCTCTGTCCCTTCTAGGCCAACTAGAAACTCTTTTCCTTAAATCTTATCTAGATGGCACAACAGATTATGCCTAGCATAATCGATTTCGGGTTTTATGTCAAGACCACAAAAATCTTTATCTCCTCCTCTCAACAGATCTCTCTCTCTTCTCCTTAAAATCTGTAAATAGGGGCATAGCTTGCCGGACTGGCTAATAAATCTTCCCCCAGCGGGTGAGAGATTTTTTCGGTTATTCATTTATTTTTATTATGTCCTTAATTTGTAAGGCTCCCAGGCTCCAAGCAAGGTGAATTCAATTTGAGTAATTTAATCAAATTGTGAAAACCAGAACAGGTAGCCTAATCGAAAAAGAGAATATTTAGTGTAAAGTGAAAACCTGAACAGACCTGAATATTTGTTAAGTGGTTTTGTTAGCTCTAATATCGATTCTGACAACAACAGGCTGTGAATCGGGGCATGGCCAGTAAATTGGAAAGTCGGTCAAGCCTGACCATAACATATAACATACTTCTGTTCCTTTCAAAGTTTACATATAACACAAAAAGTGCTTAGCTGTGTAAAGTGCTGCCCATCGCTTTTCCAGCAGGTGCTGCCCAGCGTAAATGTTTATTTTCTCAATAACTCGACTTTAGTTCATGCAATCTTCACAATTCCTTCTGCGGATCGACTAATGTTACTGATTACTAAATATGTTCAGGAGGTCTATCTTAATAATTTTTTGAAATTTGACATATTTATCGTATTGCTGTGGCGGGAGGGGGCGATTGAAAAATGTGAAATAAATTTGATCGGTCTGCAGGTAAAAGGGGCATAAGTTCCGTGCAAGTCGAAATTACCATCTCCGGTATCTGTTAGTTCTCTAGCGGGACTTAATTATGACTTTTGAAATTTCGGTTTCTGAAACTTTCTTGCTTTGCAAAGTCTTTTATTTTGGTTTGTTTTGCAAGTCCAGCTGATAAAGTTGAAAAAGTAGTCAAAGGTGACACTTTGGAAGTGAAACATTCAAAATACAAATCGAATGCAAGTCGTTCGAATACCAGGAGAGCTAAACAAAGCAAAGTCCGTTCGATTTCAGGTGAAAACCGGAACAGACCTGGAAGACTTTTAAATTGTTGAGTCAAGAGGTGCATTTGCTTGTATGTAACCAAGAGTACTTGTAATAAGCCAAATAGGTTCTTGGTTGAAACCCAAATAACTCTTTAAAATTCTTATTTTTGAAACGACGCAATGTATTAAATCTAAAATGACTGAATAAACCTACCATTTCACCATAGGAGTAATGGGTAGACCAGATTTATCTACAAATTGGTGTTAAAGTAATTCTCCTTTTCTATTGTATACTTTTTGGCTTACTCTAAGTAAGAAAATGGTTTAGTTTTAGGATGTCACTTTATTTTTTTCCTCCATAATAGCAACAGTAGCTTCAGTCCTCGGCATCAGGCTGCATCTATGTACTGAGTGTTGTGTGTTGGATTTTATTTTGCCGAACTGCCGTCGTTACATTTTTGGCGATTTATGGTTGGAAATGCTTTATGCTGCTTATTGAAATTCAAGCGGGGCAAAACACAACTACAAATAACAGAAGCGACTCGGCAGTCCAGACGCCGCTGGCCAAAAGCAAATACCAAACAGCCAGCACACTTCTTGGCCCGCTCCATCTTCATGAGGCTTGTCTTCATCTGCTGCTTGGCTGTCGTTGCCCTGCAGCGTCCGCAACGCCTTCTGCCACAAGTTCAGCGCTGGCTGCCACACTATAAATATAACATTAATTTTTATGTTTTCATATTTAGGTACGCTTCAGTAAGCACTCAGCCACACACACACACACAGGCACACGCACACAGGCACACGCTTAGATAGAGCCATAGAATGACGTTTATGAGCGATATCGCGGCAGAGCAGCAGCCGCCGTCGCGGACCTAACAGGGCTGTTAATAATAGCATCCACATGCTGTTAATGCGCTGCGGTCGCTGCGACGCGACGCGACGTCGGCTTTGACGGCAGCTTCTATTGTCATTTGCCACATGTGAAATTTACCGTTACTTCTTGTCCAACGGTTCATTCATTCATTCCCATTCGCTGTTTACATTCATTCCGTTTGCACTCGGGTCCGAGCACGCTATTGTCTTTCGAGCGCGACTTTCGAACGGTTCACAAGATGGAATCTTAATTGGACATTTTGGCTGAGTGTTGTTGTTGTTGGTGTTGTGGATGCTGCATTTAAATGAAATGGGAGCGAAATTTGAATTGGTTCCAAGATAAGCGGAGAAAAATGTGAGAGATTAAGTGAATGATATGCAAAAAGGAAGATAGTGTGATAAGTGACTAATTTGAATATGTGAAAAATAGTTAAAAATTTGAATACTCAAGGAAAAACCAAAACGCATTTAAAAATGTTGTTGGTTAAATAACCAAAAATCTAAATCGGAATTCCAAAAAGAAATGCCCATCAGACGATAGAAGAAGAACAGAAGAACTTTTGACAGTAGCGTCAACTGTCAGTTTTGTTGTGAAGTGAACCGTTTTAAAACACACATCGATAAGCCAAAACCAAGAATTTGGACCCAACTTAGTCTAATTTCTTGTACGGTATGATCACCCGATTTGTTGTGCCCCAGAGACTCGTGAAGCCTTTAAAAAGAGAATTCCTGTTGTGTTTAAGATAAACACTTTCAACTCTGTTCTGAAATGGGACACAGAAGATACTATATCCTTAATTCAATTGCTTCAATATTGAAGGATCCTGTTAAACGTCTTTGTACCTGTACACTTTTAAAATGGGCACACCCATCAGAAATTATTTCGAAGAATGGAAAAATCTGCCAGAAAGGTCCAAATTACACATTAAACCAGGGATCCAAAATAAGAATTATGGGTTTTAAAAAAAATTAAGGCCAAAAAAGTATCCTACAAAAAATTAACCCAAAAAAAAATATCCCACATGATTGCGGAAGCCACCCATATCTCATTATACCCTGTTCTCAATAAATATTTACTTCAAATTATTTCGAAGAGGGGAAAAAACTGGCAGAAAGGTCTAAATTACACATTAAGCCAGGGATCGCAAACAAGAGATATGGGTTTTAAAAAAATGAAGCCGAAAAATGAATCCTATATGATTGCGGAGACCACCTATATCTTATAATTATACTCTGTTCCCATTAAAAATAGGAAAAGAGGGATCATGAAGTAGTGCAAAAGTATGTAACACTTTCGACCCTATAACGTATATATATTCTTGATCAGCATCAACAGCCAATTTCGATTTGACCATGCCCTTCTGTCTCACTAAGTTCAGAATCTACTGATCAAAGACCTTTGAATTTTTGCAGAAAATGCGCTCCAAGGGCTCGAGCAACTGTAAAAATCTAGGGTAATATTTCCTTTCTTATAAAGTCCAAGGTTTTCGATCGACGCTTTTTCCATGGAGCCTGAGAATCTTGAGACGGTTTTTGGTAAAAAATTAAAAATATTTTTTGTAAGAAGGAAGCGTCCAGCTTAGTTAGTGCCTGGACTTTGGTTTTAAAACAAATCTGATCTGGGTTTGACATGCACGTACCTTCAAATGTTTGTGTATATATGTATATCTAATAGTCTCAGAGATTGCACGGATCACACGGACAGACAGACAAGCGTACGTACATGGCTATATCGGCTCGCCTGTGTATGCTGACCAAGACTATATATCTTTGATGGGGTCGGATATGCTTTATTTGCACCGTTACATACTTTTACATAGCTTCATAATCCCCTTTACGCATTTTAAATGTGAAGAGGGTATAACAATTAATTTATACTAATGGAAAAATTGGATTTTCAGAAGAAAATTAAAGCTTTGATTGAAGTTTTCATGATTTGGAAAAACTTAATAGCTGCCATATTTTGATGTACCTTAACTGTTTATACAAAATTCAGCATGTTTCGAAAGGCTGAAACAAAAATATTGCCAAAAAAAAATAATCAAAATAATTCCAATCGTCATGAAAATATATTCGATAACGATATATCGATTATTCTCGAACTAAAATATCGATATTTCGATATTATTTTCGCCTTTTCGAGGTTATATAGACAGGCAGACATACTGTCAATATATATACTGTATATACAAACTCGGCTGTTAATGCCGATTAAGAATATTCGAGTATTTTAGATTCGGAGAGGCTACCTTCTGGGTGATACATCCATTTGCACAAACGTAGTATAATTTGATACGGCGTATTAATAAATTACAATATATTAAAGGGACGTGAGTTGTATAAGTAGTATAACCTTGGAGCCAAAAACTTATTTAACGATGATGTCAACATAATTCGAATTGCGGAAATTTTCAGGGCAAGAGTAGAACTCCTGAATTTAGAATTCTCCCCCCACAGAAGCTACCGCTCAAAAGATTGCACATTATGCAACATGAGAGAAACAGAAGATACGCACCACTTTATTGCGAAATGCCCAATTTTAAGGGATATAAGGTACTTCTCCGGGGTAAAACACAGCCTTAGTAGAGAATATTGCCTGGCTGTTTTAAATGGAGAAAGCTGGCCAAAGCTCATTGGCAACATCATTGAAGCTTAATGGTAAAGGAGGAATTCAATTAGTGAAGTTAGACTCTTGCGCATATTGAAGCTTCTTAGACTAACGATCTGGTATCTGCGGAAGATCCGGAAAGCCAGGAGTAGTAGTTGCGGAATCGGAGAGACACGTTTAGAGTACAGCTGACAGCTTAAAGCTTGCAGAGGGTACATTGAAATTATCAAGATTAGGGTTGCCGGATATTTCAAAAATATCTACATCGATATTTTTGACGATATTGAAAAAGTATCATTTCGATTTAAATATTTCAGGGTTAAAAATATCGATATTTTCGATATTTTTACAAAATGTATCTCTATGACAATATGTCTTTCCAACAAGCAGGTCTATTGAGGTAAATAAATCGTCAAATGACTCATAATAAATACTACATTTTCACAAAACAAATTAAATGTACGGTATATTTACAATCGATATATATTTGATTTCATGAGAGTTAACGGACACTTATTCATTATTTTATATTGATGGGATTGAGCGAATATGCTTAACTTAAAAAGTGAACAAATTTTATTCATATTTTTGCACTTAGATTTTTGTGCATCAACTCTTATAAAATAAGTTTTAAACATTTTTGTTTGCTCGCCAAAATACCGGAATAAGCAGTTGAACAATAGAAGAAAAATTATCGCTGAAAATTATCACCAAAAATGTTCGATATATCGCCTTATAAAAAAATTCGATAACGATAAATCGCTTTTTAGAAGAAAAATATCTATATTCGATAAATCGATATAATTTCCGGCAACGCTAGTCCAGATATTTGTAACTCATAGATGGAAGCATTTCCGACCACATAGGGTGTATATATTCTTGATTAGCATTACGAGCTGAGTCGATATAGCCATGTCTGTCCGTCCGTCTATTTCTATGGCATCCCCTGCGTCAGTTTTAAAGCTATCGTGACCAAACTTTTCACGGAGTCTTCTGGTACATAAATGCAGCACATTTGACGGAACTGGCCGGATTGGAAAACTATAACGTATAGCTGCCATAGAAACGATCGGTCAAAAAACTTGTTCTAGTGAGAAAAACTTTTTGGTATTCAATGCGAACGTCTCAAAACTCCGTATTTACTAGTTTTCTATGCTTCTCCATGATTCTGCCAAGTTTGGTCGAAGTCGGACATCAATATGGTATAGCTGCCATTGAACAGTAAGGTTAGAAAAATAGTCTTAGTAAGGAAAAATTTGTTTTTATAATTAGCATTGTATTTCTTTTATAAGCTTTCACACAGTTCTTCAAAGTTTTGTCAAAATCCCATGACTATATGTTATAGCTGCCACAGGAATGATCGGTTGAGAAACTAGTTTTAGTGAGAAAACTTTTTTGTTTTCAAAGCAAACGTCTCCAAACTTCGTATTTCTTAGTTTGCCATACTTTCCCATGATTCCATTAATTTTGGTAGTATTCGCACATCTTTATAGTATAGCTGTCATACAAAAGTAGAGTCAGAAGAGTAGTCTTATTGTGAAAAACTTGTTTGTTTTCAGTGGATTTGTCCTTCAAATTAGTTAGAAAAACGTGGTGCAAGGGTAACAAACTTCGGCCCAGCCGAAATTAAAGTTTCTTCTATTTGATTTATTCGATTTCTTAAGTTTCTGTTTTTGTTAGAAAACGAAATAAGTCAACAGATGGAAAAATAAATGTTAGTTCTACTATGTACTACTACTTAAGGGTTGACAATGATTCAAGATAATTTCGGGTGCCGAAACCGACTTTGTTTCTGGAAATTGTCAATCACGTCAGAATTGTGGGTATTTTAAGCTTCATTGATTGACACTTTTTTATGAACATTTTATGGGAACTCTTTTTATTTGATTTGATATTATCTTAAAGTATTATAACTTTGTTTTAAAATAAACCATTTCAAGTAGTTCTGCGATTTTTTTAAACGAAAATGTACAATTTTTAATGCATTGACTATACTTTGTACCGTTCATTGCAAACCAATTTAGTAGCATATTTTTTGGGTAGAAGAATATGCAATGATTTTGATAACATAGTATATATCCGTATACAAAATAATGCTGAAATGTTCGGGGTAGTTTATTTTAAAGCCAAGAAGTAATACTTTACGATAATATGAAAGAGTGTAACGATAACTTTGATTTCAAAGTACTAAAGTTCTGGATATCGTGACTTTTCGGACTCGGTACTGGAAACAAATTAGTTCCGAACATACACACATACACACAAAATAAATAATTTAATAAATATTATTTAAGAAGCGGAAAGTCCTTTCTACCTTTTCAAACAAACCGCTTGGTTAAGGGCAGCAAGTTAGCTAAAAATCAGTATCTATGCTCTATGGGGTTATCACTTTATGTTTTATACAATTGCTCTATTACCCTCAAGAGTGGTGAAATTGTGATTGTTTGGTGAAAGTCAGCCCAAGTGTTGGGTAAATATTTTTAACTTTTAAGTGTACACGTAATTTACAAATCGAAATCGTTGTTCCCCTTTCTAATTGAAGTGGCCTGTTCCCCAGTTTAAGAACCACTAAAAATGTGACAAGAATTCCCCCTCATAAAACCCGTTCAAACAATTGCCCCTATCAGTATTTCCGTTGACATTTCCCATGCCTCCCCCACCCCCAATCAATTGTCACCGCCAGACCAGCAATTGTCATACGATCCGCTTTGTTTATTATTTCCGAAATTATTTAGCCAACGGCTCCACAACTGTCTCTATCTGTGTCTGTATCTCTGGACGGTTATCAAAACTGATAGATGCCAAACCCCTCACGCCTGTCAAAGCCAAAAACCCATTTGTTGTAGCATTCAATAAGCCCAAAACCAACTTGAACACACGCCGCGGGGCGATAAACTGCAGTCGCAGTGTAAGTGTCAAGTGAAGTGGCCCAAAAGCATGCATTAATTTTGATTGGGCGCGATCTACCAGCGATTTTTAACGCCCGCAATTAGAAACGCCCTCAAATTGAAAACTAAACAAAGTGAGGGGTGGTGGTGGGTGAATGATGCGTTGCGGTTGTCACTCTCACACAGACCGAGGCGGAGTGCTTGAAATGTGATTTACACACGTAAATCATAAATTATGCCTTTTAAGTGGCCGCCACCGACAAATGCAGATGAGGATGATGATGATGATGATGATGATGATGATGATGACGATGCTGATAGCGACCTTTTGTTTGTTTGGGGCTGCAGTTTCTGTTCCATTCCTATACCTTGACTCCTCTGATGTTTTAACCAACTCTTATCGGGCTGGGTACGTCACACTTTCAATCAGTTTGGCCGATTGAAAACCCAGCAACTTTCAATGATAATCCGCATTGATTTGTTCAGTTCGCGTCGGTCGCTGCTGGGCATCGCACCTCACATTATCTTACGGGTCCTTGGCCATTTCGCAAAAGACCAGACGGGAACCAAGTAGTTAGTTAGATAAAATTGTGCGATTTTTACATCCGGTTGTTACGACTTAATTAAATTTGCAACTTCAACTAAATTCTAAAAATAAAATACTTCGTTCCAAGATTGCGTGCAATGTATTTGAGTGATTTTCAAGTGATGAAATTTATTTTGATAATGTTGTCTTGTGCGTTTTACAGCTCTCAAGGTTGGTACTATAATGGATAAGTGAAAATTATCGAGATTACATAAAAATTATTAATGCAATGTGAACATTTTCAAAAAAAATGCCTAAGAGGCAGTTTTACAAGTCAGACCGACATTTTCCATTTGAACCAAATTAGATCTCGACATGATCACCTAAAACAATAAGGGTAATTTTAGAAACATATTCAAAAATCGGAAAAAAAAAACTAAAAACTGCAAAAACAGGATTTTGCAAATATATGATTTTCCAGCTTGCGTTTGTCGGACAGGTCTTTCATTGAAATATTTAAGCAGTATTCTACCACATCTACTTTGCAGCTCTACGTTTCAGTAATGCATTTTTTAGTGCTGATTCAGACCTGAGCTGTAGGAATGACTGAATTTCGTACTTGAATTCAGGCATGTTTCAGTACTTCCCATGAAGCTTATTCATGAGTTCAGCACAGATATGTGAATAGTGCCCTAATCATATGTTTCTAATAACTTGTAGCACTAGTAAGTAAGTAATTAATAAATAAATAATAATAATAATATCATGCCTATAATCAGCTAAAGTCATGAAGCAGTAGGACATGTCTGTGACAAATTCATGGCTGAGACTCATATAAAGGATGCCATGAATTCAGTACCAGCAATTCCATTTCATGGCTAATTCAGCTATGATTCAGGTCTGAGCCGCACTGAAGGGTACTAAAATCATTTAAATATAAATTTGCTCAGAGTTAACCACCATGATATAGCCTGTAAGAATATACAATTTACTACCCTAGAAAAAAACCAAAGCAATGGTGTCTTTGAAAAGTTGGGGATTAAGTTATCGCCACTTGTTCAATATCAAAGTTATATAAATGAAACTTTACAAATGTTCATAATAGAGCTGCACCTGTGACGTGAATTTCACCTCGTTACGTGTCACGACGTAAGCGTGAGCAAACATAGTTTCGTGCGTGAACATCCGAGATTCGTGCGATTTTTCGCCAGTGAATTAAGATCAAACATCGCAAATTTAGTAATTAGGAAACTTGTTTACATTTTTTTTGTTGCCTAACAAGAATCATCACTAGAATCTGTTTGACAAAATCAACTTTAACGAAATCAACTTTTACAAGAATTCCAAGAACCTCGAAATTTTGGCGTTTCCCAACTGCAGCAAATCTGCTTTAAATTAAATTATAATTATGTGAAACAGAAAAAATAAGAAATAAATATAATATTTGTGCTGTATTTTTCAAACCGATTGGTACAGATATGCATTTATTATCGTTTTCAAATTCATTATCGTGCATTCGTAAGGCAATTGTGAATCGTGCCTGATTCTCTTTAAAAATTAATTAAATTCTTTAGATTTTTCTTTCGTGAATCGTTCGTGACCATGTCAGAAAATTCGAACACGCGCCCAGCTTTAGTTCATAGAAGTTATTAAGCTCTCCAAATTAATTAAAAGCATGTTGATCGAAGTTCTATAGCAAACAAGAAAGAAAGTCGGTCAAGCCCGACTATAACATACTCTGTACCAAGAAAATTTCTTTTGATCATAACTCGAAAACCGTTCATCCGATCTTCTTCATTTCTTTGGCGGATCGATAAGTTATCCTAATAACTAAATATGTCCAGAAGGAACAAGCCATCTATCTTCAAAACTGTGGGAGATATGACGTTTTTTCTAAATTGCGGGGGCGGGAGGGGGCGTGGCCAAAATTTAAAATAAACTTGATCTGCCTGGCAGACATTAGAAGCATATGTCCCATACATGTCAAACCTCTATCTCTTACCATCTCTGAGATCTGTGCGTTCATACGGACAGACAGACGGACAGACGGACATGACGGACATGACTCGGCTGTTGATGCTGATCAAGAATATATATACTTTATGGGGTCGGAGATGCTTCCTTCTGGATGTTACATACTTTTGCACAAACTTATAATACTCTATGTACCTACGGTACAGAGTATAAAAATGTAATCAGAATTCTGAGTGATTTCCTAATTATTGGTTAAAATTTAGTGTCCAAAATATGGTCAAAATAAAACTAATCACATCACTCCTATGACAGCTATATTTTAAACGGCGCCGATCTGTCTGACGCTGATAAATTTGGAAAATAACACTTTGTGTGATGGATACAAATTTGGGAGGTACAGAGTATGTTATAGCCGGGCTACACCGACTTTTCAACTTGTTTTTCAATCTAAGAGTTCTATAGCTCGACAATAATTAAGGATGTATGCTTTCTTAAAGAATTGGAAAAATTGTGTGAAAATTTTTTGAAAATTTTTGAAAGGGTATAAAAACTTCGGCACAGACAAAGCTAGATAAGCTTTCTCGTTTTTTTTTCAGGGCTGCAAGCCGGTTTTAAACCGAACCGATTTTCAGATTACTGTAAGCCGACCCTTGAACCGAACCTCGTTAGAAATTAAAGCTGAATCCGAACGTGTTCCGAACCCAAAATATCGGTTCAGTTCAAAAATAAATGATAGACATCAGAAACTTGACCTTCTGTTTAGTGCGAATAAATCCTAAAATGATCAAGAAAGTGAAATAACAAATCAAGAAAAAAGTTTAGAATTACTTATGAAATCCCCATTCAAGTTTTTTAAATAATTGTCAAAAGAAAGAGTCTAATATAATAGAATAATGGAGTATTACTTAACATCAAATTATGTATTGAATACTTCAATGTATTCGACTTACCCATCCAGACCCAAAAACCACGCAATTCCCCAACGATTTGTGTAGTTTTTAGGTCGAATGTGATTTTTAAAATGATTTCAAATTACAAAAAATTAAACACAAAAAATTTGACAAAATTTGAATTGTATAACGCATGGACTGCACCAAGGTAAGAACCAAAATCTTCTCCCAAAAACCTCGAACCTTAAGCATCCGAACCTTAACCATTGATTAATTTCGGTTCGAGCCAGTGAGCAGGAGATTTTTGGTTTGCAGCCCTGTTATTAATACTGTGCAAGTCGTGGACTAAACCAAAGCTTAAGCCACAAATTTTCGAACCTTAACCATTGGTAATTTTTGGTCAAAGTTTGAAAAATGGTTGATCTTGCAGCCCTGGAAATTATTTTCCAAAAAATATTATAAGAATTTCGACCTCGGTTGGCGACCACCCAAAACCAGTATGGTAAACATCATTCGTTTCGAAACCTTTTTTTCTTCCCTGACCCAAGGCATCTGTTGATGAAATCTTTCCCTTCATTGATGAATCTCTTAATTGTGGCGGCTCTTTAGAATAGAAATCCATTAATGAACTGGCAACCAATTGATCAACAGGTTTCTTTGCGCTCACCTAAAGAGCAGAGAGATAAAGAGCATCACTATCTCTCACGGGCAGCGCACATTCTCTTGTTCTCTCTCTCTCTCTCGCTCTGAATGGGACACCCATAATAGCCTACGTTAACATTCTTGGCCACATTGATAACAACGCGGCGCGGCGCGCCGTCTGAGGCTGAAAGGTAGCGCCAAACTGAAAAGCCAGCCGCTCGCTCAGACGACAGACGATCGTTCGATTTGTACGTGTTTTCGCAGTCATTTCGCTTAAATTTGCAAGCGAATTCTCAAGACCAATTCAGTTGGAAAACGCACGTTGTTCGAGGCGGGCAGCGTTGTTAATGCGGCAACATCACTACAGAGAATCTGTTCAGAGACCTATCTCTATAATGTAAATTGAAGTCAATAACTAGACAAAAGATAAACAATCAAAAAGCACGTGCCAAAACGCCGACACAATTTCGTTGAAATAAAAAGAAATGTCTCTTTCCGATTGGTTTCCAACGCGTGCCGGCCGATATCAGAAGAATATTTAATTAATTAAGGCTGGCAATTGATATTGTTTAAGATTGAATTTAAATATTTAAATAATTATTGCTACGTCAACAGAAATTTGTTGTTATTCTCTGGTGCGTTTCGCGTTTCGGTCTTGTTGTCGCCTGAAATTTTGTTGCTTCATTTTTTGGTTTTCTTTTGGGGGATTTCGTGTGTCGTACGAATTTTAACCAGTTTGCGTTTATTTTGGCGAGTGTTGTGCCTTTTTTTTTTTTGCGGCCAGAGAAAGAGCCGGAGCCGAAGACGCTCGCGTTTTCAATTTGGCAACTATATTCGATGTGTTTATTTTTAAGACGCATTTCAGTTGAGATTAGATAATCTGAGCAGATCTCCGGCTTCCTGCTTAGATAATCTGCGTGGCCCTGATTTTCACTTTTCCCACCCTCCTCTCTTCGTTTAGTGTGAGAATCGAGTGCAAAACTTAAAAAGCAGAGAAAAATAATAAGAGGCAATTGAACAAAACATTCATACCATGGCCATAGGGTTACGCTCTACGAGCACGGCAAGTGATACCACAACAAATCCAGCAACAACAGCAACAACAACAACAACACCAACATCAGTTAACAACTGCAACAACAAGCGACGAGCCGAACAGCTGTTCCGTTGCGTCTGCGCCAACTTTAACCTGCTTCTATTCACTCTGATGCTAAGTCTGGGCAAATGCTGCACTGCCACGCCCACCACAAATCCGCGGGAGCAACAACAACATCAAACGCCGCAACTGCTTGCGGATCATCAAGCCGGCTCATTGAGCAAACTGCTCGATGGCAAAAGCTTCATGAACATGGACTTCAAATTTCTCAATGTATCTGGCAAGATCGGCACACCGCTGGGCATAGGTGAGCAGAATCACAAAATACACAAACAAAAAAACAAAAAAACAAAAAAGAAAGAAGCGAGATGGAGATGAGGAAACAAACAGCAACAGCAACAAACAACAGCAACAGCAACAAACAACAGCAACACAGGCAGAGAGTGTTGTGCAGTTTGTTTTTAGACTCGTCTGTGCTAATTTTAGATATCTAGCTAGAAAGTAAGAATTCAGTTGAAAAACCGAAACAGGAATACCCTGAGTATAGTTTTGGGTTGGGTGTTGAAATATAACTAGTTTTATTGCAGAAGTCTAGACTGAACCGCACACTTTGTCCCTTGAAAAAGCCTTAACTTCAAACAGAAAAAATTTCGCTTATTTTAAAATTTGTTCTGGCATTTAAAACAATTTTCTAAAAATCAGAAATAATTTTCGGAAATTTAGAAAAATATGGCATAAACTAGCATATATGTTTCCTACATTCAGAAAAACTTTCGCTTTTTTTTTTTAAATTTATTCTGGAATTTAAAACAATTTTCTAAAAATCAGAAAAAATTTTCGGAAATTTAGAAAAATATGGCATAAACTAGCATATATGTTTCCTACATTCAGAAAACAAAATTTCGCTTATTTTAAAATTTGTTCTGGAATTTGGAACAATTTTCTAAAAATCAGAAATAATTTTCGGAAATTTAGAAAAATATGCCATAAACTAGAATATATGTTTTCTACATTCAGAAAAATTTCTTTTATTTTGAAATTTGTTCTGGAATTTAGAACAGTTTTCTAAAAATTAGAAATAATTTTCGGAAATTTAGAAAAATATGCCATACACTAGAATAAATGTTTCCTACATTCAGAAAAAAATTTCGCTTATTTTTAAATTTGTTTTAGAATTTAGAACAATTTTCTAAAAATCAGAAATAATTTTCGGAAATTTAGAAAAATATGCCATAAACTAGAATATATGTTTTCTACATTCAGAAAAATTTCTTTTATTTTGAAATTTGTTCTGGAATTTAGAACAGTTTTCTAAAAATTAGAAATAATTTTCGGAAATTTAGAAAAATATGCCATACACTAGAATATATGTTTCCTACATTCAAAATAAAATTTCGCTTATTTTTAAATTTGTTTTAGAATTTAGAACAATTTTCTAAAAATCAGAAATAGTTTTCGGAAATTTAGAAAAATATGCCATAAACTAGAATATATGTTTCCTACATTCAGAAAAATTTCTTTTATTTTGAAATTTGTTCTGGAATTTAGAACAGTTTTATAAAAATTAGAAATAATTTTCGGAAATTTAGAAAAATATGCCATACACTAGAATATATGTTTCCTACATTCAAAAAAAAATTTCGCTTATTTTTAAATTTGTTCTGGAATTAAGAACAATTTTCTAAAAATCAGAAATAGTTTCCGGAAATTTAGAAAAATATGCCATACATTAGAATATATGTTTCCTTCATTCAAAAAAAAATTTCGCTTATTTTTAAATTTGTTCTGGAATTAAGAACAATTTTCTAAAAATCAGAAATAATTTTCGGAAATTTAAAAAATTATGCCATAAACTAGAATATATGTTTCTTAAAGAGCCTAGCCGAATAAGCATACAAAAATTGCCCCCTCTCTTATCAGCACCAAATTAAAATATGTCAAAACGCTCAATGAGAAACTCACTTATAAATTGTTAGTCTGTTAGTCGCTATTCGAGTGGAGTTATGAGGGCGAAAAGATAAGTCACAAATCTGGGTTTTCTTAAGAATCGCTAAACCGATTTATTTGGCTTATTTGGCTAGGCCCTTTAGGTGATTCGCCTTAGGACGTATATCATAGGAGAATTTCTAACTGCCTGGGCGAATTTAAACCTTTTTTTTATGAGTGTAGCACTTGGAAGATCATGTTTATTTATATCATTTTGTAGAGTTAATTGGACCCCTTGCAAAGAGATTAACTTCAAGTGCAACTTGAAGACGACTCGAACTCGATTTATACATTTTCCCAACTTAGCATAAAAACGGCTAAAAAACCATTCCAAGAAATATTGCGACTAGGATACAATTTTTCTACGGATAATAGTTTAGATTTCATAAAGTGAATTTCATGAGGTAAATAAGTCGAGTAAGTTGAAGTCCTATGTTAATTAATAGAGCATTAGCAGTAATATTAACATTTAACATTTAAGGAAAATCCAAAGTATGCAAAGTATTTTGTAATAGCAGCTATCTGATGTAAGGAAGAAACAAAGACCTAGAACACAGCAAAATGAATGCCAGAGAAATTAAAACGGAAATTTGACACTACCAAAAATCAAGAAATTCACCCTAAAAATGAGGTCAAATTCGATTTACCATATTATGTTAAAGAGAAAAATATTTTTCAACGATATTCTTAAAAACTAGAAATTGGATTTGTTGAGTGTACTTAAACGGTGACATAAACCCCAAGGATATAAAGCCCGTATTTTGATCACTACTTTGGAATTTAACTCAAAACTTTTCTGGGCGATAAGTCCGTATTTAGAATTGAATTTTTTGACAGCAATTACACCTCGAAGAGAATTTAAATAACGGTGGGGATTCAATATAGTAGTGAAATTACATCCTATTTGGAAAATAAATTTAGAAATTTTTGAACATATTCAACGTCTAATAATAAAGTGAACTGGACGACAAAATCTTTTTTTTTGGTATATTTAGGTATTTTGACTACAATTTAAAGCTGTGTTTTGACACTGAATTCAAATTTCCATATCGGGAAAAATCTGGGCATTATGTCCGATTTCCGGGCGGACTTATTTCAAATTTGAGTGATTTTTCGGAGTACACTACGATTAATTTTGATATGGGCTTTATGTCCGTGGGCTTTATGTCATGTTAACCATTTGAAGTCGATTTGCGCAGACTAGGAATTCATTTTAGACCCACGGATTCTTGGTGAAAGTTTCTTAGAGTTGTCCCTAGTTAACGATTTTACTATCCGCTTCGATGCTTTTTTCTCCTATACAAATCAACCCCCCTAGTGTACATACATATGAGTACTGTTCACTTATGTCAAATCGAAGGTCCACCTTGAAATTTCCCTATATATACATATCTCTATGCCCTTTACATTTGTATGTAAGTTCTACGTTTTTGGCTGAAGTCTATATTCGCTATTTGTAATACGATCTTTAGTTATGAGAAACCAAGTTTTACTGACACATATTTTTGAAATCAATCATCCCAGAATAGAAGTAGGCTCATTTTGGTATTTATATTGGTAAATCTTCATTAAATGTTTAAAATGAAAACGTCATCAAATGTTTGCTGTCATTCCCATGTCCATTTGCTGCAGAGTCAACAAATTTAAAAAGTACACAATTATTTCTGTGTAATTAAAAAGATCCAAAAAAGTTCAATATCCCTTGTCTTTAATATGCTTCCAATATCTAGCAGCGCTGCAAAATCATCTAAATTATCATTATTTTTCATATTCTTTGGATGATTTTTAGCTCCTTTAGTTGATTAAAAGGATATTTAAGACATATCCCTTTCAAATTTCCAATGGATATTTTTGAATATCCTATTTTTTCTCTGTGTAGGTAAGTGTTTTGGAAAATGCTTCCAGAAGTCGGGATTTTTGATAAATTCAGCGAGATGTTGCAAAAAGTGTATACTTGGATATTTTGTTAAGCCCCTTCAAGAAATCAACAATTAGTACTAATTCCTAGCTTTAAAATAAATTATTACAATCAATCCAACGATTTGTATAACCGAAAAGTCTTAGTCGAAAGCATACCATTTTGATACGATGTTTTGATTACTAAATACTCGGCATAGTTTAAAATGGAGAAAAATGCAGTAAATCTTATTTTAAACATTCGTCGTGTAGTTGCTTCGATTTATGCTTTAGCGATGATTTGATCACTTTTGCAGGTCTCTAGTATTTATGTAGGCTGTAGATATCCCAAAAGGCCAGAGAACTACACGCAATGTTCTTCAAATCCATGCTTCAAATTTCGGTAATTTTTTGCTACCGTTTTCAAATAATATTTGATTAATCACAGTTTATTAGAAGGTATTTATAAACAGGAACGGCTTAACAAAAAGAATGATCTTTAAATGTAGAAAACAGCTCCGTTCTTGAAACAAGATCTAAGCGTATTTGGGCCCTTTTTAGTTTAATTTAAAGCTTAATACATAATCATGTCTAACTACCCATGCCAGCTAGTTACTATTTTCATAACTTAGGCACAAATTCTAAACTATTTACATAGTTTTTTATTGAGAAAACTAATTTTCATCATTAACAAAATTAATTGTCAGTTAAAAAATGCTTTGTTAGAATTAAGCAAAAATGTGAAAACAAAAATGTATAAGTGGACTGCAACAACAAACATTCTATTAAACTACAAGTCCCTCTATTTTCAAGTTTAAG
Source organism: Lordiphosa andalusiaca (assembly GCA_035044965.1). NCBI lineage: Eukaryota > Metazoa > Arthropoda > Insecta > Diptera > Drosophilidae > Lordiphosa > Lordiphosa andalusiaca. Next base: position 533,700 of record JAWNNM010002368.1, on the reverse strand, counting down.
AGCCAGAGGTCCAGGTCATTCAAGTTTGCGCTTCACACAAAATGCACTTGCCATGAGCACTCGTAACACACACACACACACACACACAAACACACACACACTCACACACTGTTACAAACACACAAGAGTTGCGAAATCACCGTCCAGCTGGTCCACTTGTTGCACTCGCACGCTTAGATACAGTGGCACCGGAGCATATAAAAATAAAAACCCTCCCCCACCGCCCTCGCTCCAATACTCCACAACTTCCGCTTTGATTTCCGCAAATTTGCATTTCTATTTGATTGTCTTTCGATACTTTGCCACCGTATCTACGAGTGTTTTGATAAGGAAATCGCTTACGGGGAGTCTTTATGGCATTGCGGACAGACAAAAGCTTGGGCAGTCGGCATTTCCCCATTATAAATTTTGTTTAAATCAAGCCACCTGTAAATTAAGATTTACGTACTGCCTGGGATTATCTAATCGCAGAAAGTTAGATTGGTCATTCTTTTACGATGTGTTTTTTTTTTATTCCATTTTGCTGGGATTTAGCAATTGAAATTTAAAGTGGATGAATTGATGTTGGTGTGGGATTCGCTCAAGGTTGAAATTGGAAACAAAAATAAGATGAGGGACAGCTGCGACGAATGTGTAATGTTTTTACTGATTGTTTTATTCAACAAGAAATTCTATTTAAGTGATTTTCGAAGATAAGCAATTAGTCCCAGCTTCGGTGTTTATTCATAGATTTTCGTTACAAAATCCTTATTTTCTTTGAAAAAGTGGGAATTATAAGTAAACAAGTATTTAACAGTTTTGCTATTTAAATTTCAATTTAAATTCAAGTGATTGACTGGAAGCATTAATATTAAAATGATTGCTCTGTATGTGACTTTTCGGCATTTTGCGGTTTCGAGAAGAAATCAAAGCAGAAAGTAAGGTCAGATAAATCATAAATATATTTTCAACGAGCACAAAATCTAGTCCGCGAACCAATTCTTAAACTTTAAGCTGGGTTCTAAGCAGGGATCTATAATAATGATTATTTGTACACAGAGTAAAAAAATGTCAATATCATTATAATCTGTTCTGGTTAAATTGACATTTTTACATATCATTTTAATCGTTAAAAATGTCATTTTGAATCTAAATATTATCATTATGATTTTGTATTTAACATATTTAGTTATCAATATCATCATTATATTCTATTAATATACTATTGATCAGAAATTTCATCAAATTGATATGAAAAATATCACTTTTATATGAATTATATTTTCGAAGAGTTCATATTTAACTTTATCATATCGTCTTTTTAATGCTATGAAAAAATAAAACATTGAGCCTCAAATTGTACTATTTTTTTCTGTGTAGTTTTTTCATCCTCAAAATTCTTCAGCTTGGAGTACCCGAATGAAAAACGCATCATAATCAAACACTATTCTATTTGGCTAATCTATGCATTTCGGCAATAATACAAATTTGTTTATAGTATGATTCAATCGATAATGAGAATTTGTTGGTTCAAATGAATATTAATCCAAAATTATTATAGATGTTTTAAAAACCGGATTTTAATTGATATTTTCAAACTTGGCAATGGGTATTATTGATTCGACTTGATTCACTTACTAGGTATTTTGAAAGAAGATGCTGGAAATGATAAGAAAACCAATCTTTATTTAGCTTCCTTTACTTCAACACTGACATAACTTAAAATAGTCCATTTTGTGGAAATTGCAGCTACGTTAATTACGTAGCGAAATAGACCTTACAGTTTTTTTTATATGATAAATGTTCTTTAAAGAAATTTAATAATGTTCATAAAAATCGAAAGAATTTTCGCATAATATCGTCTGCAGTCTAATTGAAATATGTTAGGTTTGCAGGAATATGAAAATGAAACTGTCAAATAAAATACCGACATTTTGTCATCTCTATAGAAGACTACTAAAGATAGCAATATAAGAATCTTATTCAATATATAACACGATATAGGGTATATTTCTGTATCATTAACTCCAAACATAGTTTTTAAGAATTGACGAATGGATAGATAAAGTGATGTGCTCAAGTGTGGATTAATGCTCTGAAATTTTGATTGAATTTAGGAGAACTTCTAATTTTCAGGGTGAATGTTTTATGGGTGTTTACCTTATCCACTAATCATTATGATGCTGATGATAGAAGTTCCACTAACAGCTTGAACGAATTTTTAACCATTTCAGATTTCTTGGTGAATTCTTCTGATACTATGGGCATGGTTATAGCAGAGCTTGAATTATTTCACATCATCTCCGTCGTCTGACACCGCCATCATAATAAAAAGTATTACAATTTGAGGATTTATAAGATTTGACAATATTATGGAAAGGGCCACACACTATAAAGTTCAGATCAAGTTCTGTTTCATTACTGAAGGTAAACAAACACCATTTGGAGTACGTCTCTTGACAGATTAGGCAATCAGTAAGGTCATCCTTTTTATTGGGTTTACTCTAAGGCAAAGGCAATGTTAAAGTTGATGAATTAAATAATTTATTTAGGCTATGAATTTGACTGAATATAAGCTAACAATATTATTGGTTTAAACGTGGTTCCAAAACCAGCCGAACCGGTTCAAAAATGTTTCAGAAAATTATCTCTGATGGACTTGAATTTGAGTGCTTGGAAAAACCCGTTCATTATGTACCAAAATCATGACACTATAGTCACGATAGGCTGCCATGCCAGCTTTCTATACCCTTGCAGAGGATATATTGAAATTGTCCAGATGTTTGTAGCGCATAGAAGGAAGCATTTCCGACCACACAAAGTATATATATTCTTGATCAGCATGACGAGCTGAGTCGATAAGGCCATGTCCGTCTGTCCGTCTGTTTCTATGCTATCTCCTCCGGCAGTTTTAAAGCTATCGACTGGTCCAAATACGCTGCACATTTGTCGGTACCGGCCGGATCAGATGATTATAGCATATAGCTGCCATAGGATCGATCGGTCGAAAAACTAGTTCTAGTGAGAAAAACTTTTTTGTTTTTTTAATGCAATCGTCTTCAAACTCCGTAATTACTAGTTTTTAATGCTTCTCTATAAATCTGCTATAATTCTAGCATTCTACAATTCTATAGTTTGGTCGAAATCGGACATCTATATAGTATAGCTGTCAATCAAAAGTAGTCAGAAAAGTAGTCTTATTGGGAAAAAATTGTTGGTTTTCAGTGGATATGTTCCTTCAAATTAGTAAGAAAACGTGCTGCAAGGGTATACAAACTTCGGCCGAGAACTTCTCTTTACCCTCTGGTGAATTAAATAGAATACATATTTGTTGATAAGCATTGAAAACATTAATATATATTGTGAACCGAAAAACAGACCATAATCATGACCATTTGGTGACGATTTTTGAATGTCTTATTTTTCTTTGCGCTGTTCAAATGACGAACGCGATTCCCAACCAGCTTAAGCTTCACTTTCACTATCGATGGCAAAAGCAAGAGCTCGAAAATGAGCACTAGACTAAGATTTAGAACCATTTTGTTTTTTGTCAATTCCTATTCATTTCTTTCTAGTTTTTATAACAGGTTTTAATTGAAAGGCCTTAGAAGAATATTTCGATATTAGAACATCTCTCTGATTTCTGATTGACATAACAATTATACAAATCAATTTGATGTTAAATATTTTGTATCATGCTTTATCTTCTATTAAAAAACATAGGCAAATAATGAACTTTGCACTCGACTTATTGTTCCCTGGACTTTGGTCTGGGTAAATAAAATTCTTGACATATATCCAAATGGCGCATTTCAGTCGACGTTTGCTTCCACCGTCACTTGACGTGGGCAGAGCCCCAACATGCATACATCCATACATCTAGTCTAATTGACGTAGTCCAGGCCAAGAAGGGGCAGTTCTTCTTCTGTGAAATAATCTACAAATGTTGACTAAAAATAAATCCCAGAAAATGCATTCACACGACGAGCCCCTAAATCTATTTCGGAAAATTATTTCTTTGTAATAAGTCGGAGTCGATCTCTCTCTCTCTCGTTCGCTTCTCTTACATTTTGTGTGCCATATTTGCGTACTTTTCATTTTCCGCTTGGCATGTTGATTTATAGCTTATGCGAAGCATTTCTGTCATTAAAGTTGGCATATGGGTATTCAGTTGATATATAGAATATATATGTATATGTATGTATATGTAGATCTGTGTGGTATAAGCCATGCGGCAAGGTCGCGCAAAAGCAAAATAATTTTGTATTCTTTCGCCTCATTTGTTTTAGTTTTAATTTATTCACAGAATTTTGCTAGCGAGTCAAACTAGTTTGTGCCATCAACAACAACAACAACAATGCTTAATTGTGGGCGTGTTCCCGCTGCTTTATTGATGAATTTTCTATCTTATATAAAAAGAAAATGACGCTGTTGGCTTTTAATTGTTTTGTTGTTTTTGTCAATAAACATGTTTTGATTGCTCTTCTAGGCAAGTGTAACAAGCAAATGATCAAATGATCAAACGATCACCCCACCAGCCCTTGGCAAACACTTCACTTAAAAAAACCAAAATCACGTGTTATGTCATTCACATACAATCAGCACCAGAGAGAGATTTGATTGAACTTGATCTTCGCTTATCGTAGACAAGTGCAGTGGATTGTGAAACCAATTAGCATTAATTAGTCAATCAATATGCTGATTAGGAATTTTCCCAGCACTTGAGAATCGTTTGAAAATAGCAAAACTACACTTTTGATAGCATACTCAGACTTTCTTATCTCATTCGACGAAGATTGGGGCTGGTCGGTCTGGTATGCTCAATCTGGTCATGCAATTATGTTTCGGTTTAGATTGTATGTGAATATATATAGCACTTATATATATATAGACCCCCACCATGGGGTGTTTCTTATCTGACTAAGTCTGGCGTCTCTAGAGCTGTCTCTTATCAAAACTTAAGTTTATGATTTTATTGTCTAACAATCTGAAGTATTATGGCGTCTTTTTGTTTATAGAAACATTCAATTTAAAGGTAAATCGCATTTGTTTTATAAGAAATGTGATTTAAGTAGCTAAGTTCATTAAAAGTGGATTGATTGGCCCACTAAGAGTGGTTTGGCATTATTATTTGATACTCCGAGATAAAGTTGGAAAGTATTTACATATATATAAAAATAGATATATTAAAGTATGAGTTAATTTTTGCAAGGCTGCGACACCCTGAAATTCTAAAATGGTTTTGTCAGAAGGTTCAAACTCGTCCCAATGCTGACTTTACGGTCCACGGAAAGTTTCTTAGATGGATTGAATATAAAGTTATAGATGGGGCTTTCATTTGAAACTAAGTGAATAGATTCTTCTTAATATGCTTTGAAGATGACGGTTTTTTCAATATGCAATATCAAATGATAATTTACAACCATGTAAAAAACAAGAAAGAAAGTCGGTCAAGCCCGACTATAACATACTCTGTACCAAGAAAATTTGTTTTTTTTTATCATAACTCGAAAACCGTTCATCCGATCTTCTTCATTCCTTTGGCGGATCGATAAGTTATCCTAATAACTAAATATGTCCAGAAGGAACAAGCTATCTATCTTCAAAACTGTGGGAGATATGACGTTTTTTCTAAATTGCGGGGGCGGGAGGGGGCGTGGCCAAAATTTAAAATAAACTTGATCTGCCTGCAGACATAAGAAGCATATGTCCCATACATGTCAAGCCTCTATCTCTTACCATCTCTGAGATCTGTGCGTTCATACGGACAGACAGACGGACAGACGGACGGACGGACAGACGGACAGACGGACATGGCTATATCGACTCGGCTGTTGATGCTGATCAAGAATATATATACTTTATGGGGTCGGAGATGCTTCCTTCTGGATGTTACATACTTTTGCACAAACTTATAATACTCTATGTACCTACGGTACAGAGTATAAAAATTATCAGGTAACACCAACACAACATAAGTTGATGACGAATTCATGGTCATCTTTGGTGTGTAAGTCGATTTCTTGAGATGGCGTTTATCTCATGCTTTGCTCCATTTAAATTTATCTTAAAGCATAAAATAATATTAAACAGAATACGCATTTTCTTAACATCCCTTGGAAAATCTACAGGGGCCTTAGCCCTTCATAGATTTCAGTTGGGAAAACTCTCGGTTTTATTTGTATTTTAATTTTTCAGACAATTTTTCATAGATTAAGATATGCAAACAAACTTTTTGGTCACCGTTACTAGCAGCGCGGAGAGCATCTCTTACACTAAAAACGGCAAGACCATGGGGACCACACACACACACAAAGGCGACTGTCTGTTTCTACGCTGCCTCTATATATTTTTGCGAGCATTCTGCTTTGGGATTCCCAAACGGTTATGCCTCTGCTGGCATGTACAGACTTCTTAGAAGCGTTCAGTTTGTAGGCATTGATCGCTAATGACAGAGGGTGGTTCCTCTTGTAACAGCCTCCTTTGTGGTGTTGCGTCTCTGTTCAAAGTTGTGCGAAAGCATAACATGACCTCGAGCCGGCTAAAAACTGCAGGCTTACATATATCAAATATACAATTTCTGAATAATGTTATAGATTCCCTTGAAAATTGCCAAATACAAAAAATAGATTGGAAAAAGCTTTAACAAAAAGGAAGACTTAAAAAGTATTGCCTTAACTATACAAGCTACTCCATCAACTTAGGTATCAGTTGAACTAGAATTTTTAAAAGTTAGGTTTGAATTTTCGATTTAAGAGCTAGTATAAGTATAGATGACCTATATAGTTCTCACAAATTTCAAATGACGGTTAATGAATTTGATCATTACAATAACTTTAGTTATTAAAATTATGATTATTATATGAATAGATAAGTACACAAATTTCATTAGAGAGTGGAACCATTTTATTGTGCAAGCGTACCAAGGTTCGAACCAGAGCCTTGGGTTCAGTGGTTCCAGGAACCGGTCCGCGAACCGAACCTTAGATTTTACAACGACTTCGAAACCCCGGACCGAACTTCATGGAAAATTTTAAAAGTTTGCAGCCTTGGTAGTTTCTTTCAATTTCATGCCCACCACTGCTTTAATGTAAATTATTAGAACTAGTACTACGTTTGTTGAAGCGAAGATATACCTCGATGAACATATGTGCTTGAAATGACAAATTTTTATTCTCTGTACAAAAGGTACAAAGAGCTTCACTTTTTCAAAGCAATTGTTTTCAAAGTTAGACGCTCATTTGTAAAGAGCTGTCAGGTAAATTTGCAGAGCTGTTGAAAGGGTTGAAACCGAATGAATTAAAATTGAAAATATGTCCCGATCTAGGATAATGTTAAAATCTGGACTTAAAGTACTTAAATAATACTTAAGTCCTTAAAAAAAACCAAAAGAAATTAATGTTTCAACAATTAAAAAAAAAATTAATGGTCCTTCTCCTAGTTGGGGCTGCAGAACATTCCTACTTGCTAGGAAAATTTATATTTTTTTTAAATTTTTTTAACAATTAGTTTGAAATTTTTTTTCATTTGTCACTTAAGTTTTAATGAAATATTAATAAAAAAAATAATTTTAAAAACTGTACAGTAATATTATTTTTAAGTTATTTATTATACCCTTGCAAAGGGTATTATAATTTTGCCCAGAAGTTTGCAACGCATAGAAATATTCATTTCCGACCCCATAAACTATATATATTCTGGATCAGGGTGACGATCTGAGTCGATTGAGCGTCTGTCAGTCTGTTTCTACGCGAACTAGTCTTTCAGTTTTGAAGCTTTCGAGCTCACATTTTGCAAAGTCTTCTTTTTGCAGCACACTACTAATATGTCGGAGCCGACCGGATCGGATGACTATATCTCATAGCTTCCATGGGAATAATCGGTCGGAAAACTTGTTTTAGTCAAACGTCTTCCACCACGGAAACGTCTCCAAACTTTGTAATCGTAGGTTTACTAAGTTTTTTTTATTATTCTACCAAGTTTTATTAAAATCGGACAACTATATGGAATAGCTGCCATACAAAAAATAGGTCTGAAATACAGTTTTAGTTAGAAAAACTTCTTTGTTTTTAATGGTAGCATCCTGAAATTTTGTATTTGTTTGTTTCACGTGCTTTCACATAATTTAAAAAATATTTGGCCAAATCGAATGACTATATCGTCGTAGCTCCCATACGAACGAAAAATGGAAAAGTAGAGGAGAGTATTTTTTTGAAAATATTTAAGCGAGCATTTGCAATGGTATAAAAACTTCGGCACAGCCAAGTTAGCTTAGCTTTCTCGTTTTTTATTGATTTAAAAAAAAAGCCCATAGTTTTCTTCTCCAGACTAAAACACCCCCTAAAGTATTTGAATTAATTGAATGATTTGCCAAAGAAAGCCAAAAATTTAATGTACGGGAGTTTAGTTATGAGCAAAAGCGTCAGCAGAATTCATACTGAGCATACACTTTCGTTGATACAGAGAATATTAAAGTCGGGCTTCAAAAGTCTTACTTATGCTTGGTATTTTTAAACGAACTTTAAGATCTTTATTGACTTTCAACCCCATTGACAAAGAATATCCTCTTAAATTGTGAATCTGTTCCAACTGAGAATATTCTATTATTTCATTTCAACTCTTGACTGCCGAACATATAAATGTTGTTCCATCAAACTGGTTATTGTGAACAAATGTACGCTTATTGGCAAAATGAAAATAAATTACAAAATTTCGCAGTAGAAAAACGGAAACTCTTTCATTTAAATACACCGCTTGACGTCACTTATACAATTCCTACATAATATCCCATAAATAAAACCAATGTATGTGCACATCTGTATGTGTATGTATGTATGTATGTAAGCCTGTGGTATTATAATTCGCATATTGTTATCTGCTGATTTTATGCATAATTGAAAACAATTCCCAGCCAACTTGGCGACACACTCCGAAAATTGATTTGACCTTATTGATGGCAGGCAGTGCGCGAATTAACTTGCTTGCTGTTGTTGTTGTTCAATAACAACAATTAAGTAGAAAAAAAAATATGTAAAAATATGCTCAAGTTGTGAGTGATTAGGTTAGGGAGTGGGGGGTTATGTGAATCTGGACAACGCAAGAGCTGTCACTTGCAGGGCGAAAACCCTTTTCAAAATGCTGAATGATTTCCCTCTGTTTGTCCATGGGCAATCTATATAACTTTTTTACCCGTCTGTTGACACTTTGTAGGTTCTATGATGATGACTTGTTTTGTTTTCCGATATATATATACAGCTGAAAGTAGGGGGGAGTGGACACCCTAACGAAAGCCCTTTGGTTCGAGGCTTTTTTGTTGATTAAAATCCGTCTTTGCTCCGCTTGTTAGTCATTTTGTATGCAAATGATTTGTCGCACATGTGCCTGAGTATGCGTTTGTGTGTTGTGTGTGTGTGTGCGTGTCTGTTGCTGATTGTTTTGAAGTTTTTAGCCCTAATCAATTTGAGCTTTCTGTTTTGGCTGTTGTTGTTGTATTTTTTCCATAATGAGAAAACTTTTCGCAGCGGCTTAAGTCTTGAACATAATTCGCTTTAATCATTTGTTTACTGTTCGGCATTTTTTACAGGACAATCCCTGGATGGCAAGTGTGATGAGAAGCAGTTTCAGTGTCAGAACGGTGACTGCATACCCATTCGATTTGTTTGCGACGGCGATGCCGATTGTAAGGATCACAGCGATGAGCAGGTCTCCGAGTGTAAATTTCAAGGTAAGTTGTGCTAGTTTTGTGTAGCATACTTTTGGGCAGCCGGCGACAAATGCCGGCACACACTGCCGTCTGCCCCATGGAATACAGTTGCTCAGATCAATTTAGTAATGCAAAATGCCAACTGCAACCGAAATCGAAAACTGAAACTAGTTTACAGCATTTACGCATTGTAATTGTCGCGGCCTGCTGACCAAAATCTGTGCCAGGGCAGTCTAAAAGCTCCAATTGCAACGCATTTAGCTGACTGCGGCATGCAACGTTGTTGCATCAGCAATTTTGAGTTGTCTTTTGTTTTTGTACGTTTTTATCATTTGCGTCGCACGAGACTTTTGCGTCGCTGTTTAAGCTTAAAAGGAAACTGTGTGAGGTCGTCTGCTTTATTTTATCACCAAGAAAAACGCAGTAAATGAAATAAGAGCTCAGTTTAGGGGGTAGGGGCGGGGGGTGGTTCGTTATGAAATTTTCGTCAAGGAGAAATTCCGCTAAAGTGAAATTGAGAATAACAAAATTGTTGCACGAACGAGTTTGGGAGTGATAATAAAAAAAAAAAGGGAAGTTCCATTGAATTTCCATTATTGATTCAAAATGCAGATGACGATATCGGAAGGATTCCGTTCTGAGCTATGAGCACTTGACCTGACATCGCATTTAGGGTCTAAGAGATCAGAATCGTTTCTCGTAACTTTTGTAGTTTTTTGGTACCATTTTGAATACAGTTTTGATATGTATCTTCCATCGTCCAGTGGAATTTAAGTACGGAATTTCGATTCCGGTTCTTGCCTTGCCTAAGTAGATCTAATTCCCCATTATTTAAGTCTATTTTAAAAGACCAAACCATTCTCTTTCTTTTTCAAAGCTATAATAGACTTTGATACCGTACAAACTATTTTGTTTGTTTGCTACTTTACTGTGACTTGAACTCGGAACCTTGAAGACGGTGCATCTGCATCTTAGTGCACATGACTATCAAGTGATAGTGACTAATTCATTGTAAAGAATGTAGCTATGGCAATGAGCACTTTGGCACTTATCTACAAGCCAATCAGCACTTTAGCCCTTGAAAATAGTTTGAATTGAAAATGAATTCAAAGAGACAGAGCTCGCTGACCCCGTTTGCCATTCAAAACATCTTTGAACGAGACTCTTTCTGACTCTCTCTATTACCAGTGAGGACTTCTAATTTATTATATTCCTATTTTACTAAAGATGAAGGTAAAGTTGAGCGGTAAGTAAGCATTTTTGATTTCCTTCCTGGACTGTCCCTTAAGCTACAACATAGCAAATGCTTGTATGCAAAATTTTACAATTTTCAACAAATAATGTTTTCCCAAAGCACTTTTCTACTCTTGTTGCTTTTGGGGAAAATGGTGATGCTTATAGGAAATTGTTTATTAGTCTTCTCTTAGTGTCGTAGTAATGAGACGGGAAATAAAATATTTTCGCTTTCATGTAAGATGATAAATCTTAACATACAGAGAACTCAAAAGTTCTAAAACAATTATAAGCTTGAGAAATGCAGAAAATTAAAATGTTTAGTGTGTTTAAAATAAGCTTGAAAGCAACAAGATTCATAACCATACTGTAACAGAAACAAACATTCCTGAATCAAGTAGTTTTCGATCCGAAGTAAGTATTAGTAAGAAATTTGGTTTTAAAAGATTTAAATGGACACGCAAACAATATTGTCGAATATTTATAAAAAATTTCTTAGGACCATTTACACAACTTTTTGTTAAAGTTTAGTCAAATTATCTGCCCTTGTTTTACACAATGAGGCAAACTTCTTAAAGTTTTCTTGTTACGTGTAACTTTTAAGGGACCAATACTAGACCTGCTGCCGCCGTGTCATTCTACGAAAAAACAAAGTAGTAGAGCTCTATTGGTTAATCGTGAAAACTCTACTTACACTTAATGAAAGTAGTCCTTACAGCATTCTGAGTCCACTGTCTATTGGGCAAGGCCGTTTTTGTGACGATTTCCCCTTTATTGCCTCTTTTTCTGTCAAATCAACTATTGCCATTATAAGTTTTCTTTGCATCACATTTTTACCAAGCACGCATTTGAGTGCAGTTAAGGGCATGAAAGCATCATTCAGCAAAACAAAATATTTGGAAAAAAAATTTGTTTCTTTTAAACTTCTTAATATAACATAAGTTAACAGAAAAAAAACAGTTTTAAAATATTTTTAGCATTCTTTTTTTTGATATTAAATTATCCAATTTTCATATCATTTGGATCATTTCAAGCTGAGCTTGATGAAAATTTCAGATCTATAAAACATAAAACCGATATTTAAATATCCATTTTTGCATACATATAAAAAAATATCCATTGCATGATGTCGGAATGCAAGTGGGGTGGATATTTTATAAAATCAATTTTTTGATTTACAAATTTTCATTCTAATTAAATTTTGATTTCCAGTGGATATTTTTTAATATCTTTTTTTCTCTGCGAAGCATATATTCGTGTACCATCTACCCATTTAAATTATGGTAAAAGGGGATCATACAGTTGTGGGAAAGTATGTAATGGGGAGAGGGAAACATTTCCGACACTATAGAGTATATATACCCTTGATCAGCTTCAACAGCCGACTTTATGGTCCATGAACTATCTCAGATACTTTAAGATATAGAGACAAAAATGCATCTAGATACCCAGAACAAGATTGGTATAGATTAATGCCATAGATTATGCAACTTAGAAAAATATGCCATAAATGAGAAAATGTTTTCTTAATTTTAGGGTGAATGGCCTTAGAACGAATTTCATAGAAGAGTTTCTCATTTTCAGGGCGAATTTTTAAAGGACTGCGACTTTTACTTACTACACTGAAAAAAGAAATCAATCCGTATCGGGATTGAAAACAAGGTAATCCCGGATATTCTTGAGCAGACCCGGAAAATGATTGATATGACTCCCACATTTTTGGTTTAATTCCAAAAAACAGGATCACTTGAAGCCTGGCACGGGATTACCCTGTTTAAAATCCTGTTTCGGATTGATTTCAGATTTTTTTTTTTCTGTGCAGTCATGCTCAATACTGTATACTCGGTAGTCGATAATTGGTTATCAGTAATCGATACTAAGAATTTGTAACTCAGTAATCGACAGTAGGTACTCGATAACCAGTACTTGATACTGAGTACTCAACACTGACTACTCGATATTCGGACTAAGAACTGCATACTCAGCACTCGACACTCAGTGCTTAGAACACAAAACTATGCACTCGCTCACTTAGTACTCAATCCTAAATATTTGACTCTAAGTATTCGATACAGAGTCCACAATAATCAGTACTCGATTCTTGATACAGAGTAATAGAGACTCAGACCGACGACTGTCAAAAGGTTTTAGACTGCACCACCAAATATGCAATATCAGACTAACTCGAGACACTGGAATCAATATTTTACAGGCCTGTTTCCGTTTTCGATATCTATCAGATCATGCTTAATGCGAATCACTAGCTGTTTCCGATACATGAAAAACAATCATGTTAAATGGTTCAAAAAGTTTTGCCATTGAAACAGTGAAATGAAAGAAAATAAAAATTTTTCTTGGACAAGGTAATGTTTTTCAACTTTCTAGAATTTTTTCTTATTTGTCAAATATTGCGGAGATTTTTATAAGAAGTATCCATAGATATGTATATCAAGCTCAAAATTTGATTTCAAATCATCACCTGCATCTGAAACCGAACTGTGCGCAAAGCCGCATGATTGTTGATCGAAATTGTAAGGGCTATTGCTATATAATAGTTCGATAACGATCACTTGATTCGAATGATCATTCTATTTGACAGGAACACCAAAACGACAACAATTTGGAACAGTAATCGTTTTACTTCTTAACTCCACCCGGAAATGGGAACTGAGATCTTAATATTAGAAAAAAATTTCCGTTCCGATTGTTCGCATCTCATCGAGTTGCTGATGATCGGTCTAACGACGGTCTTCAGTATTTTTTACCTCAAGATAGTTTAAGCTTTAAGTCTTTAAACACTTTATACTTATAGTCAAAAAATTACATAAATTTCGTAGCATAAGTTGATAAGTTCTGGTCCATAACCTTCATTAATCGCAAAGTTAAATTGCTCGCATGGCTGATAAGCATGTTGTATTTTTAGGCTGCGTAGAGTTACCTATAGTTTTCTATAGGGGAAACTTTTAAATAAACCAAAAAAGGGTGGCTACATTCACCCAAAAGATGTTGTTTAAATGATAAATAAAACCAATTTGAGCGACTTTGCCCAGTCTAAAAAGAACTTGAATAATTTCGAAATTACTTGAATATTCATCCTCGCATCACAGAATTTCTCAGTTAACTACATATTCAACCCAAATCCAATTTCGACCTGCATTTCAGAATATGCCCGCAATTTACAAATAAAACTTCCCCTTCGGTTATCAGTCATTTTGCACTCACAACAAAGCTCAGAGCCCTCCCCCCCCCCCGCAGCAGGCAACTCACTCAACATGCTACTTTTTGCACTCCACTCGCTGAGCCAAAGCTTTCCAACTCAAATCTCAACTCGGATGCTGCAAAGAAACTTTTGTTGGCTGAATGTTTTTAAGGATTGTCACTCTGCCACCAAACAGTCAGTTGGCGGCGCACATTTCAACCCAACGGACGGCTGCGACAAAACCAGTGGAAAAGCGTTGTGTGTTTGAAAAAAGGCAAACTAAGGAGTACTGTCTTATATATATATATATATATATGTACATACAGATATAGTTACACGTGTATGTAAAAACGAAAAGTCAAAGCAAACAAAAAAAAGACGTGTGAAATGTAAGCCAGCAAAGAAAGTGTGCCAAGTGTGTGCGAGTTGTGATGGACAATTGGAAGGCTGCAAAACATAAATAAATGGCCCAAGAAGAAATCGGAGTTAGACGGAAAAAAAGAATATGAAGCATTTAACGAGACTCTTAAAATTAGGCTATGGAAATTAGTGACACTCAAGTGCCGAGTCCTGGCCAGACTTATCATTGAATGTCGATCTGCAACCAGAGACAAGAGTAATGTGAGGCACTTCGGTACTCATTTATCATTTAGTTTCCCATTAAACGAGTATCCTCAATTTCCCGCAAAATTGCCAAATGTCTGTCTGGGCCCAAGTTCATTTAGATATATTTTTGTTGCTGTTTTGTTGTTTTGCTGGCCAAAATGAACTTGAAAATTGGTCCGTCGCTTTGGCATTTTTGTTTGCGGAAATTATGCAATCAATTTGTGCAAGTTGGCTGCCTCGAATATGTCACAAAGGCGCAGCATTATGGAAATTGCGGGGCTGGGACTGAGTGATAATCGCGTACATTAATCATAAAATGAACAAGTTGTAGGCGGTTAATGAAAACTAATCGCTTGTCCTTTTCGACATATTTCAAGCATTTCGGTCAAGTCGCTCAATCACACGGAAATCAAATCAACATGACACACATTTGGAGCTTATTGTTCGTGACCAGTTTAATGCACACACAGAGTCACAGTTTTGGCGCAATAATGGATAATGGTATGGATGCAAATTTTCAATTGTTAAGTGTGTTAAGAATTTTGTAGTTCGAACAAAACCAAATTGGTTTCTGTTTAAAGTTAATTAGCGACGTGTTATTTGGAAACTAGTTTTATTATTAATTAATTTAAGCAGAAAGGTAACAATTTATAACCGTTTAAAACAGTACTGGTTCGGTTCAGTGGTTTGCACAGTTTTTGAACCGCCGGTTCGGTTCATTCCATGGTTTTTGGAGCTAACTGAACCGCGGTTTCGGTTCGGTTCAGTGGTTCACAATGGCACATTATGAAATACTATTATTATTTATATATATATTATTATGTCTACAAGTTCCTTGAGGAATGCCGTTCGAAAACAGGGTGCGATATAATGAATACACACCATAGGAGTCGTAGTGTCACAGGGTAGCGTTCTCGGTACTAAGCTCTCCCGCCGTAAAAACAGACCCTCGACTTAAAAGTACATTTGCGAATGATACGGCAATATTAAGCAGATCACAATGTTCAATTAACGCAACAAGACTTTTAGAAAGTCACGTAGCTTACGTGGAAGAGCATAAACATCTATGAGCAAAAGTGTAAGCACTTGGTTTCCGCAATCAAACGAAGTTGTCTACTTAGGCGTGCACCTCGGTAGAGGGATTACATGGCGCAATGACATACACAAATCAGGGTAGAGGGTTCAACGAAATGTAAAAAAATGATCATGTGGAAACGATTCCAACTCCCAAATGATTAAGTAACATTGTCTAGAGGAAAGCGATTCACGCCTTAATACACGTCAGAGAGCTGAACCGAACCGAAACATTTTTATTTGTGGTTTTCGGTTTGGTTCAGCAATTCTGAAAGGAATGCGGTTCGGTTCAACAGCTGGAATAAGCGGTTCGGTTCGGTTCGGTTCAAAACTGCTTCGGTTCAGAACCGGTTTGCATTCCTGGCTTAAAAACAGTTTGTCGTTTTCTTTAAAAGTAACTTCAATTTCATAAGCTAGTTCGGTTCGAGGGTCTTAAATACCTAAGTCATGCCGGTTCGATTTGCAGACTAGTTACCAAATTTGAGCGTTTCAGCTCTTATAGTGTTTGAGATAGTTATGTTCAAATGGCAAAACTGTTTGCTCAAATTTAACAAAGTTTATAAAGTTGGAAATATTTTCTTCTGTCCCAGAGCTGGATAAGCAACTAAGTTGTCAGTTCTAAAAATAGTTGTGCACTACCCGTCTGTAATACTTTCTAGCAGAGCGGCAAACCAAAAATATTATGCGTATTTCCGGTTTACTAGTTCGAACCCAAATTAACCAATGGTCAAGGTTCGGTAATTGAAGGTTCGAGGATTTTGGGAATCCTCCTTGGTTCAGTTCATGCTTCATACAATGTTAATCATTTTTCTGTTCTTCAAACCTCATTCGACATTAAAAACAACACAAATTGTATGGGAATAGCGCGGTTTTTGGGTCGGAGTCGGTTACTAGCTCACATGGGAATACTTAATATATAATTTGCTGTTAGATAAAATTCTATTTCGAAGTTTTCCTAGAATGATTTTACCAATTTAATGTTAGACTCTTGCTTTTGAGAATTATTTGAATAGCTTTGGAGTAGAGCAGGAGGATTGTATAATTAATTCTAAACGTTTTTCTAGTTTTTCTAAACCAACCATATAACAAAAGAAATCGCTAGGCAGTTGGTCAAATTTATGTTGTTTGTCATTTTTGTTGAACCGAACTGAAGTTTTAGGTTCGGAACAGGTTCGGGTTCAGCTTTTATTTCTAAAGAGGTTCGGTTCAAGGATCGGATCACAGTAAAATAACAGTTTCCCCCCAAAATCCATTGATATGTCTAATCTTTTAAGGCGATTCATACACTCAAAAAAAATCAATTCGAAACGAGATTAAAAACGGAGTGATCTCGGATATTCTTGAGCTGATCTCGGAAAAAGATTGATTTTATTTAAACTTTTTTTTTTTGATTCCGAAAAACAGGATTACTTCATGCATGCCCTGTTTATAATCCCGAATTCGGATTTTTTTTCTTATATTATTATTTTTGTTATTATTATAAAGTTCGAATCGAAGAGCATTTGTTTGAAGTTTCGCTCAACACACCATCGGAAGTAGAGTTAGGCGTGTGTCGTGTTTTTCCGAACAAATTCAAAGAATTTTATAAATATAGCCATTCTAGTTGAAGTCGTGTTATGTTGAAAATATTCGACACGCTGCCATCTTTAGTCGAAAGTTATACCATACCTTTTCAATTGTCAATTATATCTAAATAGTAGTTTCTCAAAACAATAAATTTTATTATGGCAAAGCTAGAGCGAAAGTTTTTTCAAGAACTTCATGAAGTTGGCTCCACCGTGTAATCCAGTCTAAGACGGTGGAGCAAACGTCATGAGGAATTGAAAAAGATTTCGTTAGTATGAAGAGGTGGAGTGGTGTTGCTTACCCGTTTTTATCTCTTTTCTACAATCAAGAAGTATTTGAAATACTTTATGATGATATTCACCGTGTATAACCCGTCTTATATGCCTTTGAAGAGATTTGATGTGTATTTAGTTTATTAAGTTGTACTACACTCGTAAAAACCAAGATCAAAATTAGATCTGGACATTAGAAATTCTCTAACGAAATCCGTCCAGAGGTGGTGCACCATACAATTTTTGGAAAAAAGTCTAAAAATTATTCAACTTTTATTTAAGCAAAGGGCAAGAAGTCTTGAATTTTAGAAATAAGCTTTAAGAATTCGAATTTTTGTTTTTAAAAAAATAAAAAGCTACTTTTTACAAGAAGAATTTTTTTTAAAGTTGACACTTTTTCTTAAGTATAAACACTCAGGGAAAAAAAGTGTGATATTTTAATATTTTGTTGACTTTCATTTTACTATTTTCACCATTGATTTAGCGTTAAATATGATATTCGCATATCTATACACTCAGAGAAAAAAATAGAGAATTTCATACTTGGATCAAGAATTTTCGAGATCAATAGTTCGGTAAGAGTGAAAATTCTCGATCCAAGAGCGAAATTCTCGATCTAAGTATGAATTTTTGATCCCGGCTTTCTTGACCCAAGTGTGTTAATACTTGATCCAAGTACGAATCATTTTCAAATCAAGCAGAATAGTTCTTGAATCAAGTGCTAAACATACTCGAATCTAAGATTGTTCAGTCTTGAATCAAGGGCATATAGAATTGTCAAAAAACGAGAAAGTTCTTCCTATTATTAAGAACTCATCAGATTCAAGAGTAAGATCGTTTACTCCTCAAAGCAGCACCAGTACTTGTCAGTCAACTATCCGTCGAACAGAGGTCTCTCCATGCCAGCAGTGCCATAACTGGTTGGGAATTCCAAAGCAACATGAGTGCAAAATCCATTACACTCTCCGCCCGATAGTTTCTCCACACCCCTCTCCCATAAAATACAAAACTGTAGGAACAGCTTTAACGCTATTCTCTCAAATGTGCTTGCTCTCCTCTCTCTCTCCTCTCTTTTTAAGAGCGTTCGTTCTTAAGTTATTCGTTCTACTTTTTTTCTGGGTGTAGAGTGTACACTTTGAGGTTAATATTGGCTATAGTTAAAAACTGTTTTTTGATTGAGCAGTTTTGCCGGCCAACCTATACTCAATTTATTTTGTAATGGAACCCAAGATTAAAATTATTTTAGATATGGTTCTGAAAAACTACAAACTATATAAATTTGTATAAATTTTAAAAATTACATTTTTAAGTTACCTTTACCTACCTTTGGACTTGAACCCGATTGGAATGCCGTCTCAACCAGTTTTCTGATAGACGGCTAAGGTTCTACTTATATTTCTAGCATTTCGCCAAAATATTACCGCTTGTAGCTCTCAAGATTCTTGAAAAAATGTTCTAAACTTTATCTGCCTGCAGACATAAGAAGCATATGTCCCATACATGTCAAACCTCCATCTCTTACCATGCTGATCAAGAATATATATACTTTTTAGGGTCGGAGCTGCATCCTTCTGGCTGTCACATACTTTTGCACAAACTTATAATACTGTGTACCTACGGTACAGAGTATAAAAAGAGACAAGCTGTTCACAGCTGCAAGTGCCATTAGTTTTGAACTTAATGTAAAAGCATGGCCGATTCAGGTTCATATTTTTGGTCCCAGTATCAGTATACTATATTCAAGTCCTTAATCCTTATCATTTAATGTAGTGGTCGTGTGTTCAAGTCCTAGTGCTGACCAAAAACTTATCAAATTATGGATCCCTTATCTTCTGATTTCTGGAAAATGAGCCCTAAATTATCAAAAAAAAAACTACGTTTCTAGTTTCTAAAAAAATAATTTCTACCATAATTTTTGCATGCCATATTTTTCAAGACTTAGAAATCTTATTTGGTGACATGAAAATTTTGTCTAAATAAATTGTTAGGCTAAATTGAATTGAATGAAACTAGCTACTCAGTTTTTTTGAATCTAAAATCATTTTTTGACTTATTCTTTGGTGATAAATTGATTGCAAATATAAAATTTCAAAATCAAACTCAATTTTCCGATTATGGATGCAGAAGATTCAAACAGGTACTTGATACTTTATGCTGTTTCATCAATTCAAGGAATTCTCGTGCAATTTTTGTCTTCATTTTTTTTGTCAAGTGTCGCCCGGCACCGCCCTCTCTCGCTTTTAAGTACCTTTATAGTGCACTCTCGTCTCTTTGGTCAAGTGCTTTTGCTTTTTGCAAACTATCAACGAGCATCTAAGCAATGACACTTTCGCTTACCAAATTCCTTGACAATCTCCACTCAGCTTTCAAGAGAGCTACAAAAGTTTCGAGTTGTAAAACTTTTAACTATTGCCGCAGATGAACTTTTAGACACCTTTTAACTTAAATTAAACAAGCCAAAGTCCCAATCATGATTTACAAAGCTCAGCGCACACACACTATGCACACACACAACACACACACCTCCAGCTGGCGCCTCATTGTATGCAACAGAATATTGTGCCAAAGCCGCCGCTTAACATTTGCATACAAATTGGCCAGACACAGGCGCAGCGGCATCAGCATCAGCACCAGCCAAAGGCCAAAGTTTTTTAATCAACTGAAAAGCCGTTTAAACTTAGTTAAAAAATACAAATTATGCTGAAATGCAGATGGCGAAACATAAAACGGAACTGCACAACTGCATAAATGCAATCAATGAATGTTTTTGGCCGGCATCCGCCAGTCATAAACAGGCGGGTGCAATTTGTGACACGACACGACATGAGAGTTTGTATAATTTGATTTTTAATTGCTGCCCGAAGTGGCATCAAATTTAATATGCGCCAAAATATATACGTCAATTTGTCCGCAGGGCGCAATTTACAAATGTGGAATACATAAAACCAAAAATCGAACACAGAGAGCGAGCGAGAGCGAGCGGGAGTGAGCGAGACGGAGCTGGAGGCCATTGGCAAACATTGAGCAAAGTGTGGCAAATTTTCTTCTTTTATATCCTTGTGTTTGGGTCACACATGTGGCCGTTTTTTTTGTTTTTTTTATGTATTTTTATTGTTCAATGGTTGTGTATTTATATTTGTGTTTGTTTTTTGAACAAATATTTTGCTTTCTTTCTTTTTTTTTTTGTTGAAATAGAGCCGAATCGAACACAAGTTTTTGGCGGGGTGTGCGTTTTTCATGCTACATTTCATTTGGCAGAGCCCAGCTAAAAAGTATCGCAACGGCCACTTTTGGCCATAAAAAGTTTAGAAAAGTAATCATATAAAATGTTATTGATATGGCAAGTTGCCCCTGCCTCATGCAGTCGAGGCATAAAAATTGATTAAAATTGTTGTGGTGGTATGTGGAATTTCAAGCACTCAAAATAGAGAATTTGCATAGGAAGAGGCACCCAGAGAAAGGCTTAAGGCAGATTTGCAATTTGAGGATCAATTTGTAGTAAAACAAATCTAAATGTCACATGTAGGTAAACGTGGGAGTTTTGCATGGGAGCCTGCAAGCCGGTACATAACTGAATTCCGGAAAGTAGGTAAAGTTGGGAGATTTCGGGTCAGTTATGAAGCATCAAGATGAAGTTCAAATTAATGCTTAACGATGCAAGACTGCCTGCTATATTATTAGTTATGGAAAAGGGCCCAGGATGTACCATTAAATCATACCTAAAGTTTTGTGCATTGGTCGAATTTCGACCATGTTATAAATTAAAACTTATCTTTAAATGAAAATCAATAAATTGGAGCATATACTTTTCAAATAAAATGTATTTAAAAGCAGGGATGCGAACGCTGAACCGGTTTTGAACCGAACCGAACCGCAAACCGAACCGGCTTCCTTTCAGAATTTCTGAACCGAACCGAAAACCACAAATAAAAACGGTTCGGTTCGGTTCAGTTCCCTGACGAGTTTTAACGGGATTTGCTTTCCTCTAGCCAATGATTTTGATTAATTAGGAAATTTGAATCGTTTCCCGAAGATAATTTTCCAACATTTCGTTCGACCCTCTACATATTTAGCGTTGTCGGATCGATATAACTTTTAAGGATGACCTGAAGAGAATTATACAAGTCTTCTGCAATTTCCCGCCGATATTCGAATTAAATTTCAAAAATGATCGAATATCCACTTCACCGAAATCATATTTAATGAGCCTTTGTGAACCACTGAACCGAACCGAAACCGCGGTTCCTTTAACTCCAAAAACCATGTTATGAACCGAACCGGCGGCTTAGAAACTGTGCGAACCACTGAACCGAACCAGTACTTATTTTCGAGTGGTTTGCATCCCTGTTTAAAAGTAATATGTCAAATAAGACTTGGATTTACATAGCATTTGGTTCGTAATAGAACTGGTTTTTACAAGCCTGAGAAACCCTGGATTTTAGTAGCATTCTTCAGCTACTTAGATTTTATACCAAATTAATTAGATTTATTTTAAAATGCTAAAAAGGGGAGAGGAACATGTGTACAGGATTTGCCTAGTGTAAAAATATATACATATTTACATATTCACTTTGGTCAGGCACTTGGGCACAATCAACTGTCACAACTTTTGACATTTTGCCTGCCAAGTTTTTGGGAGTTTAATTAAAATTACATACAAAATAATGCCAACTAAAAGTGTCAAAGATGTTCTTTTATAATGGAAAGCAAAAGAATTGCATCGTGAAGTGGAACTGATTGAGTATACAAGATCTTGACTTGCACCAAGAATTGGAAACTGATCACAATGAATCTATTGAGGTTGCACCCAACAATTTGCAGTACTCAGAGTCTGAAAGCAAAAGAGAACATCTTTATAATCTAATTTTGGAATAAATTATTATATAATAATTTTTATTATTGCATTTAATTTATCAGTTTTATTTATGATTTATTTGTTGTATTTAAGCTCTAATTCTAGTTTGAGAATTCGTTCTTTTTTGATCACCAAATCGTAAAAGTTGGTGCTCCGACATTAGGAAATTGCAAAGTTTTGCCAATTTTAAACCGGCGACATCTGAGTCTGTGAAATGAAAAGTAAATGCAAAATATAGGTTGATGCACAAACAGACAGCCCACGGAACTATTTTTATTCAGTTCTCTAAGCTTTTTAGATTTGTCTTACGGACTCTCCCACTCAATTCGCATTAAGGCAATATTTTAATCAATTATTTAATAGAGGCACACAAAATTGAGCGAGATGGAAAACTGCTCATAAAAACAACAATTTCCGATTTGGCCATGGTATATATCGATATATGACTATCGATAGCATGAGTAGTGGCGCTCATCAGCTGTTTTTGTTATGTGGAATGTCACAAAACAAGTTGGGAATGGAACATTATCGATGGACAAAACAGGCGAATTTCGGAGCGCTCTAAATTGAAATCGTTCGAATTTGCTGAACTCGTAATTCGCAAAAATACGTGAAAGCCGGAGCATGGCTGCTGGTGTCAATTTCAGTCGTTCAAAATGCGGCGTGTCCAAGCTCGGCGTTTGACTTGACTCCGTGTGCATCGACTCACGCACAACCGCTTCTATTTCTTTTCGGCCCGAAAATATCTAAGACGTCCTTCTCCGACCACTTCTTCTGCTCTCTTTCGCCCTTGCGCTAGACAACTGGTTTATTTTCCACTGCAATTTAATTCAATTTTGTTTATTTTTTTAAAATAAAATTCTGTATTTACTGTTGGACAACAGGAATGACAAGCTGATTAATTTTGTATAACACTTTTAGCACTAAATTATAACAAATATTCTTTGTAATATCTGTGTGTTTTTTACAACACTTTTTGGGCAGTAGTGCCTGACTTATTCTTAACAGGGGTCAAGGTCGGGGAGTTGTTGACAATTTGTTCAGTACAAATTGTTGTTGTAAATTCTACACATCTGCCCAACTTCCCAAGTGCCCGGCCAAAGTGAATACCCTAATTGCATTCGGATAGGAAACATAGGGAAGTTAAATGACACCTAACTAACCAGACCATATTTAATACATGTCACGATGTTGTTAGTCCGTTCTGCTATGCTATCAATAAAAGAAAACAAATGTAGTCGATTTTACTGAACTATTAATTCTGAACTTAAAAGCTTTTAACAACTTAGACTACCTTTGTTCAGTTGACAGATGACTATTCCGATGCCATCAACATGGCCAAGCGGTATTGCAACCCCAATCACCCGCTTCCTAGAAGCACTCTAATCCTTATTTAGGAATGACACCAACACCGAATCAACTGGCAGAGATATTGCAATACGACAGATCTAATGTTATTTTAATGGCGAAAGCGGCTCATCTCTAATCGAATTTTCTAAGAAAGCTTATGAAAATTGTATTGAAAATCCTACTCATCAAATCAGTTCATTGAAGGTTATAAAAAAAATCAGCAATTGAAAGCTCAAACGAAAATAATTAAGCGAAAACTTAGCTCTCGTTGTCCAAAAACAAACTGAATCACTGCCATGGCCTGAGTTACTCGTCAGTATTCTCCATCAAAAATATCTATGTTTCGATGATCTGGGTTCCGGCTTTTCCCTTAATTTATCGAAGAACAAAGCTTTCTTCGACTTGTGGATCGCTTCAATAGATATGCTGTATCAACAATGCATAATCTTATTTAGGCAGAAAATTAATTTTGAAATTATTAAAGCGAGCACTTGCCAGGGTATAAAAACTTCGGCCCAGACGTAGTTAGCTTAGCTTTCTCGTTCAACTATCGAAACGGACACTTCAAAGAGTTCACTTGGAAACTCCCACTAAACATCTCAAATACAGTATAAGCACAGGGCTTTTGCGGAATATTACATCGACGACTTTAAAAAGAAGTGCATTTTTATTTGCTGAGTTTGAGACTTAAAACAACTAATGGATACTTGAAATACACCAATTCGGTTTAACGGATCTACATCTGTAAGAACGGTTTTTTAAGAGAAGCGAAAAGTAACTAGATTGTTGACTATGCTGGCAGAGCTGACTCAGCTCAGTCCCTTCCACTTAAGCGCTCACTCTTCCACTCTCTCTCGAGCTCTTAGAAAAAGTTTGGTCCTCGAAAAAAGCTCACTGTTATACTTCTAATAAGTGCATCATGTTGGCAACTCTTGGAAATAATAATTATATTCTTAGGGCCGATTTCATATCTTCTACATAGAGTTATCTGTCACATAAACTAACACATAATAGAGTAAAATCTAAGCTAATGTGACACAAAGCAGCTATCTAAAAGATGAGAAAACGGTCATCAGTATAGTAAACTTCTGAGAACTGTAAGTTCTCTAATCAAATGGTGCACTAGAAAAAACTTGTCTTTGCTGTTAATTGACATGCTTGGCAAAAAAAAGTTGCTTTTTTTTCTTTCCTTCCTTTTTTTGGAGACCTGCATATAGGTGTTTTAAAGAAAAAATATGAGATGAGGTCCTGGAAGTCCTAAACGAGGCGAACTGGACTCTCATTGACACCATTCGAGAACCAAATTGTTTCGAAAATATTAGCAAAATTAGATATTGAATGGTTCTTGGTGCTTCTACATGACTTTCGTGTGCTGAATATGAATCTATTTTCGGAAATGGTCTAACACGTCGAATCTTAAAGTGTTTTAAAATGCCTATTATGACCATTTTTGGATACTTCTTTTAGGGGGGAACCTATGCCAATGTTTTAAGTCCTTGTGAAATAATTGTATAATGTCTTCTTTAAAATATGCAATTTAAAGCAACTTTCAGGTCAAACTACCAAAAATCTAGAACTTATGCACCATTTTAAAAACAGATTAGTGTTCAACACAAGAAAGTCAACTAGAATCACCATCGACCCTGTAATTTACTGAACCTTCTGGCCTAGTTTAATAAACATTTCTCCATTAAACTAAAATATTTACAGGGTTGTGCCAAATAAAATTTCAATAATTATGTAGAGGATTTCATTTCGAACTAAACTAGAGTAAATGATAAAAAACAACATAAGAAAATAGCTTACTGGACTTTAGGAAGTAGGTTTCAGTTTGCTCAAAAAAACTTGGAAACGATAATTATCATTGTTAGTTAAAATTATAGAAAATAAAATTATAGAGATTGCTGTTTAAAGTTTAAAAACCAAACTGCTGTCACATCAATTATTTAATAAACATTCAAGCAATTGTTTGAACGAGGATTAAACATTTCAAACTGTTTGGCTTGAAAACGCCTTTGAGTCAATAAAATGTTGTTGTTTAGACAAACATAGAAGGATTTTTCACCAATTTCGAAGTGAACCAAAAAAAAAAACTGCTTCTCAAATATACACAAATTCTGGCAACAAGTCAGCACAAATACATACAAATCCTTCAACGGTCAGGCACATAAATTAATACAAACAACGGACCGAAAAGTGAGCTTCTATTCATAAACAAACACATTTGCCGGACCCTTGCCGCCCCGTCGAGTGGCATTGAAAAGCCATCGGGCATCCAGCGCCCACGCGTATGCAATGATTTTTCCTTCTGTTTTGTGCTCCTTTGCCCAGCACGTGCTCAAGTGCGTGTTTGTAAACACACACACATACATACATATGTACATGCAAACCAACATCAGTACCCGCTGTGTCCTTTTGTCTTGCTCTGTTTTTGATACGCGGGTCCAGGGGCCAAAGTTCAAAGCCAAAACATACCATTGAAACAGCCACTCACTTCATTTCACTTGGTTTTTCATTACAGAGGCCACTTGTTCGTCGGACCATTTCCGCTGCTCGAATGGCAATTGCATTCCCAACAAATGGCGCTGCGATCAGGAGAACGACTGTGCCGATGGCTCTGACGAGGCGCCCGCTTTGTGCAGTAAGTACTCGAAAATCCATAGCATAAAATACACGCAGAGAGATCAAATTGTATAATAAACTGTCAACTAAAATAGTGAATGCCTGCCCCAACAATGAGTTCAAATGCCAAACGGTCGAGCAGTGCATTCCGCGCGATTGGCTGTGCGACGGCAGCCACGATTGCCGCGACAAGTCCGACGAGGCCCAATGCAGTAAGCAAACAACTACTATCCCCCCCCCCTTTTACCAGCACTAACTCATACGCACTTAATGGAGTGGCGTTGGCATAATTTCACAAACTAATGTCGCTTGCATACCCACTTACCTACCTACCGGCAAAGGGAAAGTTTAGCATCAAAGTGCCTTCCATACAAACAACTCGGTTTGATGCACCCTCGACAACAAGTATACGCAGCGTAGCGTTTTGCTTGGCGCCTGGCAACAACCCTTACTAATATGTTCACCCACACACTCATCCACAAGCACGTACGAAGCTCAAAAAACAATAGCCGTGAGCATTTTTAATACTCTAGCTGAAGAAGGAAGAGCAAATGCGATAGATTAAATGAAGATGTTCATCAAATGGTTTAACATTGAGGGGTAAGGTTAGGCGTTTAGCTCACGTGGGTGTCCTTTCTTTATTTAGAAATGTCTTCGACTTTCAATCATCAAAGCAATTTGAAGTATCCAATTATGTGGGGTAGATGTAACCGCCTCACGTTTCAAAAAGCGGCATTCGGAACTGGAACTGAAGAAAGCTTCATTTAGATGCTATCGAAAGCAAAGGCAAAATAAGTCTGGAAACAAATTTGATATATCTTTCTTGAGCAGAACTTAAGTTTTAGTTGGAAAACCTCAACCTACCAATATTGGTATATGAAAATGAGCCACTTTTAGGACTTGTTACAGCATCTTGAAATAGGTTCGGAATAATACCAACTAGCAAACACTCTTACTTAGCTGTTAATGTAATCATTTCTTCCCTTATTTAATTACTTTTCATTTAAATTTTCACAATTATTCAAATATTGAAAAAAACAATTCTTGTCTAAGACTTTTTTAGTAATCGTAAGTGTCACTTGGAATTGCGAGTATTCAGTGAACAGTTTAAAATGTAATTACTTTTACAAATACTTGAATAATTGTACCTGTAAAGGTTAATAATTAAGTAATTATGCCTGAAAAGCTGAATAACTCATGTAATTGTGGGTAAAAATTATGATTGTTTACAACTCTACATCAAGTTTAATTGATTGTTGATCATGGTAATGAAAATTAAACTAATAACTACATTTTACATGTAAATAAAACCACGTATGTGAGAATGGAGCTTATTTATACACAATTGGATATTTATTCTAAAACATTGCCAAGCACTTTAGTTTTAACCCACAATTATCGGAATAGTTGAATATTCCAAGCGCAATTACTCAATAATCCCCCTTTACCGGTACAACTATCAAAGTAATTAGAAAAGTAATTGTATTTTGTAAATTATCACTGAATAGTAGAAGTTCCAAGTTAAAGTTTCAATTGCTAAAAATTCCTTATCACCAATTGTTTTGAACTATCTGAAAATTGGTAATAGAAATGGTAATGGTAATTGTTGGCTACAGTTCCGAGATAAAGAAAGTTGTGGAAAAGTTTTATACTACAAGCTAAGATGAAATCTTCAACCTAGGCTTAGAATCGGCCGACCTAAAAGAAAATCGAAGCCTTATTTTGAATATTTAATGACTCTTTGGTTCCCCTGAAAATTGAAAAAAGTGGTGAAAAAGATCAAATCCCGGAACAAGATTAGGGTGATCCTGTTTTTCGGGAATAAAAAAAAAGATGTGAGGCAAATCAATCCTTTCTCGGATCGGCTCAAGAGTATTCGGGACTATCCTGTTTTCAATCCCGTTTCGGATTGATTTCTTTTTCAGTGTGGGAAATGTTACGATTTAAAATTACAAACAAAACAAAAACATAAAATCATTTGAATATACACAGTCCAAAATCGATAATCTCTCAATCAAATCATCTCAATTTTTGCTCAAGAGTAAGAGACCTACAGTTTAAAGTAGAATGCGAACGGCTGAGTTTAAGCAGCTTTTTCATGGTGAAGGTGACCGGGATGTATAAGTTCTTAAAAAAAAGTGTTCCTAGGCGGAATCGCACCCAAAACCTCTGGCACAGCAGGCAAACCCACTTAGCGCTGCACCACACCAAGCTGATATTTTCGAACATTTAAAGTTAATATTTTAAAATATTTTAGATAATATCAATTTGACATAATTAATTCTAAATAAATGGGTCACGTCTTGTGAGTCCCATATATTACCTCCACTCTACAGTCCGTTTTATAATAGGTATTACTTAAGGTTTTGCAAAATCAGAGAAAGTACTTGTTTATTATTTTTGTTTACTTTCGAACTCGTGACCTTTTGCTCTAAATGCGATCATAATGCCGTCTTATCGCACTTCATCATCGGGTAGGAGTGTGGTCAGAAGCAGCAGAGCCTTCTTAAATTGACATTTAAGTGACATTTTTGTCTCTTTCCTTCTATACATTTTCTAATCTTCCCTTTTGTTTTATAGACAAAATTAAATAAAACAGTTTTCGAAATAAAATTAATAAAAATAATAATGTTTAAAAAAATCTCAAATTAACCAGCCTATATCAAATTGA
Source organism: Lordiphosa andalusiaca (assembly GCA_035044965.1). Lineage (NCBI taxonomy): Eukaryota > Metazoa > Arthropoda > Insecta > Diptera > Drosophilidae > Lordiphosa > Lordiphosa andalusiaca. The sequence continues at coordinate 504,570 of JAWNNM010002368.1, read as the reverse complement.
TATTGATTTTGTTTTTTGTGTAATGCGACCTCAAGAGCCTTTAAGAATTTGGAAACCCCAATTAAGACCAAAATTTTAGGATAAATAAGTTTTGGTAACCAAACCCTAAAAATTCAAACGACTTCGAAACCCAAGGCTTTGCTGCCTTTTTAAAAAATCTGTTATACCGCAATTATGTACCTTGTCAGCATCACCGAACGAGCATTAAAAGCAACTATTGCCTTATTAGCAAAAATTCGAAAATGGGGCTTATACCAGCTACTGGCCAAGGTAGGCCAATTTAGCTTTAGTACGGAAAACATTATTGGGGAAGATAATAGTCCTCAGCATTTTGCACAAAGCACAGGGAAGTGCTGAAATATGCTTCAACGAGCAAAGGCAAATCTTTCCATTAGCCTGGTTTTCTAGATTTTCAGGATAACGGCCGATTTCACACTTCTAGATAGCTGCTATGTGACAGGTAAACTCACAATCCCCCGCTAAATGTGTTTTGTCGAAAGTATGCATTACGCCTGACGAAAAAGTAATGCACTACAACCGCTGTTTTTCCATAAAGGGATGCTAAACAGACTGCGCACAGTCCGCATTACAATTTTATAAAGGTATTGCGCAATTGTAATGTGAATCCGATGACAGTTCGGCTCTAGCATACATCCTGTATTACCAGTAATGCAGGTTGTGCGCACCCCGCTTACAAAGCGGCCATGGCAAAGTAAACCGGACTGTATGGGATTATTTCCGGCATACAGAAGGCAAAGTAATGCAGGAGTAATGCATTATGTAATGGCAATTTCCGCAGATGGGATTTTCTCTGTTATATGTTAGTTTATGTGACAAATAGTGTTATGTAGAAGAAATGAAATCGGCTTTAAGAGAATAATGTGTAATGTTTGGCATGAGGATAAGTCGAGGCCCTCAATCATATAAAACCATTTTGATAAAACTAGTTAACCCGCCATGACAGACCATATTGAGACCACAATTTATTGCAAAAATTCTATGAATTCAATCTCAATTCAACTCAAATGGCAGAACTTAGCATATAGAAGAGCTAAAGCTTATCTTACACATTGCTCTGGAAACTCTCAGTTAGAGATGACATTGTATTGTGTAGCAATTAGACCCTTGGCGTTCAGTAAATCGCCAACTACCTTAGCACAAGCTGTATCCGAAAAATGAACACGTTTTTTCAGTCGGATAGTGAAACAGCTCTTAGAGCGTTTGACTTTAACGTGTAATAAGTTATCATCACATCTGATAATGCAGTTTGCTGACCTCATTATGAAATTTTAGCCTTTGCATTTTGATAATTTGTGTTCTTTGTTTACAAATCACAAACTGACTGGCATCAAAGAACACAGCTCAAAGATAAATGATCAATAGGAGTTTATTTAGTTTATAATATCCCTTCAGTTCGGCTCAGACCTGAATCATAGCTGTATCAGCCCCGAAATGGAAGGGCTGGTACTGAATTCATGGCATCCTTTATATGAGTTTCAGCGATGAATTTAACACAGTTATGTCCTACTACGTCATGACCTCTGCTGATTTTATGCATGATTTCAGGGCTGAACTCATGGGTGAGTTTCATGGGAAGTACTGAAGCATGGCTGAATTCAGGCATGAAATTCAGTTATTCCCACTGCCTCTGAATCAGCTATGAAAAATTCAGTACTGAGTCGTAGAACTGCAGGGATGTAATATTGCCAAGGGCTTAGAGTTAACCCTTGTCCATTTCTACTCTAATAGGTATAGAATTTTTGCGGGTGCCAAGATATTGAAATGTGCTGTCCAGAGGTCATACAGATGACTTGTCCCCTTTTTAGTTCTCAGTCTTGATAAATTTAGGAAAGTATAAGCTAGTTGCAAGTTGTAAGCTTCTGGAATTCGCAGGAACTTAAAAAATAATAGTCGTGTATCGAAATTAAACTACCAACCCATGGAAAACCTGACATAAAGCCAGGGCCATTCACTTCTAACTGAAGCTTACACTGTCCTAAGGGAGCTGCTATGGGGAGGACCCAATTCAACCTCACTTTACCACAATCGATCATATTCAGCAGTTTTGGCCTCCAGTTTGAAACTAATATTCGACCCTCTCTGTCTTACCGAAAATGAGTTTTGATTTGGCAGGGGTGGAGAATTAATTCTGTTTTATTACGTGCATTAGATGAACTTGGGAATGCCATTTATTTTCTTTATACCCTACGCAGCAGCGCCAAGCGCCTTGGGCATTCCAAAAGAAACCTTGTCCTTATTCAAGTGCATAGCAGTGTATTTCAGCACATCCAAGGACATGGAAAGTTCGGTGTACTCAAGTTGGTTGGTTGACTTGTCTGTGTTTTTTTCATTTTTTGAGGGGAGGCAAATGGAAGCTGTTTGCTTTTTGGCTTATTTCCAGCTGAAAGTAAATGAATTTATTGTTGTCATACGCTGCGTATGCGTAATGCATTGAAATTGAGACATATTGTGCTGTTGGGATGTGGAGCTAAATCGATATCTGTCTCTCTATCTCTCTCTCTCTCTCCCTCTCTTGTGCTGCTCCCCCCCCCCCCCACCAGAGGCACGCACCTGTTCGCCGGAGGAATACGGCTGCAAGAGCGGACAGGGGGAATGTGTGCCGCTGGCCTGGATGTGTGATCAGAGCAACGATTGTAGCGATGGCTCCGATGAGCACAACTGCAGTAAGGCAACCAGCTGGGTCAACCTTTTTTCTTTTGCCAGAGTTTTTAGTTAGTTGGGTTGATTAAATCGCCATCCATCAATTTAGCACTTCATTTCCCTCATTTGGCTTCCGGTGGCTTTCATAAGTTTCTGTTTCGCTCCGTTCGTTTGCCCCCCCCCCAAAACTCAACCTGCCACCCTTCCACAGACCAAACCTGTCGCTCGGACGAGTACACCTGCGGCAATGGACGTTGCATACAGAAGCGTTGGGTCTGCGATCATGACAATGACTGTGGCGATGGCTCCGATGAGGTGGATTGTCCCGTGGTGCCCTGCGATGCCATCGCGGAGCACACATGCAGCAATGGCGCCTGCATAGCGAAGCGCTGGGTGTGCGACGGCGATCCGGACTGTGCGGATGCCTCCGATGAGCGGGTGAGTGAATTATTTTCGAACATAAATTTAAGTTTGCCTGGTCACCCCCTCCACCTCCTCCGACTGCCCAACTCCCAACTGAATAGAGAGTTTTCGTTTTGTCGTATTTTTTTTGCGGTTAAGACTTGGCATAAATTACGACCTAGTTGGGGCATAACTCAGAGCAGGGAGGGGCAGTCAGCTTTGGCAGCTTTTGTTGTCGACGCTTGGCACGCATAAAATTGCATTTTTGCATGACTCGTTTGGGAGGGGGCTGGATGTCAAGGGGGGGTGAACATAATTTCGTGTGTAAGCAACTAAAAGTATGCAGTGAAAACTTTTCGCACAAACTTCTAACAAGCGAGCCCCAAACTTTGCCTGCACCTTGCGCTAACCTCCTCTCTTCCAACCCCGTCGTCTAGTCCTGCACGAATGTGACCAAAACAATGACACCTTGCCTGCCCCATGAATACCAGTGCAAAGATCGCATCACCTGTCTGCATCACAGTTGGCTCTGCGATGGCGACCGTGACTGTCCCGATGGCGATGATGAGCACAGCGCCAACTGCAAGAATGTCACCTGTCGCACCGATCAGTTCCAATGCGGCGACCGCACCTGCATCGCCGGCCACTTGACTTGCAACGGGGACAAGGACTGTGCGGATGGCAGTGATGAGAAGGATTGCCGCTTGAAGGCGCAGCCCAAGAGTTGCAATGCCACCGCCCAGTTTGACTGCGGTGGGGGACAGTGCATTGCCTTGAGCAAGGTGTGCGACAAGCGTAAGGATTGTCCCGACGGTGAGGATGAACCGGCCGGCAAGTGTGGCGTGAATGAATGTTCCTCCAAGAATGGTGGCTGCATGCATCATTGTGTGGACTTGGCTGTGGGTCATCGATGTGACTGCCACGAGGGTTACAAACTATCCGCCGATAAGCGCACCTGCATGGACATCAACGAATGTGAGAATCCGGGAGCTTGCTCGCAGATTTGCATCAACGAAATGGGAGGCTTCAAGTGCGAGTGCGAGGCGGGTTACATGCGGGATCCGCGCAATCATACGCGTTGCAAGGCCAGCGAGGGTCATGCCTCTCTGCTGCTGGCACGCCGTCATGACATACGTAAAATTGCACTAGATCACATGGAAATGACCTCCATAGTGAATAATACCAAGTCGGCGACCGCTTTGGACTTTGTCTTCCGCACGGGCATGATCTTCTGGAGTGATGTGACCACACAGAGTATTTACAAGGCGCCCATCGATGAGGGTCAGGAGAAGACGGTGGTGCTGAAGCAGTCGTCGGTAACCTCGGATGGTTTGGCAGTGGACTGGATCTACAATCATGTGTACTACACGGATACACACAAATGCACCATTGAGCTGACCAACTTCGAGGGAAATATGGGCAAGGTTTTGATAGAAGATGCCCTGGATATACCAAGATCCATAGCATTGGACCCGATAGAGGGTTGGATGTACTGGTCGGATTGGGGTGCCTCACCGCGTATTGAACGTGCCGGCATGGATGGTTCGCATCGCACCACCATTATCAATTATGATGTCAAGTGGCCCAATGGCATTACACTGGATTTGGTTCGCAAGCGCATCTACTGGGTGGATGGCAAACTGAACATCATCTCAAGTGCCAACTATGATGGCTCACAGCGTAGTCAGATTTTGTACTCCACGGAGTATTTGAGACATCCCTTCTCGATCACCACCTTTGAGGATTACATCTACTGGACCGACTGGGACAAGCAGACCGTGTTCAAGGCCAACAAATTTACGGGCGAGGGTGTGGAACCCATTACGGCTGTGCACATGGTAAAACTTAAGCATTTTCCTTTAATTGGTAGTGTCTTTTCTTAACCCAATTCTGTTGTAGCTCCAGCATCCCATGGTCATACATGTGTATCATCCCTACCGCCAACCCGATGGCATCAATCATTGTCAGTCCGTGAATGGACATTGCTCCCATCTCTGTCTGCCCGCCCCGCGCATCAATGAGCGTAGTCCACGCATCTCCTGCGCCTGTCCCACCGGACTTAAGTTGATGGCCGATGGCCTCATGTGTGTGGAAGATCGTAAGTATTGCGTTTACTCATCTGCATGCTAATCCTTTCCTTTTACTAACACAATTCCCTACCAAAATGTTGATGCATGCTTTAGCTCTTTATACGGTGGTGACTAAACCTCCGCGTGCCCGCAAAACCAGACCCAATATGAAATCCCCACGACCTCGGCCAAACTATCATCATGATAGACTGGCTGGAGTTCGTTTGAAGGTGCAAGATGAGCTTAGATTAAGCACAGAAATGCCACTGAGGCTTGGAGCTTTTGGTAGGACAATTAGTAAAGTGTGATATTTATGTGTGTCGCTCGTACCAATAGATAATTCCATTCGATGGTTAGGAGCCTTGTTTATCATGTCATATAAATGTATGTACTTGTAGCTATGTCTGTCCCGGTTTAACTAATCTTAAACCAAACCTTACCTTACCTAATGGGATGCAAAACCTTAACAAATAACGTAAGTCAAACCGTTCCAAAGTTCAATAATATTATTCTTTATACTTCATCTGTCGACAGGCAAGAACTATAACTGATATATTCTATAACTAGTCGGTAGTTACTCTATGAAGAAAACATCCTGAAGTTTTTTAAGTGCGCGAGAAGTACTAGGAAAAAATAATGGAACTTATAAATGAAAGGTTTCAAATCGCCATGTAGTATGTATATTATATGCCATTGTCATTTTAGATCCTTGATAGAAGTTGAAAAATATAGTAAAAATTATCCCAAAGCTGATTTGAAAATAAACTTGATCTGCTTGCATAAGAAGTTTTGGTGCCATACACGACGAACGTCTTTTTTAACCATCTCAGATAGTTGTTTTTTCATACGGATTGACGGACAGCGGTAAATCAACTTTGCTGTGGACAAGAATATATATACTTTATGGGGTCGGAGATGCTTACTTCTGGCTATTACCAAAGATTTATAGATGTTATGGATGACGCATGTGAAACCAAAATCGTTTGTTCCTGGGTAGCTTACATTGGCTACCACTTTTTGCTTCTCTTTCTTTACAAGGAAACATATATTGGAATTTAGCTACCCATATTATGTAATAGGTGTTGGCTGAATGGTTGGGCTAGCTGCCTCGAATTTATAATTTCATGGTTCAAGTCACGTTAGAGACTAGCTTTCTTTATTTTGTTTCCTTCACATTTTTTAGGTTTTTCTTTTTTTTGTTATTTTTCTTTATTCTTTATATGTTGTTTAATTGATTACACAAGTTTACAAAAAGAGGGCGCTGAATAAAAAACAAATTGTCCGTTTTGCCCCACCACGTCAGGTTTATGAGAAAATATCATGAACGTGAGTTAAATGAGGTTTGTTCACATTTCTAGGTCCTATAGCCACATTTACAAGCCTATTCAAAACAAACTTGTTTCTACCTAAACTTAGTTGAATACCGATCACGAAAACCGAGCCCATGGCTTGGTTTTGAGTTCCAAAATACCAAAGTAACGATTTAAATTTGAAAAATACGAATTTTTCTGATAAATTTTCCTTTTTTTCCCAGACTCAAAAAATTCGAAAAATTTTTAGGAATTTCTTAACGAATGGAAAAGTTAAGTTTTTTAGATATAATAACATTTTTCATATTTTAATCAATATTCTGGTAAAAATTTTAAGTTTTTTCTTCTTTGAGACTGCCTCTTCCAATGCCCAAATGCAATGTTTTCAAAGAAGAACAAGGAGGAGAAAATCTAGGAGTTGCAGCCTGTGTTCGGTGCAATCACCGGACCAAATACCTAATTGACACCAAATCTAGTTTCATTTCTACGGTGTTGTTATAAGAGTTTTTGAAAAAGTACTAAGCAAACTCCTCACAGTTAAAATCCGTTGGGTTGACATGGTCAAAGCCCAAGCCATCAAACTTCAAAACGAAAAATAAGGGAGTTTGTATGAGGCGCGGTATCTATTATTTGTAGTGTCTTTGCTATTACATACTATTGCCAAAACTTAATATAATGGGTGATTATTTAGCAACACTGCTGTTGGCAGCTCAGCTGTTTTTGTGTCATATGTTACTGTCAAACATGTTCAGTATGGTCCGGAATTTGATCGACTTACAAGCGAACTTACAAAATTCCACTTTTTTTATCCACTTTTTTACTTGAAAATTGTGTTCCGATGCGAAGCTCATTTCTGTTTGAAAACTGGAGCCAGAAGCATTGTAAGAACTGCCAATTGTGCATCACCTTTAACTTTGTGTACCTTTGGCTCAGAATATATAAATATTTGCAATAAATTTGAAGAAAACTTCTTTGTTAAAATATTACAGAGACTTTCTCAAATGAAGAAAATATTTACTGTTAGCTATAGGAAAAAAAAAGATCCAAAAAAGATCTATTTGGATTGGATATGTCTTTAATATAATTGTAATCTTCCGATGGAGCTATAAATCATCCAAATGATGATAATTTTTTATATCCGTTGGATGATTAAAGGGATATTTAAGGTATATCTAATCCAAATGATTATTGGAAATCATCCAAAGAATATTTTTTAGTATCCTCTGTTTTTCTCTGGGTAGAAAATATTTTCCTAATTTTTCTAGAATTTAGAAAAATATTTCTAGTGTTTTCAAAAATTGTTTTTGGAACTATTCGATAGGATAAAACCAGGGATTTTATCCAGGGATCTGCAAGAAAACTCTCTGAGAACGAGACAGCTGGCAAGTTGGGGAGTTAGGCATCTCACTTTCGCCTCCTGCAGCGCCTTAGCATTTTGCCTTCTCCTTTGCAATTTGTCGCCTTTGACTTTCACTTAAAACAAGAACATTTCTGCCACAATGGCCTTAAAAAAATGTATGCCACTTGTACCCAAGCATACTGCCTCTGCATCTAGTTGACAGCATAGGAATTTTTTTATTCCGATGGTATACTTGTGGTCAACAGCAAGCTTCACAAAGAAGCATCATTTCCACAGGCACAATTAAAATCTGATTGTCAACTTTTCTGTCTGCACCGGAAACTCTTTCGAAAGGTGCAACTCATTTGCTGGCATCGTGCTGCCATATTTTCACAAAAGGTAAATTTTTGCTTGAATCAAGATTTGAAGATATCAAGATAAGTACCTGCAGATCGGTAAGAAGTGAAGTTAAAACTTGGTTCTAGGAAAAATAAGAAATCTACAAATTTGAAAAATCTTTAAACGAAGTTTTCATGATTTATGCTTGGCGTGCTGACTGGCACAAACGGTTCGGAGTTCAAAATTTAATGCTTATCCGGAAAATATTCCTTTCGTTGTGCGCTGCATTTCTTGATTTTTCCTTTTTGATTGTTCTTAACATCTTATGCCACATTACCCTCTCGGCACTTGTTTTCGGTTCGTTTAGGACTGCTCGGCGCATTAATCATAAAGTATATATACTATGCCAATGCACTCAGCCGGCTGGCCTGCCTGGCAACCAACCCTTTTACTGCATCTTCATTGCCACAACATTTGCTTTGTCATGGTCCACATTAATCATCATCAAAGCCAACCTCATGCTTGACAGTTTCATAAACGCCATCCGAGGGCCCTTCCCACTGCCACTTGTGCATTTTAGCAGCAACCGCAAGTAGGCAGCAAATGGGCCACTGTTGCAATTGATACTCGTCTCGCCGCGCCCTGCCCGCCCGCAGCCGCCATCTTACCGCAAAGTATGAGGTTAATATCGGCTGCCAAGTGACTGGGTTTTGCGTTTAAAGTGAAATTCGAGAGATAATGCTGATAACATTTACCGTTTGACTCGATTTAAGCGCAGCGGCCAAAGCAAACCCCATTAAATGCGTGGCATTAACGATGTCATTACGCATCGGGCGCCCACCCCCCACCCACCCACTCCAGCTGCCACCCCCCTCCATTCGCCTTCGCTTTCGCTTTCCATTTCCATTCCCAATCTCATCCCTTCGCCGCATAAAAGTTTAGCCATCAAAGGCGCGAGCGCGTTTAAGTGTTTATTTGCGCCTAAATGCGCACTTTGAACGATTTGATTGAAAATTCTTTGAGTCGGAGAGTCCTCCAAATGACTGTGTGAATGGCAAGGGATTCGGCGGATGCTCCCCATTCGTTGTCGTATATTGCACAGTTTTTCTTGCCTTTCATTTTGCGCTTTTATCGCTGTGATTTTTGTTTTCGCTGATACATATATAATAATATATGGAAGGGTGGGGGGGCGGGGGGGATATTCTACGAGGGAATATTTTGGCGGGGCTTTATAGCAGTGACAAATGTTTTATTTAAAGATTAGAAGTAACAGCTTGAAAGAGCTGCAAACTGAGCCTTTTTATCAAAGCCTTTCCAAATTGGTTGTCTATGCTTTGAAATAAAATATAAAAAAAAAAGGAGCAATCGATGGGAAAGCAAAAATATGTTCACAGAAATTGATACAAAGGCATAAAAGAAATAGCAAGGGAAACGGAAAGATATAAAACAAAGTATTAATTAAAATAAACAAGGAAATCAATGAGAAAATTGATTGAAGTTGCTGCAAACTCAGCTACTACTTATTACATCCGGCTCCCATTCCGTCAAACACCACCATGAGCCATTTAGTTCATAACAACATGAAAATTTGACAATTGATTGGCATATTAATCAGCTTGGATGCGTCTTCGGCTGCATATGCAAAATTCATCAAAAATATCGCCGAAAATGTTTCAACGCTTCAAAAAGTTATGCAAAACATACCTTGAGCACGTACCTTGAGCAGGTATTTGAACCAGAATTTCAAGGACTTGCAAGCTTAGACTTCAGTTTTCAGTTATAACTTGAACACCACAGTCTGTGCGGACGGACAAAGCTATATCGACTCGGCTGTTGATGCTCATCCAGAATATATATATTATACTTTATAGGGTCGGAAATGTTTCCTTCTGGCTGTTGAAGATTTCAGCACTTTTCACGTTAAGGGTGAGAACATTCCAGGTGCATATCCTCGAGTCGAGTTCCCTTAATCGTTTGCGTATGTCAACGTCTGAGGCATTGTTTTCATTGGTGGAGTATTTTTCAAGGAAGTGGGTACCAAGTCCAATGCATCAACTCTATTTATTCTACGGAGATTTCTCCGCTCACGTTAGCCAGCAGTTTTGCGGTTGCGTCGCTCTGTTAACAGAGGCTACCGCCGAGGAGGTGTGTTTCGTCTTGAGAAATCGAATTGAGTTCGCCATGTTGAACCCTTCGGCTGCTTTTCCTTATTACACACGTCTGCTAATAACCGCAGGAGTGTTCCTGCCTTCTAAAGAAGCCCAACCCAAATCATGTTCTCCAAACATAAATTGCAAAATTTATTTATATTTTTGCAGCCCCAATTTTAAAGATTTCTGTCTAGTTTCTTAGCTTTCAAATAAACTATCCCGTTTTTATTGAAGATTTAGTGAAGCGAAGATATAACATCTTGACTACATGTGTTCAAAGCAAAGATTTATAGATATTTATAGATGACGCATAAGAATCAAACCAGAAACTGGAAGCCCATGTTAGCTACCAGGAATAATTGTGTTTTCTTTCAGATGCGTCATCTAGTATAATATTTATGAATCTTTGGTTCAAAGTTACCTTATTTGGTACCGCCCAAAGATTTGCAATGGATGTTGTTGAAAATGTTCAAGATACAATACAAATGGCTGTAGTAATACTAATAATTTTAAACACGTATTTAAAATGGTATATCTTGGCTTAAAAAAATCCCAGAATCCCCGAATTTGGGATAATTTGATTCACAGCTAAGAGGAAGTATACTTAACGATAATGTCGAAGCGAGTTAGAACCAACTCACAATATGTTAGAAAAAAATTCAACAAACCGACTGTCCGGAAACACAAGTTTAATGCAAACAGACTGATATGATTCCACAAGTCCATGAAGTTCCCAATTTTCGTATAGAAACCTACCAGATGCAATGCGAATCGTGACGTACCGTATGCAATCTTAAGTATGGTACGAATCAAAGGATTCACCATAATTGTGCTATGATCAGTTGGCTACGAACCATTTACAGTATTGTGAACACATTAACACATTATTGTGAACAGTACTTTCTTGTGTTTAGTATTGTTTGGCGTTTCCAACAAAAGGTCGGAATGAAAAATAGAGCTTTGAGAAAGGCATATCTTGACATATTTTGACCTATTTTAGCCTATTTCGACCTATTTTGACCTATATTTAACCTATTTTAGCATACGCTTTTACCTGATAAAAAATATTTTGAATATGACCATCTCTTAAAATGAGCAATATTAACATTTCAAAATTTCGGTATTTTTAGACCAAAAACCAAAAAAAAACCTCAAATCCGATTTCTAGTTATAACCCATAATAAATACATATAATACATATGTTGGCCACAAATAGCGCACTTATTGTAAGGAAAATTTATGGTCATATTGGCGCCCCTTGATTCGCTTGTTTATGGTGTATATTAAAACGAGAGCAGGAACAAAAGTTCAATGAGATATGTTTTAGTGGACGGGACGGGGCCCCAAAGTGTTTAATATTACTCATACGCAGTTTTGCCCTTCTACTTTATATTTTTTCGTAGATGGCGTTGATTTCTAACAAAATGTTTTCTCACTTTTAAAAGGATACTCTGGTTGTAACTTTAGTTGATAAGGCATAGGGCGATTTTGGGGATATTTTTATCTTTAAGATAATTGTAAAAAACCGCGGAACAAATACTGAAGTAGTATTGACGCATTATAAGTCAAGGATTAATTTGAAAATGTAGTGCTTTGATGACTAATTAAAATGGTTTTGATTATAGCACAGAAATAGGTACTCTTTTTTCAAAATTAGATTTCAGATTTTGTTAAAGCAGAAACTTTCATCCAAAAAAAAATTGCCTTAAACTCCGCGTAACTCAGAGTCCATTTTTTTTAAATTTATTTTTGATTTGATACCTTTTTCTGTGGAATTTTTATCACTGAGTTTATTTCTAATAATATTATATATGAACTCACATCCAAACTGTGCCTCATTCTATAGTGCAAAGTACAAAGCCGTACAAAGCCGTACAATCGGCGCGGGACCCAAGTTTATTGTTAAAAAATAAACTCATTAAAAAAAACACGAAAAAAAGGGAAAAGAACCAACTAACAAATAAAAAAAATAAAAAAATGTTAATTAAAATATTTACGCCTGCAATGGGACTCGAACGCTCTAACATCTGAGCCATGCGGCTTTTTGTCCCTTGTCCATTTTTGATCAAAATTTAAGAATTCTATTATCCAATCCAAAATTGACATCTCGACCCATAGATCTCACTATTGAAATTTCGAAGGAGATTACGGGGAGTATCGGTTGGTTATTTTTGGAGCAAACTGCACGCTACTAATATGTCTGAAATCGTTTGGGAAAATATTTTTCTTAATTTTAGGGTGAAACGTCTTAGAACGGATTTCATGGGAAAAATCTGTAATTTTCAGGTCGAATTCTGTGGGAGTGTAAGTTCAATTAAGTAGTATAGGGGTGAAGCCCATAGTCAATATAGAAATCCAAGTTTTGGTGTCTTATTTTGAAATTTTAGTGCGTTCTAAGCATTGACATCATGGAAATTCACTATATATTCTTGATCAATGCATCGAGCTGAGTCCGTTGAGCTTGTTTGTCTTTTTGTCTCTCTGTTTCTTCTCAAAATAGTCTCTCAGTTTTGAAGCTATTGAGCTGAAATCGTTGCACTTAGTCTTATATTTACTGCAAGCATCCCATTTGTCAGCACCATCCGATCGAATGGTTTGTATAACTCATAGTGATTATTAGAGGGATCGGTGGAGTAATGTGTCTAAGTGTGAAATACTTTTTTGGGTTCAATGTTATTGTTCGAAAACTTGGTCATTATGAAAAACGGGATTTATAAATTCAGTCAAAGTCGGATGACTATAGCTTAAAGCTGTCATGGAACGATAAAAACTTATGAAAATGCTTCTTGCATCAAACCAACTTTCGGGTTTGTTTTCATTGTGCATTTAAAAATGTTAAATGCTTTCATAATGACTTGTCAGAAAATGGTGGATTTTCGATTTCGATGTTAGCGAATTTAAGTCGACCATTATGAGTGTTATCCGCTTTCATCATATTACTTAAACTACAAATAAATAAAACTTGAAACGTGTTTGAATCAGTTCAGCATGCCTATCGATGAATTCTATAGACACTTAATTTAAGTATTAAACTAAACTTAAAGCATATGATAGGCTTGTGGCTTATATATGTATACTCTCTCAAAGCATTTTGAGATACTAAATCTTTGCTTAACTCAGTGTAGTTTGACTATTAGAAACATATTTATACAATAATCAAACAGCTTTTTCTATTTGTTGCTTTTTGGTTAAATTTATAAGCTTGTGTCTGTCTCTGTATTGTTTTGCCTTTCCATTATAATATATAGATCTATAGATGATTAAAATGTGCTACTTTTTTTGTGATTTTCCCCGACAGTTGCCGAGCGTCGTCCAGTGAAAAATCAGACGCAAATTGAACAGACCACAGCCGGAGCCAGTCCGCAGCCGGACTCTGGAGTAATAGCACTGGTGGTAATAGCCAGTCTAAGTTTTTGTGCTGTTGTGCTGTCGGTGGTAAGTGTTCTGCCCAAAATTCAACGAGAGAAAACTAAATAATATTCCTGGATAGCTCCTGCTCATTGGCTATCGCTACTGCAGCAAGCGACGCATCAATTCGATGAACTTTGAGAATCCCATTTATCGCAAGACCACGACCACAGAGGATCATTTCAGTCTGCGCAAGAATCTACCCGCACGTATCTATGATCACACCAGTGTCATGGATGAGGAGGTAGGAAAGGGAGCCTTTGAATTCTCAACAAATATTGACTGAATGCTATTCTCTCTCTCTTTCCCTCTTGCAGTACTCACCCGTCATAGGCATATCGTCGTATTAAAGTTTCGGTGGTATCTAAAGCCCGCAGTAGACACGCCTGAAGACTGAGCAACTCTATATGTGTAAATTATTTTAACATTTTAAGCACGGCAAGGACAGCGGGTCACTTGGGAGCGCATCCTCGAAGGATGCTGTACAAAACAAACAACCTACATTTGTCGCAGAGTTCTATCATTAATTAAACAGAAACTAAAAACTAAACGCTAATTATAACTTTACATAGTTCCAAACTGTATATAGCTGTAAGTGTGCCAAACAATTAATATTACCACTTAAATTACCTACATATATATATAAAAAAAATAATTATAAACTATTAGCAACAGTTGACACATGTATTAAATACCTTTTGTTATTTGTTAGGTGTAAATATGTTTCCGACTAAATGATAATTGAAATAAATTCAGAAATACTTATGTGTAGTACATGGAAATTTTGTCGAGCGCTCTTCATTTTAGTCGGAAATGCTGCCATGATGCGATGCGTGGGACGCTTCTAGTACCTTCTTGAAATCCTTCAGCACCACTTTCAGAGATGCCGTCATTTGCTTTACCTCAGCCTCGGTGGCGCTCACATGACACTTGACCAGAAATGAGCCATAAAAATCGTCGGCCGGATTGGGAAACACCTTGAATTTGCCATTCCCAAATTTAGTGGTCAAAATGTGATTTGCATACTGGATGACATTAGTTTTCGGCACCTCTTTAATGGCCTAGAGATGGAAGGTAGAGTAATCGTAAACAGCCACTTGCTCGCTTTCTAGCTTACCATGGTACTAAAATTTGTAACTTGACTTGAGTACAGAAAACACTAATTTTATGATGACAACTGCTGGTAGAAATATTTCCAACGATATAACATTTGAAAGACTGAAAATAAACTGGCAAAAAAGTCAACGCTTTCTTTTTACTAAAATCTGTTACACAAAGTGTAACGAGTGCTGATCTCTTTTGGGAATTAATTGAAGGGAAGAAAAGAATTCGAATTTCAGTTGCTATTTATTGGTATCAAGAGCAACAATATACGTATGCGGTGTTCGATACCTGAGGGACTTGTTCTTAAAACCTCTTGTAGATTTGACGGTTGAGGATACATGTGAAATCCTTAAGAAAAGAATTGAACGATTTGAAAAGGATGAACTTTAATAGTAGCTTCTTGGTAAAATTAAACAAAGAAACGAGTAAAACAAGAAAGAAAGTCGGTCAAGCCCGACTATGATATACTCTGTACCAACGAAATTATACGTTCAGCATATTTTGTTGCTGCAGTAGCAGCTGAATACAGCGCTGCTACTGCGCTGCAGCAGCGAACAGTCTTTTGAACATAACTCGACAACCGTTTATAATAATAAATAATGTTGATTACTTAATATGTGTAAAAGGTTTGAACCATCTATCTCTACAACTGTAGGAGATATGACTTTTTTGAGGGGGCGGGACCAAAATTGAAATACACGTCAAACCTCTATATCTTACCATATCTGAGATCTGAGCATTCATACGGACAGACAGACGGACATGTCTATATCGTATCGGCGGCATAGCGTCATATCTGCGACGACACATCTCCGGCCAGTACAACGACATATCTTCGCCGTGTTGAAAACGACATAACTCCGCGCGGAGATATGTCGTTCATAGCACGTCGGAGTGATGTCGTTTTAAAACGACATATCTCCGCGATGAAGTTGGACGGAGGTTTGTTGTTTTAAAACGACATATCTCCGCGCGGAGATATGTCGTTGTACTGGTCGGAGATATGTCGTCGGAGACATGACGCTATATAACGCTATACATATCTTCGACGTGCTATGAACGACAAATCTCTGCGCGAAAATATGTTGTTTCAAACTGACACAACACTGTTATTTAAGCTTTTAACTTGAGTCAGTAAACCAGGCATGCTGTTTTCGTGTCACTTGTTACTGTCAAACATGTTCAGTTTGGTCTTTATTTAACCATGAATCTACTTACAAACTAACAACGCTTGCAGATTATGGAATTTTATTATCAATATTTATGCTCGATTAAGAAGGTCAAAGTTGTATAAAGCGACGAAGCTCTTTTCTGTTTGAATGAATTCGTGAAAAAATAAAATTTGCATATTTGGTTTGAAGATAAAGATTTCATACATTTTTCTGAATTTTTTTGTTATGTTTTAGTCAAATCCGAAAGCTGCCAAACTCCGCGCGGAGATATGTCGTTTGTAACACGGCGGAGATATGTCGTCGGAGTTATGTCGTCACCCCGTCTCACCTGTTGATGCTGATCAAGAATATATGGGACAGTCCAGGTGAAAACAATGCTTTTTGAGCACTACATCTCCGATTCGGATAAAATTTTGTGGACGGGGTCCTTAAGCTTGGAAAAGCTTACAAAAAAATGTTGAGCTTGATAAAAATTTAGTTTATATCAAAGTCGAAAATTTTTAAAACGGTAAAAGCTAGATATATGAACTTAGACTTGGACTAGGAATTGGATCTCTAACAAAAAAAAAACAATTTTAAAAAAAAATTCAAAATTTTTTAGATATTTTTAAAAACCGATGTTTTTTTTTAAAACTTGGTCCAGCAAAAATAACATTTTTCGAAAATTTTAAAAAAATATGTGTAAAAGCTGCATCTTTTCCAAAAATATTGAGGGGTGGAATTAGTTGATCAGCCTTTGGGAGAGTATAGTTCTCTTCTACCCGATAATTTGTCCGCCAGGGCAAACTCGCCGTCTCTCCAAATATAAAAGCAACCAAAAATTATCGTGTATACACTAGCTCACAATACACGTACTTTCCAGTTTAGGTTATATCCACAACTCATGGAAATATATGTATTCTTTATACTTTAACGATCCACTGGGCGATCATCGTACTTGTTCGGTTACGGATGTGGAAGTGATTGAGGATAGATTTATAAATAAAACTAATTCCTCTAGCTCCTCTAGTCACAGTTCAGTTTCTTATTTTTTGTATGATATCTTTTTATATTCTGTACCATATTTACATTGATTATATTAAGATTGTGCAAAGAAGCAATCATTATTTGCCGTCAGCAGCCGAGTCGATTAAGCCAAATACGCCTGTCTGTCCATATGAATGCACATATCTTAGAGATAAGATAAGATATTTTTTGTCACGCCCCCAATTTTCCCCGCGAATTGGAACCAACAGCTTATCTCCTGAAAATCCAAAGTTTTATGATTTTAACTGTGGGCCGATGATCAGACAATTTAAAGCTGATTTACACTAGGAGTGCGTTATTGGCAATAGCTAACAAACAGTTTTTTCCCTCCCTTCCAGTGTAAATAGCCTATTAATCTGTCTTTAAATGAATTCAGATTTTACCGTTGACTAGAAAGATGCAGTAGTTGGCGGTGTCTACGACATTGAAATGCGGTAGTAGACGGTGATACGATATTCAAAATGAAATATCAAGTTGTTAAAACAAACAAAATATGAGCATGCCCTTCATAATTGCGTAAGCGTTGTTTTTTGTCTATGAATATAAACAAAACAAATTTTCATAATATATGTGTAAATTTGAGGAGCTGCAGTTCTCTGGTTCAGTTTTAAAGAAATTCAGTCTGCGATTTCAAAGGTAAGAATGCATGAGTTTTTAAAAAAAAAGACGGACAAAGACACGGTTAGACAAACTCTACAGCGCTATGGCAAATCAAGTTAGCTTCAATTCAAGTTTTCTCATTCAATTTGCCAAATTTACAAAATTTTTGACGCAAACCAAACTGGTTTATTTTGCGGTTTTCGGTTTGGTTCGGCATTTCTGAGCAGATGCTGGTTCGCACTGCTTGCATAAATAAGCGGTTCGGTGGGGTTTGAATCGGTCTGGTTCAGAATCTGCTTGCATCCCTGAGTTTTACACATAAAGACTAACACAATTCAGATTTTAGACACATTTTGCAACGAATTCTTTAAATCAGTTTTTATGTCTCTGAAGAGAAATGATCTGGCTTAAGCGTATTAATATTTCGGCACATAAAGTGCTGTTAGCTTTGATTTCGTTGACATTTCAAAGCAAGTTTGCAAGTGTTTAATTAATAGGCTATTTACAGGGTTGTCCATATTCGACGGACCCATCTGGCAGCGCCATAACTTTTGACAGAGATGTCAGATCGCTTAATGACATACCGCGTTTGAAGCGTCAGTCCAAGCAGATTTTTACCATGGAACAATACACGCCACGCGGGCGCTCTGAAATAGTTGAAATTTACATTCAACAGAACAAGTCAATTGTGAAAACAAAATTATCATGTCCGATGAAGCCCATTTCACATTGAATGGGACCGTAAATAAGCAAAATTGCCGTATTTACGCCACTAAAAATCCTCAGGAGGTTCAAGAAGTGCCTCTTCATGACGAAAAAGTCACAGTTTGGTGCGGCGTTAGTGCGAAAACGGTCATTGGGCCGTTTTTCTTCCAAAATGAAAATGGCCATGCTGTTACCATCAACCAGGAGCGTTATCGCGACATGATGACCAATTTTGTGATGCCAATTATTCGTCGAAAGCGTATGAGGCAGTTCTGGTTTCAACAAGACGGCGCTCCACCGCACACAAGTCGCATAACAATCGATTTTCTGAAGAAATTGTTTCCGGGCCGTTTGATGTCGAAAAGTGGTGATTTGGAATGGCCACCGCGTTCGCCCGATTTGACGCCGCCTGACTTCTTCTTGTGGGGATATTTGAAGTCAAAGCTTTACGTTAACAAGCCAAGTACCGTAGAAGAGCTCAAGGACAACGTTCGTGAAGAAATAGCCGCTATTCCGGCCGAAATGTTGGCGAAAACGATGGAAAATGCTGCAAAAAGGGCACAATACGCCATCAACGCCAGAGGCGGCCATTTGAGAGATATCATATTCAAAAATTGATGTAAACAAATCTACTTGGAACAAATTAAATGATTAAGATTGCCAACCGCCAAATTTTTATTTTTTTCTTTGATTTTAAAAAAAAAACATGGGTCCGTCGAATTTGGGCAACCCTGTACACTAAGAGTGTGTTATGCGTTTTGCGCTAAGCGGCAACAAGCAGCTTTTTCCCCCATACAAAAAGTATGGGGCGCTAGTGGTGACATAAAGTGGAGTTTCATTTGGATGCATCTGCGTTTTTTCGTTAAACTCGATAAGTGTTGCTCATTTCTGTCTATCGCGCAACTTTCATCACTAGCACAATAAATAACAGCTGTAAACCTCTGCCGCAAATTTTTAAATAAAAAGTAAGTCTTATTCTTTGATAATAAGTCAAAATAAAGGTTAGAAAAGGTTTGGTGGTCTATACATAAATATAGGTTAAAGACTAATTTTGAACCGGTTGCAAGATTTTTCAAGAGATTCAAACCCACAGTTGCCGCCGCTGCTCCAGCCGAGATAGCTGCTGCAGGTGATGATGATGTGGAACTTTTCGCTTTCCATGACTAGGAGGATGAGAAAGCTGAGCTGCATATAATGTTAAGAACTCGAAGAAACCCGCCCTTACTGCCAAATCCTCAGTAGTGCGATGTTAATCCCTGGGATGATGAAAACGAAATGATAGATATTGAGAAGTATGATCTTAGAATCAAAATGGACGGTCTGCTGTGGAATCTGCTCCAAGTTGGTTCCCGTGGGAACCATATTATGTGCGTCAATAAGGATAATGACTTATAAATTTTTGTTCCTTGAAAATTTAAAATTTAGTACAGTCAGATGTTAAGTTAAAATGAAGCAAGGAGGGAAAAACGTTCAAATTCTTCCAGGTCGTCGTGGTTCACTTTGCAGAATATTAAAGGTTGAGACATTTCTACTCATATATTGCATCATGCCGTAATTTTGTTCCATCGATAAAATAATTACAAATAATACGCATGTATTCAATTTCCGTTAACCTTTAACAAGTTCCTTGCTGCTGCCAAAACCACAACAAAACTCAGCTGTTTGCTTAACTCTAACGCAACCTTGTGCTAATGTAATCACCTATGCTGCGTTATTGTGTCGATAACGATTTCGATAGCAAACTCAGTGTAGTTGCACTACAAACCTACTAACCTAAACTCAAATTAGAAGAAGCACAGCTCGTTAAATATTTAAGTGCAATCTATACATATATACAAATAAAATTGAAAGTATGTTTGTATGTTTGTATATCTTCACAAATTTTTCACAGTATGTTCATGTCGGTCAGGAAATTGTCATAGGCTATGTCTCATGTCTGTGACTTGGTCCAAAAACCGCGAAAATTGAAAAATTAAACCGTTCATCCGATTGCGAAGAAACTTTGGAGAATGGTTGGTTTACGGAATGGTTGGACGCTTGCTAGCGAAAATTTCTAAGGTCCAAAAACCCGCGAAATTTCTAAAATAAGCAAATGTATATCTATGAAAGCGCCTAAAGCTTAGATTAAATCCTGCCGTGGGTAAATGGACGATGCAGATTGAACGGCTGAATTTTGATATTTATACTCTGAAACGAGGACCCCCTTCATTAACAAAATGGGTTAACAGGCAACATATATGGCATCGCAATAGGTCCAAAGAGGCCTAAGTGGGAGGGCGACTTGTCGCTCTCAGCCATCGCAACCTAACCCAACCTAACTGCAAGGGTGTAAGAACTTCGGCCGAGCCAAAGTTAACTTTCCTCTGTTTTTTTATTTTTAGTCTTTGTTTGAGTTTGAGTTTATAAATGTAGAATGCGTTGCTCCCGGAATAATCATTATGAATTTTTTCGACATAAAAGTAACCCTTGCCCTCTAAGAGACAGACTAACAGCAGACAAACATTCATTTTCAATGCATTTTAACAATGCAAGTGCAGATAATGATGGTGATATAGCTAGTCTATTCGCCTCTTTTTTCCAACTTTGCTATGCCATACCGGAATCGAACTATGATGTTTCTCCAACTTATCCTCACCACATTAGTAGCTCTAACTGTATTTACCCTCCAATAATTGATCATAGTTGTCTTCTATCAAATTTAAAGGCGCTCAAGCCGTCATTTTCACCTGGACCGGACAACGTCCCCAGCAGTGTCCTGAAATATTGCGCTGATTCCCTCTGTGTTCCCCTTCTTAAGCTGTTTAACTTATCCCTTGATCTTGGTGACTTTCCCATATTGTGGAAGGAATCGTTTATTATTCCCATTCATAAAAAGGGGTCCAGGTCGGATATGGCTAATTATAGAGGAATCTGTAAGCTGTCTGCCATACCTAAACTTTTCGAGCATATAATTACCTCCCAGTTACAACACTTTTGCCAACCCACTCTTTGTCCATCTCAGCACGGTTTTAGTCGCCAACGTTCTGTTTCTACTAACCTTCTGGAATTCTCATCAATAGTTCATCAGAGATTTCTCTAGGTACATAGAGTATTATAAGTTTGTGCAAAAGTATGTAAAATCCACAAGGAAGCATCTCCGACCCCATAAAGTATATATATTCTTGATCAGCATCAACAGCCGAGTCGATATAGCCATGTCCGTCAGTCCGTCTGTCTGTCCGTATGAACGCACAGATCTCAGAGATGGTAAGAGATAGAGGTTTGACATGTATGGGACATATGCTTCTTATGTCTGCAGGCAGATAAAGTTTTTTATTCAAATTTGGCCACGCCCCCTCCCGCCCCCGCAATTTAGAAAAAACGTCATATCTCCAACAGTTTTGAAGATAGATGGCTTGTTCCTTCTGGACATATTTAGTTATTAGGATAACTTATCGATCCGCCAAAGGAATGAAGAAGATCGGATGAACGGTTTTCGAGTTATGATCAAAAGACAAATTTTCTTGGTACAGAGTATGTTTTAGTCGGGCTTGACCGACTTTCTTTCTTGTTTTCATTTGAGCTTATATTATTAGGAAGATTTCATAGACGGCAATTGTAGACTGGTTAATAGGAGGTGTATACCAAAATGTCAGAAAAGCCGCGAAATTAGCAAAGTGACAGTTAAAACTTTCATTTTCTCACAATGCAAAGGGCCCGAGCGACGCCGGGTATTCAGCTAGTAATATTTATAAAAATAAATTAATGTCTGGCAGACCAATTGGTATTTTTTAAACTCTCTCCCATAATCTGATGCGGAATCGTGAGCTTCACTGACACTGTGGTTTATTTTCAAATGAAATGGTGCGACTCTGACTCAGCAAACATCAAGTTTGGGGCCCCCTAGGGTACTTTTATACAGGGGGTATTTTATTTAGCTGATTGACCCTTAGCCCGCCGACAAGCTTAAAGATAGAAGCATGCTTTTTGTTAAAGTTCCAAAAGATCAAAAGTTCCAGTCAGATCAACTTTGTGCCTTCTATAGCACCAGGGCATTAGATTAATGCTATGTATTGTAGAGGTTGGGAAATGTCGAACAATTGCATTGGCTTAGCAGGTGTATTCATTTCTAAAGTTTTTGTTTTGTCTAATCAAGTAGAAAATTGTTTATATTTGCATAATAAATTATTTGCATTTATTTTGGTGTCGCAAGAAACAGTTTGAACTGTTGGCAAATGCATAAGCATTTACCTGAAGCACATTTCTTATGCGGGATTGGTGCAAGCTGTAAATGTTTCATTACCAAGCGAATTGTTTTTTTTTTGTAAGCACGCATATTTTTGGAATTGTTGGTACGTTGTTGGTTGAATGGAGAAGATTGTGAGGCGCTGGTGATACAGAAAAAATTGCAGAGAAGCTAGATTCAGCTCAGAGAAAATGCTTTAAAGCTTCCAGTTTGCATATCTGTAACGAACGAAGATAGTGTTTATTAAGTTTGTACAGGTATATCCATTCCTGTTGGAAAACTTTAGGAACGCTTGCATTGAAAAACAAGAAAGAAAGTCGGTCAAGCCCGACTATAGCATACTCTGTACCAACGAAATTATACGCTCAGCATAAATTTTGATGCTGCAGTAGTAGCTGAAAGCAGCGCTGCTGCAGCGAACAGTCTTTTGATCATAACTCGAAAACCGTTCATCCGATCTTCTTCATTTCTTTGGCGGATCGATAAGTTATCCTAATAACTAAATATGTCCAGAAGGAACAAGCCATCTATCTTCAAAACTGTGGGAGATATGACGTGGCCAAAATTGAAAATAAACTTGATTTGCCTGCAGACATAAGAAGCATATGTCCCATACATGTCAAACCTCTATCTCTTACCATCTCTGAGATCTGTGCGTTCATACGGACAGACAGACGGACAGACGGACATGGATATATCGACTCGGCTGTTGATGCTGATCAAGAATATATATACTTAATGGGGTCGGATATGCCTTCTCTCAGGCTGTTACATACTTTTGCCCAAACTTAATATACTCTATGTAAATCTGGTACAGAGTATAAGAAACTACTTAAATTTATGAACCGAACCTTATTTTCCAATGAAATGATCCGGATCGGGTCCAGTTTCGAAGAGTTAAGCAGTTCTGCTTTCAGCTGCAACTGAAGTATTTGGCTTTTTTCTTACTTACATGTTATAATTGAAAGTTTTGGTCTTAAAGTATGAAAAATAGATATATTTCCATGATTCCAATCATTCTCCGACTGGACTTAAGTCTCTGGCATTCTCTGCGAACCTTTTCAATTAAAATAGTATAATAAGGTAGCCTTGGTCTCGTCCCCTGTAATTTAACCCTATAATTTTACAAATTGGCCATCATTGTAATTGACACATTGACCGAACAACTAACTAGCCGTCACACCTCCAAATTTTCGTGCCACATTACGAACTAAGAGTGTTTGGCTAAGAGAGCGATACAACGATCAGAACCACCTGCTGCTCTTCGAGAGTGGCACATTTTCAATGTCACGCTCTCTGCCATAGTTGAAAGCAACTGTTTCAAGCTGACGAGCCCACCGCCGTTGACGTTGGGGCCGGAGAGCGAACTCTGGCTAGCTCGCTCTCACTCGACCTGCTCCCCCCTTCCGACACCTAAATTGCTGTAATAGCTCCCCCACCCCTCCACTCCACTCCCTCCTCTCTCAGGTGCATGCTCGTCAGCGGTTTTGTACGCGTGGCGATCGTGAATTCGTCGTTCGTCTAAATACCCGAACTCCATGAAAAAAGTCTTGCGTTTTGGATACGATTGGTTCAACATTGAAATTTTCGCATTAGTCATTTATCGTCGTGCACTCAGCACAGTCGTGTTCGTGTTCACATCTCCACAGCGCGCGAGCAGTTAACGTTACGCAGTCGCCTGAGAAGAATTTTGTTTGCGCGAAATAAGATTCGGTATAATTTGCAACAAAAAAAAAAGTCAAATAAAATCAAAAGCAAAAGTTAAAAGAAATATCAACAGAAAGTGTTAATTGAAAAATGTATGGAAAAAGCTATGGCTGGGCTAACAATACAAAACTTAAACTGTGCCAAAAGTGCTGCGATTAAGCCAAGGCGGGAACGGTTATTCGAGCACATGGCCAGTAGCAGTAGCTTCATTACCCATCCACTTGTGTCTTATCACTCGATTACAACATTTGATTAACCGAACTAGTATCAATAATTCACTTCCAACTAAACACTTCAGCATGACAGACAAGAAAGAGAAAGAGCGGAAAGACAGTGTGTGAGGAAGAGCAGAATTGTACGGTTAACCCTTTTTTCCCGTTCAACTTGAGTGACCCCTCTGCTGCCCGCTCGACCACCGAGTCGTCGCCCTTAGTGCACACAATTTTTATGTATTTTTATGTATTTTTGTATCGTTATGTTGCCGTCTTTTTTCGAATTTCTGCAACATCGTATGATGTTTCTTTTTTTAGTCGTGGCCTTTTCGTCTGTTTATCGTGCGTTGCTTCCTCACACTCTCTTCTGGCAAATATTCTCTCTTGCTGGCATGAATAATTGATTGTTGTTGTTTTTTTTTTTGGCAAATGTTTTGTGTGTTTGTTGCTGCTGACGTTGCCTCATTATTTAATAACGGAAAATTTAGAAAATCTCGTGCTTGACCTCTTTTGCAGTCAACCAATCTCCCCCCAACCAACCCCAATTCCATACTCAAAATCAGTTCCGCCGAAAATGGCAACAGTCTGCTGCCTACCGCCTAATCAGCCTCTCGAAGATCAACCAGAAATATTGCCCAGCGCTACCGAAACACCAACCGAGGACAACAAATCACCCGCTCTGCCCAAGGTCAACCCCAACACATTCTTCTTCAGCAGCAGCATCAACTACCAGAGCAAGGTGCAACAGCTGATTAGCTTCAGCTTCACCTCGTCCTTCCATTTGCTCTTCATCACCTGCATCCTGAGCATAAGCAAATTTTGCAATGTGGCTGCCATGAATGCGGCTCAAGTGTCTGCCACCACGCCAATGTTTAATCGAGCTCTGCTGGAGAAGATTAAGGCATCGACATTGGGACCACCCCTGGATAAGACTAAACACTTGCCCCCGGCGGCAGCAAACAGTTTGAGTAGTTCAAGTCCAGGTAATTCCTTTGGAGCGTCACTGCTTAATGGGAAATCGTTCAACATCAATATGGACTTCAAGTTTCTGAATGTGTCGGGCAAAATTAACACACCATTGGATATATGTGAGTATTGAAATATGTATGTGTTGAAAGTGTATTAAGACAACAATCGATGCACTAGCCGGGCTTCCGGGCTACGTGCTGCTCTCATTTGGAGGCATTAAATGTTTAACAACCTTCCCAAAATAGAAAATTGTCGGAAAGTCAACCATTCAGTTGATATAATTTATATATAAATAGTTGTCATAATTTATTATACCCTTGCAGGGGGGTATATTGAAATGGTCCAGATGTTTGTAACGCATAGAAGGAAGCATTTCCGACCACATAAAGTATATATATTCTTGATCAGCTGAGTCGATATAGCCATGTCAGTCTGACAGTCTGTTTCTATGCTATCTCCTCCGCCAGTCTTAAAGCTATCGCGACCAAATTTTGCACGAAGTCTTCTGACTATAACATATAGCTGCCATAGGAACGATCGGTCGAAAAACTAGTTCCAGTGAGAAAAACTTTTTTGTTTTTAATGCAAACGTGTCCAAAACTCCGTATTTACTAGTTTTCAATGCTTCTCCATAATTCTGCCAAATTTGGTCGAAATCGGGCATCTATATAGTATAGCTGCCATAGAAAAGTAAGGTTTGAAAAATAGTCTAAGTAAGAAAAACTTTTTTGTATTCAATGTAAACCTCTTTCAAATTGGCATATATTTATTTTATAAGCTTTCACACAATTCTTTGAAGTTTCGTCAAAATCAGATAACTAAAGGTTATAGCTGCCATATGAATGATCGGTCGAAAAACTAGTTTTAGTGAGAAAAACTTATTTGTTTTCTAAAAAAACGCCTCTAAACTTTGTATTTCTTAGTTTGCTATGCTTTTCCATAATTCCATTAAGTTTGGTCGAAATCAGACATCTATATAGTATAGCTGTCATACAAAAGTAGAGTCAAAAAAGTTGTCTTATTGAGAAAAACATGTTTGTTTTCAGTTGATATGTCCTTCAAATTAGTTAGAAAACGTGCTGCAAGGATATACAAACTTCGGCCGATCCGAAGTTAACCTACTAAATTCACAACAATTGAATAATTCCGTTTATTGGCACCTTAGATTAAACTGAACTGAATTGTCTTCGCCTAATAATCTACATACCTTTAGTGATTGAATTGTTGAGAGATAAAAAACTAACAGAAAGAGAAAAATTAACAGAAAAGAGAATAAGAGAATATGTCAGAAAGTACGAACCTTCTATCCATGATGCAACAATACAGGTGGGGCGGTGTCTGTATGAGTTCTCTGCAAAGTACCTTCACGTTCAGTGCTGCGCGTACTCTTGAAGCGGAAGGTTTTGCCCAAAGTACTCATCACACTGTCGCCGCCTTACCTGTATTGCTGAATCATGCTTCTATCTACAAAACTGTGTGTCGTTTTTTCCCAACTTCATGGGAAAAAATGCGATTATAAAAAACATTAGCCACATTCTTATCAAACGTATTTACTATCTATTACTACTTTATACTATACTATCTCTGAGATCTGTTTGTTTGTATGAACAGGCGGGCAGACAGGGCTATATCAACTAGGCAGCAGATGCTAATCAAGAACTTATCTACTCTATAGGGTCTGAAATGAATCCTTCTGGCTTTTGAATACTTTTGCACAAACATTATATACTCTGTGTACCTTTGGTAAAGAGTTTTAAAATATCTAATAGTTATTTCTTTAAATTTTATACAAGAAACATTTCGAATGTGATATTTTATTGGAAAAGTATCATTATTATCGATATTTTTAATAAAAAGTAAGTAGTAATTTCTTAAGAATAATCAGTTTTATTAAAGTAGTTGAGATGCCATTTGGCTGCTTACCCAATTACCTTCTCCTAGAACTTCAAATCTAAATATCAAATAACTCTTAAATTCTAGAGAAACCTAGCCTTGGGTTTTGTTTCGAAGTTGGGTTCATGAAATCGTAGATTGTTAAGACGATTAATGGTAAATAAATTGGAGAAGGAAGCGTTAAGCTTAGGAAGCATTTAATAACATTTTATAAGAACACTCACAAGGCTTACCAGAATGAACAAAAATATTTGGATTTGTTTTGCCATTTCACTACTTGACTTCTGACTCTTTTCCTTTTTGATGTCGTAATCTGCCGAGAAGGGAAATGATATCGGAAAAAGGCTCACAAATACATCATAGCATCAGTTGTTGGTTAATTTGTTGTACATAAAGATATATTTATCAGCCCAAACATTTTCTCGGATCTCCGGATCGCTAGTTCGAACCAAAATTTACCAATTGCTAAGATGTTTGATTAAAAAAAAGATTCTATAAAAAAATACATTTATTTAGTTTCTATATTTTTGTAGTTCATTTTATCCAATGTGTTTTAAAACCCGCTTTCGACCTACAAAACTACTCTCAACTTGTATAGGAATCGGATAGTTTTTAGGTCAGAAGCGCTTTACGGAACACATGGAAATAATCAAAATAAACATAATATACTGTTGGGTAAAACATTTCTTAGTTTTTGTAGAAAAAAATATTACAAATGTTATGATAAGCGATTAGTTTTGTGAAACATTGAAAAAGCTTTGAAGTCGAGGATCTTAAAAACAGACACTATTATATGTGGGGAAACGTAGTTCTATACAATTTTCTAGGGTTCATATTATGCTTTTCTTTCTATATTAAGATTCAGTCGCTTTAAATCAATTAGATAGCAGGTTATGTCGTTAGATAATCTCAAAAATATACCATTTTTACTGAAATTAAACGAAATTTTCAGTTCGGAACAGATTCGGGCTCTGCTTTTTACTTCTCAAGATGTTCGGTTCAAGTTTAAACAAAATAGTTAATTATACATCATTAAAACTGGTTCAGTAGTAGGGATTTAGTAGGGATTTACACAATCGGAATTATTCGGGATTTATCGTATAAGCTGCTGCTATTTTAACTTAAGTTACAAAGCGGTTTCAAAAGATTCTTTTGATTTTAATTAAAACCCCAACATTTGCTTCTCTTGCAAAACTAAACATACCCGGGAATTACACGATTAAGTTTCTTGGTAGGTGCTCCATTAGGGACAATTCGTCTACCCTAAATAACACTTGTTTCTCTAGCCGACGGAGAATACTTTATGAAGTTTTTCATCTTCTAAATAGCTGCTATGTATCAAATAAATGTAGACTTTACTCTGTTATTTGGTTTTTTTTTGTAACAGAAAGCTCTATTTATAAGTTGTAAGTCGACCCTTAATCCTTAAAATGCCAACAAATTATATTGTAAATTATTTTATGATTATTTTTTTTGCTAATTGATGAAAAATCACCGTCATTTTGTTATCGTTAATGATATGTTCACTACTGTCATAAAAATATTTCTTAGAAACTATTTACAAAGTGATTTTTTTTTTTTATTTCCTTAATTTAAAATCTAAATTTCCACTCAGCAAATTTTATGTCAACGTCATTGGTAAATTATTGTTTAAATTTGTATAAAGTTCATTCAAATTAAATGCAATTTTAATGTAAACCTTGGACTTCAAAATCAGTATTTAACACGGCTTTTAAAATATCTTATATATAGACAGCGGATTATGCATATTTTGAAACCTATTTAAATCCCAGTAGAATCGGAAAGCTGTGTATTTAAATTTTTTTTTGATATTATTCTGTCTTTTGCTGATGTTCCAATTCTTCCAATTACTTAAGTCATCTTGGAAGTGAGTGCAGAGTTTTTGGAACTTTATTAACGTAAAAACTCTCCACATTACATAGAGTCGTGCACGTTTACTTTGGCTTACTGGGATGAAATTCTGTTTGAAAATATGCAAAATCCGCTGTCTGTTCCAATTTTTACTCGGTAGAGGTCAAATGTAGAGTTCGGATATGGGAAATGGTGCTTAAGAAGATTGTTGAGTAAATCGGCTTAAGAATATGCTGAGTTCTTAGGGGGATCTGGTTCTAAAATTCTTCTAAATTCTAAAAAATTTGCCACACTTTGTAATTGTATTACTCACAGAAATGGAAACTATATTCAAAATGCCAATTCGTTATATTCATAAGAATTATAAGAAATAGGTGAAATATTGGATGGGAAATATTGAAATATTAGTTGGAAAAGTTTTTTAGGTAATCTCTCTTCCTGGTTTTTTGAAAATGTTTCAACTGGACATTGAGAGGGTATTAAAAAACATATTTAAAACAAACCTTCCATAAATATTTATTGGAAAAGTTCTCCATATTTGAGGCATAGCAAAAATCACAAGCTATGCTCGAAACTTGTAATTAAATTTTCCTATGTAACAAAAAACTGAATAATCAGCGTACTTTCGCTGGTTATTTTTGGTTTGCGGTTTTTTCTTTCAGTGCATGTAAGCCGGCTGGTAATGTATGTCTGCCACTTCTCGCATTTCTGTTGATCATGCCACCGATGTCTCGGTCTCGTCTCAGACTCAAATTTATTTAAACTCGACTCAAATTCTATTTATGTGAAAACTATGGCAAAACCCAAGACAAAGCGTCTGGCCGGGCAGTCGGGGTCTATCCAACTCTTTGGACAAACATTCCTCAACAACAAACAAACATCTTGCAGTCTGCCTTTTACTTTCCTCATGCTGAAGCTGGAGCTGGAGCTGGGTAGAGCTTCAAGCTCTCTTGCTCTCTGCTTGTTTTTTTTTATTTTTTATTTCGCAATTATTTCGTTTTATGCTTCTTTTCCCATACCGGCCGGCTTCTTTTTTGGAGCGCCAGTTGATGATCTTCAAGGCGGGGCGGCGAGCTGCTGGAAGAGAATGCGAGAGACGACGATGAAAGAGCAAAAAGCGCCGACTCTGCGTAGTGCTTCGATACTCTCCACTCGCCACGATGTTAAAAGTGTGCGAATCGTAAAATTAAGTTTACATTAACATAAATTATAGGTGGAAAACGAGTAAAGGAATTTGTTTTAATTAAAATTCAAGTGAATTTCAAACTAAACCAGCGTTGTTCTGTAGTTCTTTATAATTTAAAATATTTGTTAAGTGGGGTAAGCCAACACCTTCAACTTGGCAAAAACTAAAAAAAAAAAAAAAAACGACCGCCGAAAGTAACAATGTCAAGCTCACTTAATTAATATTGCTGGGTCATGATGAGCAAAAAAAACAAAGCCATATTGTTAAAACAAAAGTCGAAAGGTTAAAAATTACTGAAACCTACTATCGATTTTGATGCCATTTATGGAAGCTCTAAAAATAAACCTCTCAAAGAAAGCCATGAAATATTGAAACTAATTTGCCCATGCAAAAAAAAGAGAAATAAACCAGGTCAAATGTCCATGAAAGCGATTGGCAGGTATGACAGACAGTGGCAAATAATTTACTCAAACCATTTCGATGCTAACTCAATTTGCTCACCAAAGTAGTGCAAAATTGTCAAGTTCTTTTCGAGTCCCTGGACAGTTTAATGAACGCTGTTGGCCTCTGAATTGGCTCCGTCCTTCTCATCGGGAAGTCAGGCTGTTTTTTTTTTTATAATTTAGTTTAAATTCAAAGTGAAACAAGTTTGCACCCAGACATGGACCCTCCGGTCCAGACTTTTGTAATTAACTTGGCTAATTATGTCAGGAATTCGTAAGTCGAATCAGGGCCTTAATTACAGAAGCATTTTTCGATTATGTAGCATTATGGGTGTGTGTGTGTGCGTTCAACTGGTTTTTCATCCACTCAAAAACAACTTTCAATGATGAAGCCAAAAAAGTGTAACAACAAATTGCATTTATGTCTATTTTGTTTGCACCTCTCCACCCCTTCTCACACACACTCTCACTCTCGCATATCCCACAATTTCATAATATGCAAAACAATGGAAATGTGAGATGTTCAACTGTATTACCGTAATTTCAATGTTAAACGCTTTTAGTACACAATTTGAGCTTGCAACTAAATATTTGAGAAGAAGCGGCTGTTAGCACCTGAAAGAGTGTCATGTGACTTAGTATAAATTGTTTATGAAGTCGACCAGGGAACAAAGCATTAAATATGTTAATTATGGTATGCAAATGATGTTTCAAAAATACAAAGAAATTTCCATTGGCAATAGAGATATGCTCTTGATGAAGTATTTTGTTTGAAATTTTGTGCAGAGCCGCAGCAGCCTGATGAGAAAGAAAGCGCCGTGCTACCATCAATAAGCTTCGCTGTTTGATTTATTCAATATTAGTTCGCATATTCGATGACTAGGTTTAAATTCGATGAGTAATCTCATTCATAAAATGGAATTGACTGGTAAATATTGTTGAATTTTGCAACTCTGCCAGGCCATTTACAACCCGAAAAAGAACTATAACTAAATTCCATTTGTCTGGGCCTAAATCTTGAAGTCTTGCTGGGACAACCAAATTACGTATTTTTAATCTTTAATTTTAACCTATCTAAAACTTCCAATCCATTTGAAAAAAGGTCTACATTTTTTATACTTAAAGTGAATTGCATCCAACTTAATTGTCTTAAGACTTAAAACCAATATTTTTTTGTATACCCTTCCAAAAAACGACTTGGAAAGTTTCAGAGCGATCGGGATAGCATTTTTACCGTTATATACTTTATATTTCAAGAATGTTTTGTTTTTAGAAGTCCCTTAATTTAGTACAACACATTCCTTAAACAAAATTCTACCTTTAATATTGTTTATTTAAGAACCAACTTTCTTAAATAAACAACATGACAAATTTAAGAAAAGCTCGTTCAAGTACCAAATATCCTAAATTAAATGCAAAACAAACTCATAACGGTGGCTCCTAAAAGTGTGCAACGAATATACGCACCATTTTTAAGCAGCTCTGGCACCAAAATTCCCAATTAGATTTCTAGATTTCTGATCTATAGTAATACCATCTTGGCCCTATTGAGCTTATGGATACTTCAAGACTTTTCTGGTTTGATACAGAGACCTATTTCAAGAACTAGTTGGGTGGGCTTAATCGATGAACATTTTGTACTTATTTTATATTATGCATATTTCGTTCTAAGAAGGTATTAGGGTGGACTTTAAAATATATAATACATTTAGGGAAAATCGTGCAATGAAAACTACAACCACCATATTTGAATATAATATTATATGTCTCTTTGGGGCTAAAACACCGAATTTTAGTTATATCAAATTATATTCCTAATGCACGGAATTTAAACTTGAGAATTACAATCGGTTCCAAGCGATTTGCAAAAAGTAAATACTTGTTGTCTGATGTATTTAAGCAGTATTTTAAAATGTGCGATGGCGCAACTTGCTTAGACTACATTATAATCGAGATCAAAAATCAATTTTGAATGATTATTTTTGATTTTTATTTTATAACTCAAAATAACAAAATTATTAAATTTGATTTTTAAAATAAAACTCAGAAATAATTATTATAAATATTACTCAAATGTCGATTACTACAAGTGTATTAGAAATTGTGGCAAGATTGATGCATATCCCCAGTAAGTCAATCAAGTCCAACCAATAGAACCCAATGCCATGTTTGAAAATACAAATAAAATTCCGGATTTTAAAAAATTATTATTATTTTTGATTTTTATTTATTTTATTCAAAAAATAGTCATAATTAATTGAGCAATCTAATAAAAATCCGGAAATACAACCGAATTTTATTAAGATACGTTTTTTCATGCGGGTACTGCAAGTTGATGATTGTTGAGAATGAAAAATCTAAAAATATTTATTTATTTACGGTTCCTGGATTTTTATCTCGTATATGATGTGCTGACTTTTTACATTAATAATATTCCATAAATTCTGCATTCAAGCCAAAATGACTGAAAAAATTATTTAATGAATTTGAAGGTCAGCAAAAGATCTGTCCAAGAGTTCTACTGAGATTAAAGAGAGTTTACAAATATGCATAATCCGCTGTCTACTAATGACACTGTGAGAAAGGCGAAAGGCAAAATGATGTGCAGAAACGTATGACAGAATTAATATCATATTCTTAATTTTTTAAACTATTTTCAGTTTTAAATCACAAATAACATATCAGAAACTCATTTTTAAAACTAAATCAGTGGTGAAAGTATTTAAGTCAAAGTGAAAATATTTCGAATTCCGGAACATGTATCCCCAGTGAACTTATTTTGCGAGTTTATCCAGCAGTACTCAACCCTCTAGCTCCCAAATATATTATCTGATCAAATGTAATCTTGGGTTTAATTTGCATTAAAAATTTATGTTGAGAAAATAAATTAAAATATTTTTCTATGAATTCAGGGTACCTACCTTCGGGCTTGGGAACTATGGGGTTAAGACACTTATAAGGAAATGGAAGCTTAAGAAGATGTACATATAATTAGAAATGTACTTGGAACGCCTCGATTTGTTCCCAAAGAAAATCGACTAAAAAATCTTAATTCAAAAAATAATATTGTACCTGAATCAAGATTTTGGTACTTAAGTTACCGATTTGTTTAATTCAAGTACAAAGCTCTTGGTTTTATTGCAAGTATTCTCCTTACCGATGGTACACAGAGTATATTTAGTTTGTGGAAATGTACACAGAGGGAAATAACCGAAAAAATTGGTCTCAAAATGGAAACTCTGTTGCTAAATAAAAATTTATGATTAATAATATTCTTTTCCGATCCCATAAAATCATAAATCGACCATAAACCAAGATATCGTTCTCTAAGACCCTTGATAAAGAAACTAACTTAATATACTTTTATTTTCAATTTATCCTCTTAAGAGCTGACATTGAAATCAAACCATAACACTTAGGCTTTTGTTTACTCTAGCTATACAGAGAACTATAAGGCGAAATTGTTTGGAATGCGACGTCGAGTTGACTTTCTTTAATCTTTGTTGATTGTCCGTATTTCCACGGCATGATTGAAGCATTATTTGTTTATTTTTATGTTCAGTGATTTCTTTGGAAGTTGATACAGTAAAACGCTTATTGAAATTTCCAGCTAAATATCTCGATAACTTTTAATTTTAAGTTCATCTAACGAAATAATTTAGCAACTTGAGTGAAAAGTTCAGTGATATAACCCACATTTATCTTACACTGGTTTCGTCCATAAGCATGAACTTAAATATTTCAGAAGTTAAACAGCCGTCACCTTTGACAGTTACTAAAGCTGGCTCTAAATTTAGTAGCTATTGCAAAGTTTCTTACAGCGTATAACTGCTTGAAGACTTGAAGATTGCTTGAACACAAATAAACTTTAGGTTTCGATGTTGTTAAACTGCAGTTGAAAAGAACATGCATCTTTATTTGCTTACATTGATCTTTCGAAGTAAATTTTCTCTACTTTGGCATTTTCTAGAAGTATTACGTAAGAGATAATAATATTCAATGCACATTGACTTCACGATTTACTGCTGTGTGTTAAACTTTAGTTCAGTTTTAACTCATAAAACTGTGTCTAGAAGTACAAAAGATTCACTTACCCTAATACTTTCTTTCTTATTTCTGCCTGCTTTCCAATTCAGTTCTACCAAATTAATTGGCAAACCCACTCACACCTTTCTCAGCTAATTAAGGTTCTATTTTGCGGCCCGACCAAATGCATTGCAAATATTACGCATACGCAGCGTTGGTTAATGAGGGGGGCAAAACAATAAAATAGAAAAAGTGGCGTGATTTGTTGGCAAGCAAAATTGGACATGCGACTAAAACACTTAGAATGCAAAAACAAAACACAATCAAAATAGAAATTATGCGAAATTTACGACGTATGTTTTTCTGAGAGATCGTTCATCATCATTCACGATTCAAAACAATTCGTCAGCCTTAAACACTGACTCATGAAATCATATATGGGCGTAATTGTTATTTGTGTTATTTTGTATGACGACAGCGATCAGGCCACCTTTTTTCAACCTAACAAACAACAACAATAACAACAACAAATCATGTTACTCAAGTGTATAAATTAACACCAACTCTTAGGCTTACCTTAAGAGTAGCTTTAAAAAGTGTTTGAAAATTTCTCTTAAAGTTTATCTGTGCAAAGAATTGCTTACTTTTAGGCAAATATTATATCTTAGCGGAATTCACATGATCATACAACACAAGTAAATATAATTGTTCTTATCGTAATTGCATATCACAAAATGAAAAAACATTTTATCGCATAAAATTATCAAAGCTATTAGATAAAATTTGCCCAGATATGAAAACCAAATTCACATGGAAACAACACAATACTCGGATCATTAGCACGGCGTGACACTTGAACTAGTCACTTTGGGTTCATTAAATTAAGTGTCTCATTAGTCTTAAAGTCAAAACACGCTACACAAATTGATTTTAAATTTGTTAAAGTACTAGAGATTCGGCATATTTCCGTTGATTTTATGACGCTCGCTACAATTTCGTATATTCTGTTTTTATTTTAGTAATAAATACCCCGATTCAAGTCGATTCAAGTCCATTCATGACTAATCTATTCCAAAGTCTGTCTGTATTGCAGTGCGTATCTAGAAATAGTTAACCTTGATAAAGTCTGCGAAATCATAACAACATTTAATTACTGATAATTTTGTCGTATTATCTATAAAACTATTAGCTGGTCACCCATATCACATTGAAGACGCTATCTATGTTATCATAAGCAAATAACAAAAGTAAACATCGATTTTATAATACCCTGTAAATATGGGTTGAGTGCGAAGCTAAATCCATTTTTGTTTCCCACCAGTTTATATAATAATAAGTTAATAAATTAATAAATCTAAGAGTGAAGGATTAAGCGATTGCATTTCAAACTAAGCTAGGAGAACTTAATACAAATGTGAAGTGACAAGGTCAGCTTATGTTTAATTTTATTTTTATTCATATAACTGGGATTTAAAATTAGTTGTTACAATGGGGTTTCATAGCTAGAGCAACAGGGACCTTCAGGCTATAGTTCGGCTATTATGTGGATGGAGAACCATCAGAATGGATTTTACTTAGATGAATTAGTCTAAAAACCAAGTAAGCCTAACAAAAGTTGGTTATACTTATGTAGTATTTACTTTTCAAGGAAAGCCAGTAAATAGTGTTTTTTAAAGAATAAAAATAAGAAATTTTTAAGAAATATTTTTTTAATTTAGAAAATTTTTTTTAATAATTTTTTTAATATTCCATATGTTATTTTTTATTGGATTTTGTTAAATTCAAAAATTTACTAGAATCGTAGAAAAAAAATATTTTTAGAACTGTAAAAAAACATTTTCAAGATTTTAGAAAAACCTTTCTATATTGAAAACAAGAAAGAAAGTCGGTCAAGCCGGGTATAACATACGACATACGACTATAACACTCTGTACCAACGAAATTATACGCTCAGCATAAATTTTGATGCTGCAGTAGCAGCTGAAAGCAGCGCAGCTACTGCGCTGCAGCAGCGAACAGTCTTTTAATCATAATTCGACAACCGTTCATCCGATTTTCTTTATTCCCTTAGCGGATCGATAAGTTATCCTGATTACTAAATATGTCTTTAAGAAACGAACCCTCTATCTTTAAAACTGTGGGAGATTCGACGTTTTTTCTAAATTTCGAAAGCGGAAGGGGGCGTGGCCAAAATTGAAAATAAACTTGATCTGCCTGCAGACATAAGAAGCATATATCCCATACATGTGAAATCTCTATCTCTTACCATCTCTGAGATCTGTGCGTTCTTACGGACAGACAGACGGACATGGCAATATCGACTCGACTGTTGATGCTGATCAAGAAGATATATAGTTTATGGGGTCGAAGCTGTTACATACTTTTGCTCAAACTTATAATACTCTATGTACCTTAACTCAGAGAAACAATAGGGAATTTCGTACTTGGATCAAGAATTTTCGAGATCAATAGTTCGGTAAGAGTGAAAATTATCGATCCAAGAGCGAAATTCTCGATCCGAGTATGATTTTTTGATACCGGCTTTCTTAATCCAAGAGTTTTAATACTTGATCCAAGTACGAATCATTCTCAAATCAAGCAGAATAGTTCTTGAATCAAGTGCTAAACATACTCGAATTTAAGATTGCTCAGTCTTGAACCAAGGGCATACAGCATTGTCAAAAACCGAGAAAAGTCTTCCTATTATCAGGAGCTCTTCAGATTCAAGAGTAAGATCGTTTACACCTCAAAGCAGCATCAGTACTTGTCAGTCAACTATCCGTCGAACAGAGGTCTCTCCATGCCAGCAGTGCCATAACTGATTGGGAATTACAAAGCAACATGAGTGCAAAAATCCATTACACTCTCCGCTCGATAGCTCCTCCACACCCCTCTCCCATAAAATACAAAACTGTAGGAACAGCTTCAACGCTATTCTCTCAAATGTGCTTGCTCTCCTCTCTCAGTTTCTGCACCTCACTCCCCTCGCCTAAAACCATCAAGCTGAGAACTAATTTAGCTCGATTTCAAGAGCGAAATTCTTGAAAATTCAAGAACGAATAAGTTTTTTTTCAAAAGCGTTTGTTCTTCAGTTATTCGTTCGACTTTTTTCTGGGTGTAGGGTACAGAGTATAAAAAGCTTTTTCTCACTAAAACTAGTTTTTCGACCGATCATTCCTATGGCAGCTGTAACCTATAGTCATCCGATTTTAACAAAACTTTTAAGAATTGTTGGATTAAAAAATCAATAAGCTTTTTGGCGCTGGGAAACCATTTACTCGTAATGAACTTTGGAATCGAGAATCTAAAGACGTAAGCCATTATGGATACCGAGTTTAGAATTTTCACAAAAGATAATGTGTTTTAGCCATTTGATTTAAAGACTCTTTCGCCCTATATCGGCCAAAAAACAGAGAAAATCACTTAGCTTAGATTTTATGTGTGATTTTTCTTTGAACCGAAACTACATTTGGAATTCGGACCAGCTTTAGGTTGAAATAATTCTTCACACTTGGTTCGGTCTTTAGAATTTGCACCGGTTCGGTTGAAAACCGGTTTGAACCCCAGACATTAAGTGTTGAGTCTTTCTTACCTACGATTCAAGATAAAAATATATGTTTTTTTTATGGCAAGATCCCACAGATGTTTGTACTTTCTGCTTAAATTTGTAGGTTATCCTATAATTCCCTTGCAAGTGCCCTCTTACCACATTCATCATAATCCAGAATCCTTTCTGCACACTTCCAGCCATTTATTTTCATAATATTTGATGCCCGCACCCGCACCATTTTCCCACACTTTCATTATTAAATTAAATTACTTGAGCACAAATTTGCTGTGGCCAACTTTTGCCGGAACAGAAGCCACAGAAACCTCAACACAGCAGGAGCAACATCAATGGCCACCATATTTGATTGACAGAATCACAATGTCTGACCACGCCACGCATTTTCCCAATTAAATGCTTGACGCCGAAGTTCAATGAACAATTCTTATTCTCTGGCATTAGTGCGAGCGTGTCCAGAAATCAATCACAGAGCCCCACAGCGAGCGTGAGAGAAAGAAAAGCATTTCGCATAAAAATTCGCACCATTAATTCAATGACAGCAGGTCAGGCCCATAACTCGGCTTGTTAGCAACAGCAGCGGCAACGGCAACAAAAACTAAAGAGCCGTTGAAAAAGGGCAAAATAATAAACAAAAACCAACGGCGAAGTCAATCAGAGTTCAAATCAATATAAATACTTTATTAATGGGACGACAGGTTGCAGTTTCTGTTAATTTTATTATTGTGCTCAGTGGATAGCACAATCATGATATATGGGGCGAACCAAAAATAACTCTTCTATTTCTATTTAGATAAAGAAAATACAAATTAAAGCGAAAAAAACAAAATATATCCTGGTCATTGGTTGGAAAAAACAAAATAATAAAACCGATAAGAGCTGGCGGTAATGTTGCTTTAAGTGAAATATATACAAAAGGTGTGTTAGGAACATTCTGGCACTGAAGACGTGTGAAAAGCCAGAAAATTATGCAACACTTATAACAACTGTCATTTCATCAGGAAATTTTGTTCTAATTCTTTGAGGCGCATTCAGAATATTTTATAGAGAATTTAAAGAAAATCCCAAATCAGACATCTTAAGGTTTAATTGGGCCGATGAGGCCTTAAAGTTTCCAGTTTCCCCATAATTTATTTTTGAACTGTCAATGTAGGCAGAGATCTTTTTCAAAAATGTCGAAAAATTTATTCGAACACTTCATAAATTGTGAAGCTAGTAACACGATAAAAGGTATTTACTTCTTCTTTGTCTTCGTTGAGTACTTTGAACAAATACCCAGAAACCCAATGCTTGCAAAATAGATTCTGACAAAATTCATTTGACGATATTAACTGCTGTAAATTCCAATACATTTACAATATAAAAAACTTGCTTTATTCATATGCTCATGCAATTCTTCACCTTTTATAATCAATTTAAATGAGAATTATCTGGTTGGGTTTGTGAAATCGGCCCTCGCCTAAGAAAATCTCCTATTAATAGGGGTCTTCCTTGCAGTGCTGTTTTATGGTTAAAAGCTTAAACTAGAACAATTTATCGCTGGTCATTAAAAACAACTGAATTAAAATAGTATTAGGGTTTAATTTATAATAATTATAGTTTTATTGTATAATAAAATGAATATAAATAAACTGCATTCAGGTTGCTCAAACTTCGTCAGGTCGTCAATCCAACGATCTCGAAATAGTTGCACGTTGAAATCACAGTTCTTTCCTCGTTCTTTTGTTCTTAATTTCAATATTTGTTAACTTTTGAAAAGAAAAGTGTATGTGGGCAAGGCAACTATCTTTAAGTTCTAAATACCGCCGACATCTTTTTAAATACTAAATTAGCTCATCCCTGTAGATACCTGGGTAATTGTCTATTATATGTCCTTACTCTCCAAAAATTCGAAAATTCTGTTTCCTCTATAAACAGCGAATTATAATGACTTTACGTGCAGAAATTAATTGGCGGTCGTCCATGGTTTCTTTTCTAATGAATTTAGAAATTTGCTGTTTTTGCATCAATTTTATGCATGTGCTTTTCATCAAATGTCAAATAAAAACTAAGAAATATTAAATTTGTAGGCAACTCGCCCCTAGATTTTAAATGCAAAATCATTTACCGGTTTTGAAACAGACCAATGGCAAAATAAAACTCCATGTTTTTGATCTAGTTGACGAGGCTCTGAACTTTTTTCCACGCCACCCATTAGAGGTAAAGATAAAGGCTCATTTTTTTTTTTTGTTAGGCCTCCTCCTGCTCCGCCGTGCTTTTTATGCCTCAGCATGGAAATCCTGAGGAATGGGGTAATAATTATTTCCGGGCGATTTTCTATAAAAAAAATGTTCGCTTGCGGCTAATTTTTTCGTATGAAGACCTCGCAATGAACATCTGCGTTCAAATTCAATTCCATCTTTGGGTTATACAGATAGCTTATCACCATGAATATTTAGTAAAGTCTTCCAAAGGACACAAAATTGTTTATGGAATTGGAACTTCGCGAAATACCGAAAATAATGTTCCTTCGACCGACCATAGTGTAAGGGTATTGCCCTTCATGTCGCGGCAAAGTCGCTCAATTTTTTGTGTGTGAGTATCGGAGAACACAAAGTTTTTGGAATGGTTGACCGTTTGATGGATATACCCTTAGTCTTCAAGACAATTGTAGGATTTCCAACAGTCATCGGCAACTCGTTCTTTAATAATGCTAAGCAAGAACTTTTGTGGCGGGTTTTGACTGGCTCTATGAAAAATTAATTTCTTTTAATATGATTTTATGCTTTATCAGGAACTCAATGAATTGGGATTCCGACATCGACACAAACTTTGAAATTGAAGTCATTTTATTCACCCACTTTGAACAAACGAACTCGCAGAAGAATTGAATACAAAAAATTTAATATTTGTTATTATTTATTTGACATTTGAAGAAAAGCACATGCATCATTTTGGTGCAAAGTCAGCAAATTTTAAAATTAATTTAAAAAGAAACCATGGATGACCGCCAATTAATTTCAGCACGTAAATTCTTCATAATTCCCGGTCCATCGAGGAAAATAATTCCCGAATTTTTGGCGAGGAAGGACATATATAATAATAGACAATTACCATTTTCCGAAGTCCATGGCAGATGGCAGATTATATGACACATCAGGACGCCCTTCTAAATATTGCATGAAAGCAAATAAACCCAAATTTGGTGTCCTCCGATTGTGTTCACAATTTGTGAAATATTTGAATATTTTTTTCGACATTTTGGTAAAAGTTGTCTGCCTACATTGATAATTCAAAAATAAATTTCGCGGAAATTGGAAACTTTGAAGCCTCATCGGCACCATAAAACCTTAATATATCTGATTTTGGATTTTCGTTTAATTCTCTACAAAAATATTCTGAATTTTTGG
Source organism: Lordiphosa andalusiaca (assembly GCA_035044965.1). Taxonomy (NCBI): domain Eukaryota; kingdom Metazoa; phylum Arthropoda; class Insecta; order Diptera; family Drosophilidae; genus Lordiphosa; species Lordiphosa andalusiaca. Next base: position 462,798 of record JAWNNM010002368.1, on the reverse strand, counting down.
AGCTATGCGCCTCAAAATCGTATGCAGGAATGGACACATCCACAAAGTACAGCTGGGCTACATTAGTCGGTTTGCTACTATTTAAAGCAGGGATGCAAACCGGTTCTGAACCGAACCGGATTTGAACCGAACCGGACCGCTTATTCCAGCCGGTGAACCGAACCGCAAACCAAACCAGCTTCTTTTCAGAATTGCTGAACTGAACCGAAAACCACAAATAAAAACGCTTCGGTTCGGTTCAGCTCTCTGACTGAAGTCATGCCTAAAATCAACTAGTAAAATCCATGGCTAAAATTCATAAAAATGATGTCATGAATTCAGGACCAGCCCTTTCATTTCAGAGCTGATTCAGCTATGATTCAGTTGTGAGCCTAACTTAAGGGATATGATAAATAGAATAATTACGATGCATAGTACGTATTCTTTTCTAGCAGACATTCTCAATTTTCGAGAGTATTCATCTAGGAACTTAAAGACGACTCCTGGAAATCCGACTTAATAAGCATTGGACATTCTTCTAAGGATTTTAAAAATATTTAGATGGATTATAATGTGGGACTGGGGTTTTAATTGTGTTCCAATCAAAAGACAGCAGCCCCTAAACGTTTGTAGTTAAGAAATAGGTTTATTAATAGTGAAATTATAATGAGTTTGATATAAGTCTGAGTTTCACGTCTTTGCGTCGTTTTGCTGAGATCGTCGTTTCTCTGCACGTCTTTCGTCTATTTTAGCTGCTTCGAAACTGAACTCGTCTTGTGTGGCAGGCTTGCCACCTCGTCGGCCTTTCGTCTTGCTCAGCTGATTAGGGAGGGCTTGGCCATACAGCGTTGCCAGACCATTCCCACAATAAGAATTAAATTTCAAAAGTGTTCGACAAGACACATTACTACAACAATCATAATATTTCATAATGTGCCTTTGTGAACCACTGAACCGAACCGAAACCGCGGTTCAGCTGGCTCCAAAAACCATGTAATGAACCGAACCGCCGATTCAAAAACTGTACGAACCACTGAACCGAACCAGTCCTTATTTTCGAGTGGTTTGCATCCCTGATTAAAGCGTCTCACATTTACATGTTCGCTTAATTTTGCTGGAAGCTCGGGTTCCTTTCTACTTTCAGTGTGACCAGTCAAATTGTCATTTCTTAGCACAATCCTATACAGAACTGTACGGTCACTCTTAATTCAAACTCTTTCAATTCATCATCCAATTCCTTTGCGCAAACTCATAAATCTGGTGACGTTGATGAATGTTTCTTTCTTTTTCTATTAACCATGATTAGCTTCACAGATGGAGCGCAACTTTAATGGATTTTATGAGGCCTTTTCTTTGGAATATTCATTTCAATATTTGTAGTACAATTTCAATTAAGCGCCTAAACGACTCACTTTAAATGCAAATTGCATTCCATTTACATAGAGATTTGTCTACAGCAATTGCAATATGTGACCCACCCACACAGACACTGGTGCACACACACACACACGCACACACACACACACACACACATGTGCTGCATACAAACGAACTCTTTGCGAAAGCATATTAAAAAAGAAATTTAAATTTTTGTATGCGCGCACATTTTTAATAATTTAGAGACTAATAAAAATGCCGAGGACCTTTGATGGCATAGCAAAAATAAATGAATACATGCAAATACACACACACAGACACACACACATCGAAGTAGAGACAGGCAAAGAGAATGCAAAATGCAGATATATAAAAGGAAAGAAAAAAAAAAATGTAAATCAAGTGAAGCGAAATTTGCTTTACATGCATCGAATTTCCCATGATAATGAAGCAACGTCAAGTGCGTGAGCCCGTGTGTCGAGTAAGGGCAATGTCTGATATGTCTGATTTTGTAATTAAATGTGTGTGCGTGTGTGTGTGTGTGTGCGTGTGTGTGTTCGTGCGTGTCTCCGGCCGCCTTAGCAATTGTCAATTTGTGTTAAATACGCGCAATTAAATGGCAAATGAAACACTTTAGGCATAATCGTGGCACATTAACAGTAGTTTCAGTTCCTCAAGCTTATGTATTTCAATGGGCGGCTAATCAGAAGCGCACACAAAACCATCAAAATCATCAGTTGGCAGCAAAACACCAGTCAGGCCATGTCAAGAAGCTATTAACGATTGATGGCTCCAACTTTGGCTCTCAAAATCCCAACTACTTGCCTCAAATTCTTGCTTATTAATTTCAAGAAACTTTCCCTTTTGTCTTTTGCGGCTCACCCTTAACACGCACACACACCAACCCTCCACTCCCCTCCCCTCCCCCCCCTCTTGCGGCTTTATTATTTACAAGTTTTTGCTTATTGTCAGTTTTGCCTTACATTAAAATGGGTTTAAAGGTTGTCAACGACGCCTGCTCCTCCGGCCTGCCATTCCTTCCCTAACGACCCAAAGTTTTCAACTTAAATTTTAGTTATGAATTTTATTAGGCCTTGTTTGGTCCCTTCTAATTATATAGTAGTTTACGGTCTACCGAAGAATGGCAACTTAATTAATTAATATGCATTTGATTTTGCAGCCCAATCATTGCCACACTATTGTGAGGAGAAGCAATTTCGTTGCTCCAGTGGCGAATGTATACCGATACGATTTGTCTGCGATGGCGATTCGGATTGCAAGGACCACAGTGATGAGAGGCAGGAGCAATGCAAGTTCACAGGTGAGTCAAAACAGTCAACAGGTGTAATTAAGTGTTGGAGGGTGAGGTCTGATTTTATATTAATATCGAATAAATTAGATGGAAGAATTAAATATAATTAAGATGCTTGCAAACCGGTTATGAACCGAACCATGAACCGAACCTCTTTAGAAATTAAAGCTGAACCCGAACCTGTTCCGAGCCCATAAAATCGGTTCGGTTCAACAAAACTGACACAAAAAATTGACATCTGTCTATCGACTTCATCTGTTATTTGGTGCGACTGACTCCTAAAATGGGCAGGAGAAGGGAAAAAATACCCCTACCCATAACAGTCTTTGTTTTTAAAGCTCCTCGACTCTAAAGCTTCTTGAATTATTCTCAAAAGCAAGAGTCTAACATTATTTTGGTAATATTTTTCTATGTAGATCATAATATGCAATTTCACTAAACTGTAAATTATATATTGTGGGAGACAAATGACCTTTGGGGCAACACACAAAATATATGCTCAATTAGGACTGACTCGGCTTGGGTTTATTGGCAATCCTAGAACTTATAGATAACAATGTGTGCTTAACAAGTATGGCTAGAATGTATATAGATAAATCAAAGAATAATAAACTTTTAGATATGACAATGTAATAATTAACTAAAGTAGATTAATGTACCGCACAGCCAGAGTGACTGTGAACAGACAAACCTTAAAGTACCCTATGCTACTACAATATTGAATATTTCCATGTTTTCTACTAACCAATTCCGACCCAAAAACCACTCGGTTCTCATACAATTTGTGGAGTTTTTAGGTCGAATGCTGTTTTTAAAACACCTATGGACCTATGGACACCTATGGACACCATGGACTGAACCAAGGTTCGAACCAAAACCTTTTTACAAAAACCGAACCCTAATTATTCGTTAATTTGGGTTCGAACCAGTGTACCGAAGATCCGAATATTTATTTTGGTTTGCAGCTCTGAAAATTGTATTTCAAAGAATTTATGAAAACTAAGAGAGCATTCCTCAGAAGCTTAACCCGTAGACTTAGCTTAATTACCCAAAGAAGTACAGCTAAAAGCCTCCTATTAGTGGAACTTTAGTCTTCCGGAAGTGCTAGCAATTCGCCATGAACTTGAGCAGTTATTACTTCTTTCAACACACAGATTCCACTTTCAATTACATTTTCGAGGCGCTCTGCTTGCGGTCATTATTCGATAATCACATAGGACCCCCTTCTATATTTGGAGATCGCTTTTCCACCCTAGGAAAATAAATCAATATAATAATAATAATCTTGGTATTGTCTCTAAAACGAGACGAAATGGCAACAAAAATAAACAAAGCAGGGAAATTCTCAACTCAAAATTTGAATCTCAAATTAAATCTTAATTCCACAATCTTAGATGAAGTTCGTTAATACTCAACATAAGGATGAAACCATCTTATTTTTAGAATAAACCTGAAAGAAAATATCAATAAAATAACATTTATTTCATTAACTTTCTAAATTTTTCCGATTGTCAACCTGCAGTTTTTAGCCGGCTCGAGATCATGTTATGCTTTCGCACAACTTTAAGCAGTTGTGTCTCTTGTCTTGTCTTACCACAAAGGAGGGTGGTAGATCGTACAGCTGTTTCAAGAGGAACCACCCTCTATCATCAGCGATCAATGCCTACCAACTGAACGTGTCTAAGAAGTCTATCCATACCAGCGGAGGCATAACCGTTTGGGAATCCCAAAGCAGAATGCGCTCAAAAACATAGAGAGGCAGCGTAGAAACAGACAGTCGTCTTTGTGTGTGTGTGTGTGGTCCCCATGGTCTTGCCGATTTTAGTGTGAGAGATGCTCTCCCCGCAGCCAGCCTCCTTTGTGTGTTGTGCGAAAGCATAACATGACCTCGAGCCGGCTAAAAACTGCAGGTTTACTCAGTAGAAAGGTCACAGAAAAACAAGTCACATGTTTTTCTGATTGTGTTAAAAAAATATTCTTAATATTCCCATTTTCAACCTTCCCCGTCTGGGGTCAAACCCAGTACCTCGGGGTCAACTGATTGAACACGAACTTCCATGGCAACCTAACCCACTTGGCTTTCACCCAAATGCTAGGCGCAGCGGCGAAACTGAGTAAACCCACTCAGCCCGAAGTTAAAGATGCTGAAACCGTTGCCTATAATGGTGAAATCGTGACTACAAGCCCCACTGGAGGCATATATCAAATATGATAAATCGTGATTTTGAGATTTTTAATCTCATTTGGAAAAATGGAGGAAAGTTAGCTTCGGCTCGACCGAAGTTTGTATACCCTTGCAGCAGGCTTTTCTAACTAATTTGAAGGATAATTTTTTCTGTTCTGCTCGACATCGACATCGAAGACAATCTGTCTGTCTGCCAAAGCAAAAGTTCAACCACTAAAGGTATGTATACATATAGAACTATAGTTCAAGATGATTTTCGAGTTTTGAACACGAATTAGTTTTCCGAAATGGTCCATCCCTTTTTCAGTTTTATTATTTTAAGCTTAAAGCTGTTGTGGAAGGCTTTTTTAACCTTTTTAGGGTAGATTTATGAAAAACATTCTAATGTGTTTTGGCTTACTTGGAATAAGTTTTATTTAAACCAAAACTTTTAAACAACCAGTCACCTTCACCAGCTATTGTCACCCAGTTGTAATTTATTATGAGAAAGCTGTAGGTTTCTTGTGCAGGTTTCTGTAGGTTTCTTTCTCCTTTGAAGCACACAAGCCAACAAATTGCACGAAGTTCGGCTTTGCCCTTTGGGCTATAATAAAGCAATTATTGATTGGATTTAATTGCTTTTGATTTTAGAATAGAATAAAAACATTAATTAAAGTAGAAACTACAACCGCAGTTAGAGTCTTATGAGCTTATGTTCAAGGTGCCTCTGACTTAGCTTTTATTATAATATAATTATATTTTTATTACTTTAAGTTTAATGCCATAATCGGCTGCTTGATCAGATGGTGTGTGTTACGCGATTTGGAAAATACAACTCAAATATACTTTGTTTCGCTTAACTTTTCTCTTTGCATCTAGTAACCAAGTATTCAACTGTCACTTCACACATATAAATGAAAGTAGTTAAAGTTGGAAATACAAACGCTTATACGAAAGTCACTAGAGATTTCAGGGGCTCACCCCCTTTTAGGAGATTGCAAACACTGTTAGGATTTTCCTCTTAACATTTATTAAAAGGCAAAATTCCAAACCGACTATTTCTTTTTTTTTTTTTGCCTGATTTCGATCAATACCTGCATCACCGACGAGTTTTGCCTTTGGGATTTTTGAGGTTTCTACCTAAGAGCTTGTCTTATACAAAAACACCCACAATTCAAAATGTATTTCTGTTGTAGCCGTTTGTTGTTCACTGTTTGCTTTTTGAATGAAAGTTTTGCTAACGCCATTTTTTTACGACCCAGCCCAACAATGGCAACAAACCTGCCCACGCCTTTTGGCAAAGTCAAGCATTGCCTGGGATTGGGATTTACGGACACAGCTGTTGCCAGTTTACGTGCGCTCTCACTCTAATCTGTTGTCAGTCATTTGTAGTTTTTCAATTTGGAAATGTCACAGAACTAACCATTTACTTGGCTTGCTGCTCCGCTGCTGCTGCTGCTGCGTGTTGTTTGCTTTTGTATTTGGTTTCTGGCTTCGTTGTTGAGTAAGTAACAACTGGCTGTTTATTTAGTGTCATGTAGGCAGGGCCCCTGGACATGAACCTTTTGGTGGTCCTGAACCTAGAATTTATTTTCATTTAATTTTTAGTTTGAGTGTGCATTTGTTTTGTGTGCTTTTATTAGCCCGTGCAATTGATTTTTCGTTTTGGTTCGACTCCATTTATAAACTGTGTTGCCTACTTTTCGGCTGTGTTGATAAACAGTCGTGGTGTCAAATATTAGGCAGAGTTAGACATTTCATTGAACAAAGCTGCTGCTTGGCTTTAGTTACATTCAAGTTCTTCGGCAGGCATAATAAATAACCTTGAACCAGCTGTGAACAACAAACAAATAGCTTAAATTGAGCTAAGCACAACTTGAGTAGTATTTAGTCAAGCATTTGGTGCAAGTCAAGTGCAAATGAATTAAGACATTGCATCATGCTTCTTGGGCCACTAGAAACAATGGATAAAAAAACTCGACAATCCAAAAAACACTCAACTTGCACAATGTTTGATTAGAATTGAAGAGAATAGCAAAGAGCTTTGTGATGTAGGTGGAGAAGCACACGCAAGCAGATGCATAATTGTAAATGATGAAAATTAAAAGAAATTGTATTCTAAAAATCTTATACCACACTCAGAAAACATTCGCCTTGAAAACTAGAAATTCTCCTATTAAATCCGTCCTAAGGTGATTTACCCTAAAATTAAGAAAAATATTTTCTCATTAATGGAAAATTTTTTAAAGTTTCAGAAAATTTTTCCATAAATGAGGGTGAATCGCCTTAGGACGGATTTTATAGGAGAATTTCTAATTTCCAGGGAAAATTTTTTTATGAGTGTACATAGTTCACGTCATCCTTCTTTTATAAAACCACCGTGATAATCCTTCTTCTTCTATATTGACCATTCCATTTCAATTGCAAACTATCCATTATCTAAAAACGAGAAAGCTAAGCTAACTTCGTCTGTGCCGAAGTTTTTATACCCCTTGCAAGTGCTCGCTTAAATATTTTCAAGAAATACTCTTTTTCCCATTTTCCGACCGATCGTTCGTATGGGAGCTATATAATATAGTTATCCGATTTGACCAAATATTTGTAAAATTATGTGAAAGCCTGTGAAACAAACAAATACAAAATTGCAGGATGCTACCATTAAAAACAAAAACCTGTTTCGAAATAAGACTGTTTTTCAGACCTATCTTTTGTATGGCAGCTATACTATATAGTTGCCCGATTTGAATAAAACTTGGTAGAATTATAAAAAAACATAGAAAACCTACGACTACAAAGTTTGGAGACGTTTCCATTGAAAAGATAAAAGTTTTTCTCACAAAAACTAGTTTTCCAACCGATTGTTCCTATGGGAGTTATGAGATATATTCGTCCGATGCGGTTGGTTCCGACATATTAGTAGTGTGCAGCAAAAAGAAGACTCTGTGCAAAATTTCAGCCCAATAGCTTTAAAACTGAGAGATTAGTTTGCGTAGAAACAGACAGACAGACAGACGGACGGACAAAGCTCAATCGACTCAGCTCGTTCAGGGTGACAAAAATATATATATAGTTTATGGGGTCGGAAATGAATATTGCTATGCGTTGCAAACTTCTGGACAAAATTATAATACCCTTTGCAAGGGTATAAAAAGAATGTAGCACAATGATTAAATTAAGGCTGCATTTTTTGTTTTCTGCCGCGAATGTTTCCCTAACTCGGGTACAGGCTACATATAGCATGACATTTCCGGATGTTAGCCGCACTCATTCAGCGTCTGTCGCTGTGACTGGATTATCCATTTAGTCATCGCAAATGCAAGGAAATAAAATATGGATAATAATAATAATATAATGGAACAACATTCTTGTCCCTTGAACCGCACTTTTAGAAACTTTTGACCCTACGTCAAAATTAGACGGATTTGTTTTTACAGTTTTAAGTTTAAGACGCAAATGTTGCGGCGGCATGGCACGCATTCAAAGAGTTTGTATGAGCTCAATTTTTTTACGAACTTTAATTTTGTAATAAATATAAAATTATAATAAAATTAATGTTTAATAATCGTAGTTAGGATGATTTTGTCCAATGCTGGGATATTTATTAGTTATGAGTTCATCATTTGGTGAATTGTAAATAAGTATAATCGATATTAAGTCACTGCAAGTATTTCCATCTTCGACTCACGGCAGTTCTTTGGAGAAATCTGCTGATGCTCTCGCAAATTCAAACTCAATGAAATGGTTTTACTTATCGCTACAAATACCATGACTTCAGAAATGCTTTTAATCCAACTTCTGTTGTTTATTTTGGAATACCGGGAAGTGTTTGTCGGAAGTGAACCACCGAAGTCAACCTGACTTAATTATTGCGCAATTCTTTCTAGTGATTCAGCAGTTTAATTCAATTAAAGTGTAACACGTGGCGCAGTAGGTGGTCGCTCCATTTAACGGCTCAGCATATTTGTTTTCTAATGAATTTTGATTTTTCACTTATTTTACAATTTTCAATTGCAACTTTTTTGCTCGATTGCTTCTTAATTAGTTCTATTTAAATGCTATATTTTTTTACTAAGAGAACTTCATGAAGTTTGCTTCACCGTGTAAGTCAAGTCTTAAATTTTGAAACTTCAAGCAACATATCCAAATATTTACAAATATAAAAGTGACCACATGCGTTTTCGACGGTAGAGACATTCCATTCGTGTTAAGTGCAAGGGGTCATTAGTTCGATTCGCATTAAAGGAATATGGAGTAAAAAATTCACAATTAAATGATTAATTTGCTGTTTCTCTGAATCTAGCCTAGCCTAAAATGCACAGCGAAGTGCAATAATCCTATAGTTTTGATGAACGTGTATTCATTTCCAATATATTTTAAATATTTGTGTGACAAAATGACACTGTAATATATCAATTTGATCTTAGAATATTGATTTTATATGTTCGACAATAACAGTAATTTTCAAGTGTATTAAATCGGTTTTTTAGTGAAATGATAATCTATAATGATGAGCCGCAAAACATACCATTAATTTCTACTGTGCCCTTATTAAGTTTATTTTGAAATTTATTAACATTTGTTCACGATATGACATGAAAATTTTGTTCTCAGTCATGATCGATTTGGGTTTGTTTTCAAGAACAAATAGCAATTAACGATTTTATTATTTTTACTTACCTCAACTGAGACTTGAACTAAGGACCTCGACGAGAAGGTTGGTTGCAGAACACTCACTGACACCGACATCTCAGCCGACACCGCCACAACGTTTCTAGCCAATGCATTGATTAACTCGAAATTTAAATTGTAGCGAAAGCCATTGGCATGAAACGAGACAGAAAGCCAGTAGCCAAGTGGATGTCTCCCATTACTATAAAACGTCGAGGACGAGGTTCGAGTTCCCGTAGAGGCAACGTTGTATAATTTTGTTCAATTTTTTTAAGATTGTCTATGTTGTTTACAATGATCTTAGTCCACTTAGATCCGTTTCGTCATACAAAATACTTTTAGTCCATTGGACTATTTTTAAGCACACAAATTCCTTATTTTTTTCCCAATAAGTATAATTTTTAAGGCCATTACTGCGTAAAAAATAAATATTAGGTCATAAAAACCAATTTTCTAAAACTCTAGGAATCACTTAAATAAATAAATGCATTGAAAATAATAAAATATTGAAATTTGAATTTTTCATGAACACTTTTTCTGGTTTCATGACCCCAGCTGTTTTTTTTGTGAACGGAAAAAACAGACCGGAATCTTAACCATTTGGTGACGATTTTTGAACGTCATATTTTTCTCTGTGTAGGTAAAATAATAATTCCTGAATGTAGTAGTGATGTCTGTATGCTTTCGCTTCATGTAAAATACTATTTTCCAACATATTTTTGCAAAAAATGAAATGAATATTTTTGAATTGTCATGTTCTCTCGATTTGCAAATTTCCAATAAAGCGGGACGGGGACTATTTATCGAACTCTGACCCTCTGACTAAGTCGTTTTCTGTCGATTGTGTTGTTACTCAAAATTTTTTCGATGATTCAGACTTTGCTTAGTAGCAAAATAAATTTTTCCGCAATGTTTGACCTATCAAGACTTGATTGAATATGATATCCTGGGGTGTGTTTACCATCGTACTCTAACAGACTGACACAAATTAACATTTCATTTTAAATTAATCTTTTTTACAACTAATAAACATCCAAATCGACTCATCTGATTAAACAAATAACAGACGTGTACAAAAAAATAGGCAACTTTTGCACCAAAGTAGATAGCAAACATTTGTAGTATATTTTGTATAGTTTTTTGTGCATAACTTCTGAAAGCGTGATGAAATCAAATATGTTGACATATAGTAAGCACATTGGTATATTAATAAATTTAATTTTAAATTTTTGTTATTTTTAATCAAAATGATGGTATTTTCAATCCAATTGTGTTTATTTCTTGTCGCTGCTCCTCTTGATCTGCTAAGCAAAACGAAGGGCTTCTATTTAGACTGGATTTCGCGGAAAACCAGCTTCGTTTTGGTGTCACTTGAATCACTTAAACGTCCACACCAAACATCGCATTCTTAGAAATTGTAATCTTGTTTACTAGCATCCTATGCTATTTTTTTTTTCTTTTTTCAAATTTCTGCGAACATTTACGGAACTGCGGCGGGGCCAAGCCAAGATAGTCTTCCTCAAATTCAATTTTGTGGAGACCGCCTCAAGCTTAGCCCAAGCGCTTATCTCAAGCTGCTCTAAGTGCGACTCACAGAATTTGCAACAATCTGGCAAATATGTGTGGAAACTATACAATTGCGACGTTACAGAGTTAATACAGCGCAGCGGTTCAAACTTGACCCATTTTATTTAAATGCAAGCGGAATTGCTAAATGGACTTTTCCCCGACACCAAAAACAAAAACCCTTATCAACTAAATGGCAGATACAGCGACATTTTTACAATTAATTAAAAGTGAATTATATAAATGTTTATTAAATGATAGACACTAGGATTAGGCGCCTGGGTCAGTGGGATAGACAAATTGTTTATTTTTGTTTATAAAGTAAATGTAAATCACAAATTAACCCACTCAAAACAATGTTCCCCTCTGTATAGAACTCACTCAGGGCACCACTCAAAGCTTGAGTCTGAGTCTTATCACTGGTGAGTGGAAGCTCTCCGTTTTGCTGGCTCTGCGGATGCTGCAGCCGTTCAGTATTTTTAAGATTTGCTCGAGCAGACTCTAAACTCAGTTAGCATCGAACTTTTAATTAAAGCGGACGTGCAGTGAAGTGAACCAAAAAGAACCAAAAATTTCGAAAAGAATTCCAAAGCCCGCGGCGGCAAAATAACAGAGTGAAACCTCCAATTTAAAATAGTTTTTCCAAGTATTTTTTTTTTTAACAATTTGAACTTCGAAAAAATTTGCAAAATTATAAACAAGTCGACCAGCTGTTGGTAAATATTACAAATATTTACAACATTCATTCACAGAACAAGTGCTGAAACTGGCGTCCCTTTGGCGGCAACAGCTTTTCACCCCTCTCCCCTCCCGCACAAAAGCAAAGTAAAAAAAAAAAAAACAAGCGGAAGCTTTTCCACTAAACAGAGTGCGTTTTTTCCTTTTTCCGTTTTTCACGCTTCTGCGCGCCACTTTTCTATACGTATATTTTCTTTCGACTCTCTTTACGTTTGCTCTTCATGATTTGTTATAATTTGGATTTGATTTTGTGGCCAGTTAGCTTTGTTTTTGGATTCGGATTACATGAACTTGACACGAGTGGGGCAGCCAGCACTTGTCATTGACATTCCCCGTTGGCATGGAAGGTGTCAAACCAAAGCCGTCATAATTTAATAAATAAATGGTCAAATCGAGGGAAAAAAACGAAAGTAAACAGAGTGCGTTAATTGCACATTGGCGAACGCAACAATAGGGCTGGCAATTAAAAGTAAACACTCGGACGCAACAGCCGTTAAATCAGCTTAAAAAACGATAAAAAAAAAGAAGAATATTTATATTCGAACAAAAAGATGCTTAATTACAACATTTAAAACGGTTAAAAAAAAGGAAATAAAAATGCAAATATGGAAAGCCATATATAATATTTAATTAAGTGTTCAAACATAAATCAAATGTTCATAAATTATTTTTCCTTCCATTTGATTTTTAATTCTGCATTCGGTTTTGTCTTTGCGTTTGTGCAAAAGTGTTGCCTACTTTTTAGCTGTTGCCGCCATTTTTGCCTGTTGCCATTTAAAATAATTACTCGCACAACACAGCAACAGCGATTTAATTTAATAATTCAGGACAGCACTTAGCCCACCTCATTATTATATCATACAAATAAAGTCTACAAAAAAATAAAAATATATAAGAAATAAAGCCAACAAAAACAGCAAAGTTTCCAGACAAGTTACCAACATGGGACTAATACGCAGCTCCTACGGCTGGCTGCTGCTCATCATCGGATTATTACAGCAGGCACAGCCCCAACTGGCCTGGAGGACATCTCAGACAACTGCCATTGATACGGGTATGCGATAACTGAACACAAAATCTTAAGGATTCAAAATCTTATTAGTGGTTAAGCACACACGAAGCAAAGTCTACAAATTAATATGCATGTTTGTCAGAGATTTGACCAAACCAGTTCAAATATGCCAACTGTGTTTGGGGTTGGCACAACACACAACAAGACATCAGCTTAAAAGTCAAAATTGGGACAAAAGTCGAATTGTAGCATTTGACTGGAGGTAGTGCAGTTTAATGTGGGGTTGGAAATTTATGGTTTCTGGTTTCTGATTTAGTTTTTATTTTCCCTTCTGATTTAGGGCTTAACTAAACATTGCTCAGTTGACCCAAATAAGAGAATATTTATAATAAGTTTTGGCTTCACTTTTTGGACTGGAAAGTTTCCTATTGCATTTTGCAACTTATTTTTATTAAAATTGTGACTTGAAAAGGACTTGATCCAATTTTAAGGGAGAGCTAGTTTAGTACTTTTATAATTTGTATACCCTGCAGAGGGTATGTTAAAATTGAGCATATGTTTGTGGGAACGAAGCTTTAGCGATCAAATAAAGGATATATATATATAAAAATTAAATTCTTTTTAAATTGGTAAAATATTTGATTCAAGTACATGTGCCTGGTTTTTCTGTGACCTTTCTACTGAGTAAACCTGCATTTGATTCAAGCACAAAATACTCGTATACTTAATCTTTGGACGTTTCGATTTAAAATTTTATAACTGTTAATACCTTTTTTAGTTGCAAAACAATAAAAAGAATGTGGAACGTTTTGGTACAAGTACTCAAATTTTTTAATGCATATTGAAAGACTTCATTGAAATATAGATCATATTTATTTTATTCATTTATATTAAAACTATTACCCTGTTTATACACAACAAAATTATCATGATAAATGCTCTTTAAAGTATGCTATGCTTAATAATATTAAGAGTTCTCCTATAGTTGGCAGACTACTAACACATTTTGAATACCCTCAATAAGTCCATCAATTTTAGTGAATGTAAAGTGTGGATTATGTATGAAGCAGACATAAATGACTCTCAGTTATTTATTTAAATTGAGATTTATAGCCTCTTTCCACTGGGCATCATTTCTATCCTTTTCATTTTTGGAAAATTTTGTCGTTTCCATTGACAAAACATCATTGACAAAAACAGCCGATGCTTTGATTTTGTTGATTAATATTCGACTAAGTTTTTGTAATTGTGTAGAAGGTTGTATTAAAATGAATGCTGCTTTGATATGCCTTATTAATGAGCAAGTTAGGCAAGTGAACCGTCAATTGCTTGAGTGGAAGGATGATTTTGATATGCTTTGCGCAGAGTTTGCTGACAGAAGAACAAATAATATCACGGAAGTAACCTTCTGCTTTCGCAGATTAGGCAAGGGATTGGACAATCGGTGCGATAAAACCTCAAACATCATTATGGGCTGCAGCATTTTGCATAATTTTTTGAATTGCCGAAATAGTGCAATCTCGGGGTCTTTGGTAGAGGTGGAAAATTAACGTTCACAACCTGAGCACACCAATGTCGCCAACGATTTGGATAATCCTCAACAAACCAATTAAAATAAAGCTATTATACATTATAGTATATATTTATTTGTTTTTTTTTTTGTGATTACAATTTCTCAAGGAGTTTTTTTTTTGAAAGTCTAGACTTGCCTTCTTCATGCGCTCCAAGACTTCAAGCGACACCCATGCGCTTGAGCACCTCTCTCCTCTCCTTTGAAGCTGCCACAACAGCTTCCTGCAAAGTTGATAGCTGTTGAGTGATCTTTCTGCGCTTACTTGGCTGTGATGATGACGGTTCATCATCCAGTGGATCTTTTTCCAGACTCTTGCGGCTTGGCTCTCTGATATTTTCGTTTTTCTGATGATACTAAAGACACTGATAGAATGTCGAAAAAAATATCAAATCCATTCATCCATTTCATCATTTTTAAGAAATGACACGAAATGAAAGGAAATGAATATGGGCGAAACGTATGGCAGAAATGAAATAATTTCCTTAATTTCTTGTCATTTCAAGAAATGATGTTTCATTTCTTTAGTGGAAATAGGCTGTTATTTAAGGAAATGAAAATGGCATACTTTTAGGGGCAATTATCATTATAATTTTTTTTGTGTATAAACGGGGTATATTTTATAATTTAACAAGTGATGGCCATTGAAAGACTTGAATAAAGTCTGAAATTTCAATTTACTTTTGAACTGTTTAGAAATGTGAATGCTTCTCGTATATGACAAAAGTATTGTTCATAACTTAGAGAGCTTCAAAGTTAATTTTTGCACATCACACATTGGCCGAGGCATTATTTAACATAAAGCACAGATGTCCTGAGCAACCAACAACCACATTGACCACCACCAACAAATTTTTTTTTTTTTGGTTTTATTTTTGCCACAAGCATAAAGAAAGGACTTACTTTAATTAGTGCAAGGCACAGTGCCATTATGCTCGAGGCTATGGCAAAACAGCCCCGTAAAATTTATTTTAATATCAATTTTATGCGCTTTGTTTGTTTAAGTTATCAAAATAATAGTCAATTTGATATTAATTTGAATTAAAAATATTATTAGTTGAAAATTCAGTGTTGTGATTGTGATTGTACTTCAATAATTCGAACAGGAAAAAGCTATGGTAGTCAAAGAAAAAAGTATACAGCCTGATACAATTCAGTATCAATTTTGCAACCTCTAAATACCATTTCAATGCTTTTGAAAATATCAGCCTTATACTTGGAGTATTAAAGGGAAAATGAGACTTGATATTTTTAAATTGAAGACTAAATCAGAATAACAATTGATCGAAAAATTCGATTTACTTGGAATTGTCGCTGCGTCTTTTTACTTGGAACTAGGCTTGTCAACATTTTATCGATATTTTACGATAAGGGGTATTCCGATATATGATACTTTTTGTGCCGATATATCGATATTTTTAGAAACTATAAATTAAAAAATAACCATGGCTACATTGAAATTGGCCGACTAGTGCATTTATGTTGATCTAATAAAATGAATAAAATGGATTGTAGACAGCACTTTGAAAAAGATAAGAATAAGACTGTTAATTTTTGGATGGTTGGCTTACCAAGGAGTCAGGGGCATAAGTATGCAGAATCTGTTAGTCTTTAGGTCCCTTAATCTGATTTCTTTGTGTTCTCTCAGTACTAACTGCATAATTAAAATCACTTTGGCTTGGTTTTTTCTATTTTTTTGTCGAAAGTAATTTTTCTCGGTTTAAGCCTTATAGTACAAAATAAAGTCCAGTTTCACAAAACGAAGTCAACGATATCTTGAAATTATGTTAATGGAAAGATCAGATAGAAAGACCACTTGAACTGATCATAAGTAGTCTTGATAGTACCCATCTATCGATGTTTTTTAGACTGTGTCAAATAAAGATATTAAAAATGTATATTAACGATATTTTTGATTCGGGTTAATGGAGCGGGTGCAGAGGTTCGCTTAACCAAGGTTCAGTCATGTTTTCCGATAATTAAGAAAACATTAATGTTATTTGAAATAAAATAAAACATTTTATTAATGGAAGTCTTTGAATCAATCTTTGAATAAATTAGGCACTTTGCATTATTTTCTAGCTCAGCTAAAGATGCAATTTCATCAGAAGCTGAAAATGTTTAAGAATCATATATGCTCTCATTCATTTATTGCCTTTGGCGACTATTCAAGTCCTGTTTGATTGCAAGCTGTCTTGTTGTATTGTTTTGTATGTTTCTTTGCAAGCTGTTTTGTTTCTAATGTCAAAACAGAATTAAAAATTGGGACTTGAACTGATATGGGAGAACGTTTTTCTAAACACTTATCTTATAACTATCGATAGATTTTAATAGATTTTTTGCTCAGCTGGCAAAATACTTTAGCAAAATTAGGTTTGGTGAAATGGGTGTAAAACGCTGTAGAGATATTTCACCAGAATCGTCTAGCTCGGGCCAGTCCCATTTCAAATTCGTTTGTACATTTCGAAACAATTGCTCGAACTTAACATTTGAGTGCCTTTGCCATTTGAAAGCAGTGGTAAGCCTGTTTTTCCTGTGATTTGTCCAACTATATTTATAGCCATGGGGAATCACAAACAGAAACCTCACAAGCCCAAGATAACAAATCCAACTCCACATTAACTGCTTCAAGTGTAGTTCAATTTATGGTTATTATCTGGTTTTCTGTTGTTTTCTTCTCGCACTTTTATCTGTGGGGCCGCCACGCCCTGGCGGCTCCGCTCGGCTCGACTTGGACGTATCAAAATGTCGCATACAAAGCCCCGAAAATGACAAAAAATAATGTCGACTGTTATGGCAAAGAAAGTCAGTAAATAAATAAATAACTTATAGGCAACTAAACTGAGGATGGTGGTTTGCCATTAAGAACAGAGCCAACAGTGGAAAGCCGTTTCCATGCTGCGTTAAGTGCCCAGGCGTGGGGCAGAATCAAGTAGGGCAAAGACGATGCTAGACTTTTAAGCAGCTTTTATCCAAGTGCCATGTGCATATAGTATGTGTGTGAGTGTAGTGTATGCCAGTGTTCAATATCGAGGGCATAAATATTCATGTGGCACATTTGAAAAAGCAGACAGCTGATAAGCCCGGCGCAAAATTTCAGTTTCGCAACGGAGAATGGAGAAAAATCTGTGAAATGTATACGTACATACATACATATGTGCGCGTTGGCTGCAAACCTTAGATAACTTCAGTCACATATCCTTGGCACAGTGGCGTGCCATAAATTATGCATAACGCACTTTTAAGCACAGCAGCCCGAATTCACCAAAAACTCAAAGAATTAAGTTACCGTTGCTAGGAACAGCCCGCAACCTTTATTTAACATATAAATTGCCCAGCATTTAAAATGCAATTCCAACACAGTTTGTTGCCATTTGTTGTTGTGCCCACCCCCCGCACTCCGCAACCACTTTACTCGCCTCACCCGCCCAGCCGCAGTTGCCCATATGTATAAACTTTGACTCATTAGAAGTATGGCTTTTGCATCCCACGCTCTCCTTTCCCCTAAATGATTTATGTGCCAAGGAACAACAACAACAAAAACATAAAGCAAGCATCCTCAACTTTCCCTTTTGCCCTTTTTTGCTTTATTGAAATACTTGAGGCACACAACTTCAATAAAGTGGAAAAAGGTGCCATAAACAACAAGCGGCGAGCCTTTTCTGTTTTTTTTTTTTTTATGGGGACAACCTGCTGTGTAGAAAGAAAAACAATTGTAAACAATGCAAAAGGAAAATCCCCTTTGCTGTGGCACAAATTTTCTCATTTATTTATTGAGACGAGCCAAAGGCGGAGACAAAAGTGAAATTTGTTCACGTTTTCATTTTCCTTTTTCCGCTGTTTAAATGAATCGGACAATTCAATTTATGTTTTGAGGCAGACAAACTTCATTAGGTGACCCGGGGACAAAAGCAAATGAAATCAATGAAAAGGAAGTTAGACATCTTATGCCTCTAAAGGCGAAACATTAAAGGCGAAAGCGAAGAATGAGTCAAAATTGAATTCCCAAACAATTATAATATAAATTGTTTTGTATGCGTCCTTTAAGATTAAGTGGGCGAGTTTTAAAAGTAATCGAAATGAAATGAAAGGTTCGGAGTGAAAAATATATCGAAATAATAAGAAGTAAAACTAACGCTTAAGGTTCATCCCAAGGCTGGAATGAACTGCATGAGATGTTTCGGTGTGTTTATTTAAGATTTATATTTTATTTAAGAACTCTTTAAGTTTGTATTCCACACCTCTCAGTTAGGCAGGTACCGCTGTCATTGATTACATCATAATGATGATCTAAGCTGATATCACAAATTTATAGTTTAAAGCTCGTTTTAAAATACTCCACCATGGGCCAACCTTTCACCAACAGCCTGTCTCCGAGTTTCTCTTTCACCGCTTCTTTCTGCTGCTGTATGGAATGAAATGTCTTCAGCAAACTGCTGTCGTCGATTGCTTGCCTGTTCCCGCGTTTCTGCAGATCTTAATCTGATCTGCTTCTCAACCTGCGATTGTGAGTCTAAGTTAATCTATGAAATTCGATGTGTTTAGCTAATTGCAGGCGTCGATTGCTCGCCAGGAAACACGTTTCTGCAGATTTAAACATGACTTGCCACTCCACCCGAAGAGCGACTCCGTCGTATAATATTCTCAATTGTTTATATGAAAAAATGAAATAAAAGGTAGTTCCGGCTCACCCTAGATGGGGTCACACATAGACCTTAAGGTCCTTAACTGGGCCGGGGTATTTTTTACCAAAAAAAAATTAAGATTTTTTTATAAGTCTCAAAGTCTCATCATTTAATAAAACAAAACTAACCACATGCAGAAAAAATCAGTACGAATAACTGAAGAACAAACGCTTCTAAAAAAATAAACTCGTGCTTGAATTTACCAGAATTTTGCTCCCGAAATCGAGCTAAATTCGTTCTGACTGAGGTAAAGAAACAGAAAGGGGAGCAAGCACATTTGAGAGAACACAGCGTTGAACCCGGTCTCTCAGTTTTGTTTTTCATAAGAGAGGGGTGTGTGGGGAGGAAGGCTGTCGAGCGGTCAGTGCAATCGATTTTTGCTCTCATGTAGCTTAGAAATTCCCAACCAGTTATGTCTGCGGCTGTTTGACTGACAGTTGACAGGCAAAGACTGATGCTGATTTCAGGTTTTGTGTTTTCCTAGAGCCGACTAAAGCTAGCTACATGGTTTAACTTAATTGTGAAATTGTTGATTTCTGTGGAATAAAATGGAAAAAAAATGGAAAAAAACAACTGATCAAGAATTTTCATTCTTATCGAACTTCTGACATCGAAAACTTTTCATACAGGTATGAAATTCTCTATTTTTTCTCTGAGTTAAAAATTAAATAAATTGGATAAATTAAGAACATTTTTGCCCACTTGATCTTAAAATGCTCTCAAAGTCTCAAATAACGAAGGAATGAAGAAGAAGAATGATAACATTTTACCACAAGAGAGAAAATCCGTTCAAGGACTGTTTTTAGTAATGTTTTAGCTCAACTTTTTTCTAATGTCTTTGGTTTCTTCTTTGTATGGATATGATCACAAAATGCTTCTAAAATAAGAGCCAAATATGGAAGTATTAAAACAGCAGGCTTAATAGTAGCTTGACTCTACTATTCACAGATCAAAAATAAAGAGGAATTGTCCAACTCTCAGTATCTTCATCTCAATCGAATGATGTTTACATTTCAATCCTAACGCCACTAGCAAGTGAAGGTGATGACTGCGTAAAACTGAATAACTCTAAACCTTAAACACTTTCGAATCGATCAGCTTTTTGGGTATCAATATATTCCAAGAGATTATCAAAACGATATTTTTTGAATTATTTCAATATTAATTTGATGATGAAGAATCTTACTTTAATAGTGAAGTCGAAAAGCTTGTAAAATTTGACTTTTACTTTCGATGCTCACAAACAGTTTTTTTTATAATTAAGAGCACTTCTGCTCTTACTGCTTAAACTCTTACCCAGAATTCCATTTAAGGTTAAGATATATAATTTTTGAAGTGATCTGATCAAATGCAAGGACACTCTTTCTAGTTTAAATTAAAGACGTTTCTTTAAAAACACAAAATTGTAAGAAAAACTGTTCTTACAAATTTAATGTGTATTTCGAGCGAAAATCTCAAAAAACTCCACATATTTTTTCATGATAAGTTAAATAATGACGTTTTTTTTTTTTTAATTTACATTTTAATACACTTCTTAAAACTTTCACTTTCTTAATAAATTTCTTCAAATGTAATTCCTATTCAGCCAGGAATGAAACTTAGCGAAGCAAAAGTAAAATAGGAAATGGAAAATGGCAAATATCAGAAAAGTTTTAATGCGCCAAATCGATGGATGACCACAAAAACTTATTTCAACTTCCTTTGGACACTTGAGGAACAAGCCAACTTTTGCTTTAAGCTGCCTGTAAATGAGCTCGGGGATATCTCCGAAGGGTGTCGGGGAGCTGCATTGTGTGCAAACTTTACCAATGTGCGTGTGCGTGTGTGTTTGTGTGTGTGATGGGTAAAGTTTTCATGTATTGTTTTTGCTCTAGTCAGATGACTTTGTCACTTTGGCTGTCAACAGGCTAAAGGCTGAGGAATTATGAGCTGATAACGAACCAACACAAGCATTCTCCCTTTCTAAACACAGAAAATCAGCGTCATGCACTTGTCAAATCCATTCACCAACACCCGCCCCCCCCCCCCGCGTGACATTCATTGTCACCCAAAGAGAGATCGTGGTGTCGGGCCACCAAAAAGGTAGCTGGTTGCAGCCATCTGCCACCTGGCCCAAGTGACAAGCACTTTAAATGAATTGCATAATATGCATGAGGATACGTGTACCCAAGGACTATGGATGGCATGAATTAAAAGGTTCTCGTGCTGCCCCCCCAACCCCCAACCCCCCCACCAGCAGCAGAAGCAGCCACAGAGCTCTCTGCGAGGTTGTCGCGACGCGACAGACTGTAAATAATGAAGTTTGCATCTGGGGAAACGACTGGGAAAAATGGTGTAGCATGCTTTTAGGCACACAACGAGGGACAACAAAAACAAACCTAATAAATATGCGTAACAAAATTGTGGCAAAAACATCAACACAAAAAAAATTGCATAAGCTTAACACAGAAATTTATCGAGAAAAAAGAGCGAGGAAGACTGAAAATGAATGTCCTTTAAGTCATAAAAAATGGAGAGAATCAAACCGTATCCAGTTTCAGTTTTATGTTCCACGTTTCGGTAGAAGGTTATAGTTCGATTTGAAGATTTTTAGGTTTACGAGCCCTCATTTCGGTTTTCCCAACAAAATATATATTGAGTTTCATCTTTGAATTCCCCGTAGCCCAGTGTAATCACAAGTTATTCGGCCACCCGCACAAAACTTGATTATGAAAATTTCATTAATTTCTTTTTTCTTGTTGCTTCGCCTCCAACTAAGAGGCAAACTGCAAGTTTTACGCCTTGGGCCACGGGCTTCTGCTGCTGTGCTCATTAAGCCTAGACCAGTTGGCAGACTAATCCTCATCCCTTTTTTAATGCCCGCTTCTAAGGTAAATACGTTTGGAGCATTTTGGGAGCGGGATCCACAAACGTAAAACGTGATGCGCATTTTTCGCAGTGCGGCGACTGTCTGACGTCCCCAGGGGAAGAAGTGCGGCCGAAGCAGGGAAACACATACAAAACTTGCGTGAAAGTTTATGGCCGGGTCGGGGCGCGACCCAGCCAGTCTGGAGGGATGCACAAAACTTGACTTAAAGCAGCACAGTCATGGTAAAACTCAGATGTCATTCAGCACAGCATTCATTTGAATTACGCGCTAAATTGTGTGCAGTTTTCGCTTAAAAGGTTCAACGCTTAAGGTAGCAAATTGAGATGAAGAAAAGATTTTGCCATTTCTTTTGGGGAAGAGAAAATGCATTAAGATGTTGAAGCAGCACTATGGCGACTAGTTGTTGGAGCAAGGCAAGCCTTTGCCTTGGCCGAAAATATGCGAATGACTTGTTTATAAATTGTTGTTTAATGCATTTCTCCTCCAAAGAGATAATTTTAAGCTAAGCCATAGAAAAGTGTGAGGCATTGATGCAGCGAAGGTCACTTGCTTACACAGCCCGGTCCTTAAATCGTTGCCAAAACCACTAAGAAGGATTTGCAATCGCGCATAAATTACATAAAATCAAGCATTTGTTAGACTGCTGCTTAAAAAAAAAAGAAGGAAAATCGATATGGTAACAGGATTCTCGCTTAAAATTGCTAATAAATAACATTCATTCTAGCATAATAGGACAGTCGATAGCAAACTAGACAGTTGAAGGGAAATGTAATCGCTGTAAGATACTAAATGCGAAATCATTTGGGGGAAATAGAGCTTATTTTGAAAGAAAAGGACTTTTGAAAGTAGCCTGAGAACTAAGAACAAATACATGCCCATGGGGCCGAACACCTTTCAATCTCTTGGCTTGTGTGCTTCTAGCTCTGAGCACAAGAGAAAGGTACCTACAGTTAAGCGACGAGTTTAGTTACTTCAAAGCTGGCGCCAATAGCTAGTAAAGGTGACCGGTTGTGTAAGTTTCTAAAGAGTTTTTCATGAGATGTCCCATTGAACGTACCTCTTTTAGTGCCTGCACACACACACTACCTGCTGCACCACACCCGTTCGTTATCATAATACCATCATTAGACTTAAGATTCGTGGAAATTTCTGTTTTAGAAATAACTTCTATCGTTCGATACATGGATAATCCATCATCATGATTTATATTTTAAAATGGTATGAATTTTTGATATTTACATTATTTCACGGGCAGTTTACGATCTGTTGTGTATCGCCCATCTTGCCTACTTACATTCAAAGAATGACTAATCTATTCCAAAATATTTCAGTTTATTTTAACATGGTCTTTATGTTCGATGCTCGCTGGTCTCCATTGTTATTAGTTTCCTTGCTTCCATCTTTATTGGAACAGACCATTAACCTTATATACTGTCCATGGGTAGAATTATAACTTGGAGATCCTGTTGATCCTTGGGATCCTGTTCCGATCCTGAACAACTTATATTAAATAATGTCCCGTCTCCCCTATAGTTATAATTCATTAAATTTCTTGAGAATCGATAAGTGAAACGTAAAAGTCAGCAACTCTCATTAACGTCTGTTCCATTTCCGAACCATTTTCCATGTTGGCAAGCCAAAAGCAAAAAGTGAGCAATTTCTTTCATAAATAAAAAAAGCTTATCAGAACTAAAGTGGAACTGTGATTGATTTACTTGTTTATTAAGTATAAAATAATTTATAAACACAGCATTTTTGGTACAAAGTAATTTTATGGTGCTAGCTTCAAAAAGTGTCTAACGGAAAATGACAATTATTTCTGACCGAATCTTTTCTTGAAATTCCCAACTAGTTCTAGCACTTTTCTTATCGTGTGATGGTAGACTATTAATTAACATAAATGACATCTTAGTGTTTTTCTTGTATGTAAGACCATTGGATATTTCCATATTTCTTGGGCTCAAAACAGAATCCTCATTTCAAGAACAAATTGGGAATAGCTTTTGAATTAAATGGGCTTCATCGCAGAATATTTTGTACTTGTTTGAATTGATTTGTATTTCTAATGGTTGACGAATGAATTTGGGTTTTTTTGTAGAATTTGTTAAACTTTAGAAAAGAAAATTTTTGTATTTATTTTTGGAGTTAGTCAGGCTTGACAAATGGATTTCAATACAACTCAATATGTACGAAATATATCCCGAAACAGTCTTAAATCAAATCTTTTTGGACTCAAAATAAAAGAATTTTATACTTGAATCAAAAAATATTTTTCTTATTTCCAGTTTGAACTTAATTTCAATACAAATTTCTAAATTTTTTGTTTACGCATTTAATTTTAATGATATTCCTCACTGACACAATGCATGATGACGATTAGGTTACAGGTTACTACCAGAGAAATTATGCTTTTTTTAATGCAAGTGTGCCAATTTGGACTCGCATATTAAGGCGAATAATCGGTCAGTTCGATGAATTGTCAATAAAATAAAATCGGTACCCCAAATATATCGAAAATTTGCATTAGCCCCGTAACCAATTTGAACACACGTCTATCGCGTCCAGTCTGAAACTTTAAATGTACGTTTCTAATTAGTCCCCTCTAACTGGAATGACTTGGGAATTTCAATTGTATTTCGAAGGTTTGTTGAGGTTTTTTGTAAACTATGTGTTAATAGTTTATTGTTTTAAGTATTTTTTTCTTATATATTTATAACATTTCTCTTCCAATTTGTGATGTCCTTAGGGTGAATTAGGAGCCAAAATAATTAGCATTCAAAAGTATTCACTTCGTTTTGGTCATTCTGTGCCCCTTTTTTTGTTAGTTGACTTTATATGCCATTTCCATTTAATTACCTTAATCACTACTAAAAAAATATATTCCTTAATAACATAAGCTTAGTAAGGATTACCGTAAGCAACTGAATTTAAGTTATTATTTACACAAAAAAAAAAGTTTACCCAAAAATGGCTCCTCAACCAATTTGCATTCATTTTTATAATTGCATTTCATTCAACCCCCAGACAAAGCTTTACGCTTTGGTCATAAAACAAAATAAGCATACAATTTTCAAACTATTTCTTGGCTTATGCACAAAACAAAAGGCTCTTAAGGCTACGTTTTTGCCTAAAGTCCATTTAAGTTTGACACAGAAAACTATTCGAGCATAAATAAATTTCATATTGCCAAAGCCTAAATTCAATTTTGTTTTACTTCATTTGCAGAGTCCACATGCGGCGTCGAGCAGTTTCGGTGCAATAATGGGCACTGCATACCCAAAAAATGGCAATGCGATCAAGAGAAGGACTGTGCCGATGGCTCTGATGAGAATCCAGCTCTGTGCAGTAAGTATTTAGCTTGGGGCCTTACTGCGACTTAACTTAACCCCATATTTAACTCACGAAAACTTAGTGCACTTTTGCCTGAGTTATGAGGTGAAGTGCAAAAATGGGGAGCAATGCATTCCCCGTTCCTGGCTCTGTGATGGCGATGCCGACTGTCGTGATTTATCCGATGAACTGGAGTGTAGTAAGAACAAAGAATAATTTGCAAAATGTTAATACTAACAGGAGGATTTGCTAGGCCATCACTTAACCAACTGAATTCCAAGCATGACCATAAATTAAGCACAAAAGAATATCGCGACGTGGCCATCAAGCCCGGAACTAATTTGTATTTATGCCTTTGGTCCGTTTCTCTGACTCTTAAATTTATGTAGTTTTCCTTCTTCCGTTTTTTTTTTTTTTTTTTTTTTTGGCTTTTTTAGCGTTTTATGGCCAGTGTCACATTTGCCTAACTATATGCCATATAACTTGTGTTTTTTTATGCCACAAGAATTTTGTGTCCTCCTTTTTTGTGGGTTGTGTAATTGAAAAAAATGATGCGATTTTTATGATGTTATCCGGGGCTGAAAATAAAAACTGGTAATCAAAAAGTGTGCAGAAATTGAGATTGTGGTTTATTTGCTGCCAAAATGACAGGGACATACGGCTCGACACAGGCTAACAGGATTTAGAAGGTTTCATGTCTGTACGCCAATTGGGCGGCACGTGTGTCTGTGTGGAAGTGAGGGGGCAGGCAAATGATGGTTATGGCTTAAATTATATTTATGAAATCTTTTTGGAAGGTTTTTGTTTTAGCTGACGGAAATTAATTAAACTTTTGGTCCTGCGACGGTAAAAGGATATTTTAAATTCTGGATATTTTTTAATTGGTTTTATACTCAAGTTAGGAGACTCTTTGATTTTCATACAATTATTTTTATTTCTTTTCCCATTCCCAGTTTAACTCAGAGCCAGCTTAAGCAGGAGCTTATCCCCGTAGATCATGAAGCCAGATAAATAGATTGTAATTAGATTTTCATTCGGAATTTTCGGGTCCGGGGGAATCGGACGCGACGGAATTGAATCAAACATGTTTGGTCAAGATAGGGACGGGACGGGATGAACGCAAAATCCGGAAATATTTTCGGGTCACGGTTTAGTTTTATAAAATAATTTATCGAAATGTTTTTTATTCAACTAACCGAAAGGTCACACTTACTTAAGTATGCAAAAATGCGCACACCAGCAACTGGCCCACTTATAAAATATATTTTGAAAAGTTTTTGTTATGTTTCATTAAGAATTTGAATATTTATCCATCAACATTGATTCAAACAGTTCGTTTCTTCATAAATAAACTACAATTTTGTTTTGTAAGTGGGATAGCTCGGGTCGGACCAGGACGGGACGGAATCAAAACTTCTTTCCCACGCCCATCTCTACTTGTGCTAATGTTTTTGGGCTTAGAGCGGCAACAACCTTCTGTCTGGGTTTCTTTTGTCACCCGGTTATCAAGCTATCAAGTATCGACACCAATAAATATTGATTATTTCAATAGGTACCATAATATTATGTATGAGGTCATAATACCAAGTCGTTCACAAATGGCTCTAAATTAAAAAGTCAGAAGATGTGAGTTCTCAGTCCACACCTTGGTGTCAATATGTCTTTTCGCCTTCCCGACCTATGGTACAGAGTATAATTATAAAAAAAAATTTGACACTTGAAATATCAGAATAATAATTGCTATTATCAAATTGATACTAAACGAGAAAGTTAAGCTAACTTTGTCTGTGCCGAAGTTTTTGTACCCTCGCTAAACCTTTTCAAAAATATTTTTTTTCTTCAATGAATCGTTTTTCCGACCAATCGTTCGTATGGGAGCTGTATGATATAGTCATCCGACTTGGACAAAAATTTGTAGAATTGGTTGAAAGCATATAAAAGCAAGCAAATAAAAAATTGCAGGACGCCACCATTAAAAACAAAAGAGTTTTTCTAATTAAGACTGGTTTTCAGACATATTGTTTGTATGGCAGCTATACCAAATAATTGTCTGATTTTAATAAAACTTGGCAAAATTACCAAAAAGCATAGCAATCTTATGAATACCAAGTTTGAAGACGTTTCCATTGAAAATAAAAAAGTATTTTACACTAAAACTAGTTTTCCGACCGATTGTTCCTATGGGAACTATAAGATATAGTCATCCGATCCGGTCGGTTCCGACATTTTAGTAGCTTGCAGCTAAAGAAAAACTCTGTGCCAAATTTCAGCTCGATAGCTGCAAAACTGAAGGACTAGTTCGCGTAGAAACAGACAGACCGACGCACGAACAAAGCTCAATCGACTCAGCTCGTCATCCTTATCAAGATTCTATATAGCTTATGGGATCGGAAATGAATATTTATATGCGTTGCAAACATCATATCAGTTTGCTTCATTATGAAAACTTCGAAGTATCATTTGGTACTTTTGAAAATATCAACTTGATACTAGGAGTATTCAAGAGAATTTGAAGCTATGGGTGTACTTTGGCTTGCGAGGAATATATTATATGTATGTGCTTATACCACGAAGTGTTAAGGCGTGTGTAGTGCTGCCCATAGCTGACCGGTGCTGCCTAGCATAAATGATTGATTTTCCTATTCCTATTCCTATCGTTCAGTCGAATTTTTTCCACTTCTTCGGGGCATCGATTTATAATTCTGATTTCTAAATGTGATCAGAAAGTACGAACTAACAGTCTCAAAAGCTGTCATAGATATACCGGTTTTTCCAAATTATGGGTATGTTACATACTTTTGCACAAACTTCCATAATTGTTTAAAATTGGGAAATGTTTTTACTAAAATCGTAATAGCTTCATTTCGTTGCTGAAATTTTTCAGTAACCTAAGCACATAGCTGCTGTGTAATCGTTACCTACCGTATTTTATTCCTTTCCTTGCAATAATCATAATTATTTAGTTTATGTAAAAACATTTTACGATTACGGTTTTGTTAGTAGTCGTAATTGTGACTTGAAACAATGATTGTTCAAAGAATATTTGAATATTTTATTACTTTTACAATTACTTTAATATTTGTAATTTTCTAAACTTGAATAATTGTACTTATAAAGGGGGATGATTGAGTATTTGTGCTTTAAAAGGTGAATATTCATGGAATTGTAGCGGAAAATTCGGATATTTTACCATACAAAATTGACTACGCCTACACATACATGAATAGTTCAACTTTTGAAGCACAATTACTCAATAATTCCTCTTTATAGGAACAATTATTCAAGTAATGACAACTTGTAGTTATCCATAAATAGTTGCTAGAATTACCATCTCTTACAAAATTGAAATCAGGAATTGTTTTTAGTTATTCGAAAAGTGGTAATGGTAATTGGAGCTTACAGCTGTGCTTACTTCTGCGTAATATCTGTTATTTTATTCTACAAAAGTAATCCTTCAAAAGGTTTTTTCTCTCTAAATTTGCATTCTTTTTTTAAAAAGTGAACCCTTAATGTACGTATGCAACAGACAAACGCACTCCCACTTCCTATTTCCTCATTTTTATTGACAAACTTTGGCATCATGGGCTTTCAAATGGAGGCGAGAGCGACGTCTTCCTTCTGCTGCATAAACTAAAAGCATTTTAAATAAAATTAAAATCAAATTGCAAGTATATTGACTTTCTGGTGCCAGCTCTTACTTTAAGCAACAGATAACAAGGAAATGCTATTGAATGCCATACAAAAGTTATGGTCCTGGGAGGGAGTGGCACGATTTGTTGTAGCCCAGCAAATTGATTTTGCGATGGCTTACAAAAGCTGCAGTCAACTCTAGTGGAGGCTCTGGCCTGACCCCGGCCACATTTCATTTACTGGCTAACTATTATTTTTTTTTTATCTTTTACGACCTCAGGCCAAATAGTTGCCACGAAATTGAAAATGCGGAAGGAAATGGCCATGTTTCATCTCAGCTACAGTTTAATGAAGCCATAAAAAAAATATGGCTTACCGTATTTGCTGAATTATGGATAATTACAATTTGAAATTAACTTTTGAGCGCGCCGAATGGTTTAATTATAATTGATATTTATGTGCTTGGATTTTTGCACTATATTTATATGGCAAAAATGTGGTAAAGAGTTAGTACAAGAGCTGGCAAATGGCGGCAGAGTAATGAAGCTGAATTCAGCAGTAAAAGGCACATTTCTTATGTGTTCTCTTACTTGACATTTAAAGACAACTAAAAAGTAACAATAACATGTTTGACATAAGAGTTATTCGGCTCAAGTGCTTAATTAGAGCTGCCCCTTTGAAATGTTTTTAACCTATTTCCATTTAAATGTTCTCTTTAAAGAAACCCCCTCTGGATCTTCTCAAAAACTTTTCAAAGAATTTCCTTAATTTCAAGCAAATAGATATCATCTGAAAATAAATTCCAATTTAAGTCATATCACGCATACGACGCGTTACACATGCAAAAGCAGCCAAGCAACTCAGCCCAAGCGAAAAATAATCATAAATTAATTTATTTGCAACGACAACGTCGAGGCTAAAGCACAAAATGCCAGAAATTTGCGCATAGGTAAGCGCGTGTAATGGTAAATAAGGAGCGAAAGTGCCCCAAAAAAACAGGAAAACATATTTAAATATGTGTTGTGGCCCGGCGTTTGTTTTTATTGCATAAACACACATTCTCGCACACACACACACACACACAAACAGCAGGAATTACATAATCTTATCAAGCAAAATCAAGCATGGCCACAACAGAAGCAGCTATCCAGGCGCTCACATAAACAAAGGACATTCATTTCACGCGCCGGGCGGTAGGAATAACCGAATAAAAATAAAGGCACAAAGGGAGGAACTGGCACACTAATACGCATTAAGGGTTAAACACAAGCGTTTTTATGCGCGTATGTGTGTGTGTGTGTGTGTGTGTGTGTTTGTTTGTGCGAGTGTGTGAGTGTTGTCAGCTTTGTTTAATGGCTGTTGCTTGGTATGAGGAAACTTCAATGAAAGTTTCAGCTCTGAGTACGTGTGCGAGTTTGGTTGGGTGTATGCGATAATTGCTTTAATGCATACGCATGTGTGCGTTTTAACTTTATGGAGTGTTGGCTGATAATGTCTTAATTACTGCCTAGATAAAATGCCGACTGTTTCGCCTGTGTGTGCGTGTGTTGGCACGACAACTATGTTTATTACTCGCCTGGCATGCGGCGCATTTGGACTACTGCTGATGCTTATAAACTTAATTACAAAACACTCGGGCAACAATCAGAAACCAGAGAGCAGACTTCAAGTCTCCAGGCAATTGCCTACTTTAAGGCGCCTGCAATGAACTTACATAAGTGCTGAAAACTGTTGCCGAGACCAGAAGATTAAACTAAGTAATTGCCATTAGGTAGACAGTTAGTAGTCAACCACTGGATGCGTTAAAAATAGTATTAAATTTATACGTACTACAATTCTGTCAAGCTTATCAGTCAGTTATAAATATTTCATTGTGGAAAATATTCAAGTAAATATATTTTTCAAAATAAAACCTAAAGATCTTAAAGCACATGTTGGAAATCATGGAAATCTCACTTACTTCAAGTCTGTCTTAACTCAACAAAATGCTAGAATATTAGCCACTAGTAGTTACCGACATTATTTACCATTACCATTACCATTACAATTTTTTAAATAACTAAAAACAATTCCTTAAATCGATTTTTAATTAAAGCATGGTACTTAGATTTTTATTGATTATTTCAAAATGTAATTACTTTAACAATTACTTGAATACTTGTACCTGTAAAGGGGAATTATTGAGTATTTATGCTTAAAATGATGACTAATTCATGTATTTCTAGGTGTAAACTTAAACTATTTACCCCACCGGGTTTTATTTAAATAATAGAAATCATATTTGGGGACTATGTGTTCTCTTGAGACCATTCTATTCCCAAGTTCTTAGGTATATTTCAGTGCTTTGGCTATTATAATATGCTCAATATCGTCAGTTTGACAACCATGTATTGAAATCTCTGCTAGGTTTGTTTTGTGTGACAAAAAACGACAAACCGAATCATATGGTGACAATGGGCACCAATAATCTCAGATAATTTGGGTCAATCGCACTGCCGCCACAATTCTTCTTATTACCATGATCAACCAACAATTGAATTTGATGATTTCCAAACTGGATTGATAAAAAATCATAGTTCTAACCTACAATTACAAGAATAATTCAACTTTTCAGGTACAATTACTCAATAATCCCCCATAAAAGGTACAATTATGCAAGTAATTGTAAAAGTAGTTCCAATTTAAATAATCGTAATTCCAAACTGCAATTACAATTACTAATAAAAATAACGTAATCAGGATTTGGCTATCATTATCTAAATAATCATGATTATTTTAATGAAACGTAATTAATACGGTAGATAGATAGATTAATGATTAAAATACAGCTCTGCCTACCAGGCTTGCGTTTCTACGTCAACTTTATCATTAGAAACTCAACGAAAAGGCGCAACAATTTTTCTACCTATCAAATTTTTATGATTATCTGAGCTCATAAAGAAGTTTGAAGTTTGGGTGTCTGTATAATTTCAACTGAAAAAAGTAAAAGCAATATGATGAACGGTACAATCTACACTTTCTGTTTACCCGTCAACAGTAGTCATCTTTTATATCTTCTTCATAATTAAAATCTTTTTGAGAGCTTTAATAATATAATATAATATATAATATAATATAATATAATAAAATATATTTTAATAATAATAATTAATAATAAAAATTTCACAATTTTTTGAACAGACGAGCCCCATTTGTCATCCTTTCAGTCAGTCTTTATGCGAGCATCTGCTGCCACTGCTGACATAGCAGCTCTCTAGGAAGCGCGATGCATAGCAAATTGCTGGCGTCGATTGCTCAACTGCTTTTCAACCACTTTTTTTGATATAAAAGCCTGGCCTGTAATTGAGAGTTGAGAATATTGCAATCTTACTGTTACATTCTCCAGAGAGCGTTGCTGTATCTCGACTTCTCATTACACTGATCCCTCTTCCTTTTTTTGACAAACAAGTCTTTTGTTTTCCCGGCATATTTTAGAAAATCACAAAATTACAATTTCTGACCAGTCGTTAAACTAGTGATTCGATTGCCTTTTAGCTCGCTTATTTTGACACCGGTTTAACTTGACTTCGGAAAATCTATTGACAATTTAAAAAGAAATGAAAATTTGGGATGATTTATATACTTATGCAGTATTGGAATTCCCAAACAGCCTTAGCACTGCTGACAGGTGAAGGAAGCTAAAATCTTTTAATGAAAAAATGATACCACTAAAGAAAAATAAGACAAATCAAAATAAATTTCAATAATTCTTTCTTTGTTTTATCTTTTTTTTCGAGCAGACAAAAATTCGCTGGCTTAAAAATATAAATGTTCTTGAGACTTTTGTGGGAAGCTTATTTTGTGGTAACAACAAGTTTACATACCGAGCTTAAGCCAATCTTTGTTATTATTGAAGCAATTCTTTTTCGGATAGAATGCCGTACAAATATCGTCGAATATAATCTAGAGCGAATTAGCACCAAGTCGATTTCATGATCACATACGAATATCGAGCATTAATCAAAATACGACCAAAATCTTGATTTGAACCCACTAAGAAATCAAGTAGAAATCGGATAACAAGCTAAAATTAATACCGTGCCAAAATCAAGCTCTTTGAAGTTTAAATTGGCATCAACACAAGAATTCCGGTATTACTTAAGTTAATCAGGTTCGTACTTGGATTAAGAAAACCCGTGTCATCTATGGGACTGATTTTAGACCGGATATGTCGGATTTTTTATTGTGTACGGAAAAGTCTTATGTTCATTAGATTGAGTTGAAACTAAGTTTCTAAGGAGTATTTGACATGGGTAAACAAGTGATTTTCTGAAATAGGTTGCTAAGCTGGGTTCAGTGTCAAAATCTGGCTTTTGAATCGATCTTTATGAAATTTGGAAAATTTAAAAGGAACAATTCATTAAATTTGGGAAACGTAATGCTTGGGTGTGCTGGTGGGTCCAAAGCCAATCGATATTCTTCAGTTAAATTAAATGAAATTCTGTTTTTAAAGTAAGTGGTCAAAATTAGTCCGAAAATGGTTCTTCAACTGGGAAAAATGCGTCAAGAAGGAGAAATATTGAAGAACGATTATGGGTTCTGGAACAATATTCATTTAATCAATATTCAATATTCACTTAAACCTTATAAGTAGGAGAAATAATTTAAAACATCTCAGTTCAACTTCGTTAAAATCATGCCCCAAGGTAGGGATAATGGAGTGGGGCAGTGGGAGCAGGAGAAATAATAGAAAATATCTCAGTCCAACTTTGTTAAAATCATCCCCAAGGCAGGGAAAATGGAGTGGGGGCAGATGTTATCTTTGTTGTTCCAATCTATTGACAATTCAATTGATTTCTGAGCTATAATATAGTAAAAGTCCACCTCAAAGTTCGGAAACAGGATAAATGCCACTTCTTAACAGCTAGGACCCATCTATGTGAAATTTGGTTTGAAAAAGGGATGCCAGATATCATGAAATATTGACATTACTTTCAATTTTGATATTTGTATCTTAAGAATAAAAGGTCTACTAATGTAATTAAGGTGTCATTTAAAGCGTTTAAAAACCAGCAATCAAAATCTAGAGTTCGAATCAGAACAATATGCATTTAGTTTAATAACTTCTTATTTTTAACAGAAATTATGAATATCACGGAAAAGTCAATTAATATCACTTAAGCCGGATTTTACTCTCCTTACCATGAAACTCCCCATTCAACTCATTTGCCCATCCCTTTCTTATGTATATTTCAGCTAGTAAATCCTGTTTACCCGATCAGTTTGCTTGCAAGTCTGGCGAGGCACGTTGTATACCACTTGCCTGGATGTGTGATCAGAACAAAGATTGCAGTGATGGCAGCGATGAGGCCATGTGTAGTAAGCCATAAAATCAGAATTTTTATCTCTATCTTCAATGAAGTTGATTTGGTGCAGTGGTTTTTCTTCTGGCAATTTTATGTTTATGTTTTATGTGTCTCATATCCTCTCCCCCCGCCACCATCCAACTCTCTAAAAATGCCACACATTTCACTCCCACAAAATTGTGTAATGCCATACTTATGTATACTTACCTACCCCAAAGCAATAAAGCACAAATATTTACGCACAAGTAGAAACACTTTAGTTTGCAATGCTTTCGTAACATTTATGTTCAAGTATTTTCTCAGTTGTTGGAGTAAATCTCGATGCGTTCATCCCCTGCTGTTTGTTTACTGGCAATTTTTATAATGGTGTTGGTTCTTTTTTTTTTTTGTGGCTTTTGGAGTAAATTTTTTTGCTTTTAGCTTACATTTAGCATTATCTAATCACAAGTAAATCCTCCATGCATGCTTATGACCCAATTCATCTCAAGTTTGTTGCCTAATCACAATTTTTTATTTCCTGAAACTCAGATGACACTTGCCGTTCCGATGAGTTTACTTGCGGCAATGGCCGGTGCATTCAGAAGCGTTGGAGATGTGACGACGATGACGATTGCGGCGATGGCTCCGATGAGCGTGAGTGCGGCCCCAAGCCGGAATGCCCCAAAGAATCCTTCACTTGCGGTGATGGTAATTGCATTTCGAAGCGTTGGGTTTGCGATGGCGATTTTGATTGCCACGATCACAGTGATGAGCGAGTAAGTATGCTGACTGTATATTTCCTTTCACATACAGTTTGCCTTGTTGTTAACCAACCCTCGCATAAATGTGTTTTAGTAACTTAGCTGGGGAAGCATAAATTATGCAGAACGCGAGCATTACTCAAGACTGCCAAACAGCAA
The DNA here is from genome assembly GCA_035044965.1 of Lordiphosa andalusiaca. Taxonomy (NCBI): domain Eukaryota; kingdom Metazoa; phylum Arthropoda; class Insecta; order Diptera; family Drosophilidae; genus Lordiphosa; species Lordiphosa andalusiaca. The sequence goes on along the minus strand of JAWNNM010002368.1, from coordinate 427,654 downwards.
CAAAAATGACGACGACGACGAGGATGACGATGACAACGACGTTGCCGGCAACTGCTTCCCATAAACATGCATGTGTGTGATGCATTGCTTTTGTTGTTTGTCGATGCAACAGCAACAGTAGGGGGGGAAATCCTTGAAATTGTAGGGACATTTTTTCTAAGCAACGTAGGAATAACCATTTTGATCAAGAGTATGCAAAATATTTACTACAGGCAGACCAAGATGAAATGCAAGCAACGGAGCAAATGTTTGTGTTTGGGGGAAGCTACAAAATCTAACAAACATTTTCCGAATAGATTTTTAAAGTGAGTCAATGGTTGTCATTTTGGTTTAAGGCAATTGTAAGTTGAAAAGAAGAGCAGCAATAACAATTATGAACTTCTTTTAGGGCCGATTTCTCTTTTCTAGATAACTTAGCAGATGAGAAGTCGGCCCTTAATATTACATAAATATTCAACCAAAATCATTTTTGTTTAATTTTCCAAACCGAAAACTTTTTAATAATAAGGCAGCAAAGTTTTTTATATTTTCTAATCTTCTGATTTCGGGTGTTTCAATAGTTAAGCTTAGTAATTAAGTGGGCATAAAGTTGAGTGTAACTCTTCGACGTCCAAAAACCACCAAACATCAAACGGTCACACCGTTTTATTAGCTGTGTTTTAGTGTTCTTGAGTCTAGTAAAGTATAAGCAGGGATGCAAACTGCTTTGAGAGAAGAACTGATTCCGAAGCCGGTTCGGCTATTAACGTGAGTTTTGGAGTTAACTAAACCGAGAGCTATTTTGTAACCCTCTGCCACTGTTCCAATTTCCTATTATAGTAACTTGCTGGATTATCTTTTTATACCCTGTTCCCATTAAAAATTGGGAAGTGGGAGATCATGAAGTTGTGAAGAATGTATGTAACAGGGTGAAGGAAACATTTCCGAACCCATAAAGTATTTATATTCTTGATCAGCATGAACAGCCGTCCGTCCATCTGTCTGTATAAACGCGTCGATCTCAGAGACTATAAGAGATAGAGCCATAAATTTTTGTATCAAGGTAGATGTATGCCGTACGCAGATCAAGTTCGTTTCAGATTTTGAAAATTCACCACCGGTTCCCTTTTTGTCCCAAAAAAAACCGTCAGATCCTGGACCTACAAAGCCGTCAGATCCACAATTTTCAAGTTAGAGCCTCGTGGTTTAATATACATCAAGCTAGGCCCAATATCTATCTATTCTGAAAAGAACAATCAGATCGCACAAAAAACACCAGAGTTATAAGCGAAACAATTGAGCTGATAAGGGCACCCCCCCCCCCCCCCCCCCCCCCCCAGTAGTAAGTCAGGACGAGAACCGCTTAAAGGTCAAAAAATGTTGTTCATCTTCAAAAATTCAAAAACAAATAAACAGGGTATTTTGTAGTCGGGAAACTCGACTGCAGAGCCCTTACTTGTTTATATTTAGATAATTATTCATATTTCGAATTTTCTTTATCAAGCAATGAATCCTAGATCATTTCATAAATAGTGGGGTAAATAAGAAATATAGGTTTTATATAATATATATACAATATAACTCTCGGTTTATTTGATTTATTATCTACCTTAAGTATCGTACAGATAGGGAAAAAAGGCTACCGGCATTCTAGACCAAACGGTATAGATCTTAAGCCTCTTTGTACTTAAAATTTCAAGTATGACTCGTTCTTGGGTGTAATTGAGTACGAAACATTCTAAGACCGAAACATAACTGGTAATATTATTGAAATGAGAACAAATGTTCTAGAATGTAGAACATTTAATACTCACAGTAAGGTGAAAAATTGAAGATAAGCGAGTTCTTAGTTCAAGCACAAAATATGTTAGACTCATAATGCCTAGCTCCACAGCGAATGCAACAGAAAATACGAATTATCTTTAAGCGAGTCTGTTACTAAAATTCCCAACTGATTCAAACACTAATGTTATGTAGTGATGCTAAATGTCAGAACTACAGTAACTCTAACATGCTCTTTGGTTATGGGCCTTGGACATTTCTTTGGTTCAATACCAAATACCTCGTTTAGGTTTCAAATTGTATTGGCTCAAAACAAAAACATTTAGTACTTGTTTGAAATACTCTTATATTCTTTCTACAATATTTTTCTTCTGCCATTTGAAATTACTGGACTTTATGAACGATATGTACTTATTTTGTGAGGTAATCGGGCTATTATAAGCTAAGAGTATGATCAAAAAGATTCTAAAATAGTTATAAATATATTATACTTAATATATTTCAAAGCAGTCGAATATCGACTTAACTAAAAAATCGCAATTGATAAAAGAACTATGCACTTAAATCAAGTATTTTCGTGCTTACTGTACTATTATCAGCGTTCGTACTTAATTGAAGTACAAAGTTGTTATTTTGTTTTGTCATCCGATATTGCTAATCGAAACTTATTTTAACCGAATGTCGATTAGATCGATTCTTGTATCGATAAAAAATACCCAAATTACAAGTATCTTTGTTTGAAGGTAATCGCTTAATCGGTTAATGCTAAGACTAAGTTCAAATATCGCCCACATCCCTATCTCCCATACTATGTCGTTTTCAATATATACTTGTGGTTTTTCAAGCCTTTATGCTGTGATATAGCAAATATCTATAGCTTCAGATATTACATATTTCGATTTAAAATTAAAGAAAGATGATTGGGAAACATGCTGTATAAGATGTGCTCCGAGTTTCAATTACTCATGTATGTTACTTTACACTTAATACTAAGTACTCGATACTCAGATCTCAATAATGAGCCCTAGCTACTCCGTTCCCGATACTCAGTAATCCTTATTAAGTACTCGAACTCGATATGGGATACTAAATATTTGATTTTACTTATGTGCTCCATATTCAGTGCTAGATGTTAAGTACCACATACCAAACACTTGATGCTCAGTATTCAACACTAAGTAATCTGTAAATACTAAGTACTTAATACTAAGTACTCTTTGCACAATAGTCGATACTCTTAACATCATACTCGAAGTATAGGACTGAACAATAAGTGTGTAGTAGTACTCAGTGCTCGATACTCAGTACTCAATATTAAATACTCTATACTCAGTATTTGATACTTAAAACACTAAATTGATTCCGAATTTTTTCAGTTTGACAACAACTCCACAAAATGAGCTGTGTTAGCGTGACGCATGACGCTGAAATCAACTTAAACTTCTCCTTACATTTTCAGTACCGAAATGCAATTCCATTATTTATCGGATTAGACACAGCACAATTGCAAAGTATATTCACATATATATCTCCTTCCTTTCTTTCATTCCAGGACTGTGCTCTAACAAGTGTCCTCACCAAAGTGTGCCAGCCACATGAGTTCCAGTGTCAGGATCGTATCACCTGCCTGCATAAATCGTGGGTTTGTGATGGCGAAAATGATTGTCCCGATGGTGATGATGAATTGCAGTCCAACTGCCGGAATGTCACCTGTCGTCCAGATCAATTTCAATGCGGCGATCATAGTTGTATTTCCGGACACTTGACTTGTAATGGGAATAAAGATTGTGCCGATGGCAGTGATGAGACGGATTGTCACTTGAAGGCACAGCTCAAGAGTTGCAATGCCACCACTCAGTTTGACTGTGGCGGGGGACAGTGCATTGCCTTGAGCAAGGTGTGTGACAAGCATAAAGATTGTCCCGATGGTGAGGATGAACCGGCCGGCAAGTGTGGCGTGAATGAATGCTCCTCCAAAAATGGTGGTTGCATGCATCAGTGTGTGGACTTGGCTGTGGGTCATCGATGTGAGTGTCAAGAGGGTTACAAACTGTCTGGAGATAAGCGCACTTGCATGGACATCAATGAATGTGAGAGTCCGGGAGTATGTTCACAGATCTGCGTCAATGAGATTGGCAGCTTCAAGTGCGAGTGCGAGGCGGGTTATATGCGAGATCCGCGCAATCATACACGTTGCAAGGCCAGCGAGGGTCATGCTTCTCTGCTGCTGGCACGCCGTCATGACATACGTAAAATTGCACTGGATCATATGGAAATGACCTCTATAGTGAATAGTACCAAGTCGGCCACCGCTTTGGACTTTGTCTTCCGCACGGGCATGATCTTCTGGAGTGATGTGACCACACAGAGTATTTACAAGGCGCCCATCGATGAGGGTCAGGAGAAGACGGTGGTGCTGAAGCAGTCGTCGGTAACCTCGGATGGTTTGGCAGTGGATTGGATCTACAATCATGTGTACTACACGGATACACACAAATGCACCATTGAGTTGACCAATTTTGAGGGAAATATGGGCAAGGTTTTGATAGAAGATGCCTTGGATATACCAAGATCCATAGCCTTGGACCCGATCGAGGGTTGGATGTACTGGTCGGACTGGGGTGCCTCACCGCGTATTGAACGTGCCGGCATGGATGGAACGCAACGTACCACCATTATCAACTATGATATCAAGTGGCCCAATGGCATTACTCTGGACCTGGTTCGCAAGCGCATCTATTGGGTGGATGGCAAGCTGAACACCATCTCAAGTGCCAACTATGATGGCTCACAGCGTAATCAGATTTTGCACTCCACGGAATATCTGAGACATCCCTTCTCGATCACCACCTTTGAGGATTACATCTACTGGACCGACTGGGACAAGCAGACCGTGTTCAAGGCCAACAAATTTACGGGCGAGGGTGTGGAACCCATTACGGCTGTGCACATGGTAATACTTAAGCATTTTCCTCTTGTGGCAGTGGCTTTTTTTAACCCAACTCTCTTGTAGCTCCAACATCCCATGGTCATACATGTCTATCATCCCTACCGCCAGCCCGATGGCATCAATCATTGTCAGTCCGTGAATGGACATTGCTCCCATCTCTGCCTGCCAGCCCCGCGCATCAATGAGCGTAGTCCACGCATCTCCTGCGCCTGTCCCACCGGACTTAAGTTGATGGCCGATGGCCTCATGTGTGTGGAAGATCGTAAGTAGCTTTCAAAGTGCATTTTACAATTTCATTCGTTTGAGCTGCATTTGCAATTGCTCGGCCTGCCTGACTGCGTTTTGTGGTTACCTCTAGGCTCTGGCACGTACATGCGTATTCCGCATCCTTGTTGCGGTTGCGGCTGCCGTTTAAGGCTATTAAGTACGAGTACAGCATTTACATACGGCCTTTGATGTCGTTTTCATTTCATTTAATTTAATTTTTGTTTTATTTGATTATTTATATTTTTTTGTGTTGCATCTCACCCCTCCCCATCCCTTAGGGCGCATACCAAATGTGCATCCCACAGCGGGTAGCAGCAGGTCCAAAATAATATCGTCGACTTCTACTACAAAACTACCTCAAAATGTGCCAAGTGAAGCGCCTGGTATGAAATTTACAATTTTGGTGTTGGGTTTATTGGTGAAGGATATTTGTGTGTGTGTCTAAATACTTATTATGAAAATATCGTAAATTTCTTAACAAAACTCAATGTTAAATATATTATCGTGGTGAATACATTATGTAGGCGACCGTGACATTCCGGTGAGGTAACGCTTTTTAGCTCCCTGTTTTTATGCTAGGTATCGGAAATGGCTGTCTATTAAAGTTTTCAGTGTGAACAGCAAAGCAAAGACAGAACAAAATTAAGTAGACCTCAGTTTACACTATCAAGAAAAGATAACGAACTTTAGTTGCGATACAAGCACTAAACTGTTAAACACTATCTTCCACTCTTGGAAAAAAGTAAGCAATCTTATAGTTGGAACAAGAAGGTTTAGTGTCAGAAATTCTATAAGAATGAAAGTTCTTGTTACAGGTTTAAATTTCCTGTCCCTTTTTCTTGATCCCCATTATTTGAATCAAATACGAAGAATTTCCGAAGCAAGAAAAAACTTATTGAGCTTAAGGTACTCAAATCCAAGCTATTTCATTCTTAAATCAAGAGCATATTGAATTGTAGAACATCTAGAATCTTCAGTTTAAAGGGAACTATCGTTCACTCATCAATCAGGATCATACATTCTAACGAAAATGGCGTACATTAGTACAATTAGTTTTTGTTTGCTCTTTTGCTTAAATTTATTTCGTAAAAAGTGAATTGTCCAATAATGTAGCAAGTTTAAGCCGGCTCGTGGAATACACAATAACACACAGCATTAGCAGTCTCTACAATACAAATGCCAGTCCAACAGCCGTCTCTCCAGGCCAGCAATGCCATAACTACTTGTGAATTCCAAGGCAACAGGAGTGCGAAAAATAGATGGCGCTCTCTGCTTGGTCGTTTCCCCGCACACCCCTCTCCCACAAAAAACGAATTAGTGAAAACATTATTTAACTCTATTCTCTTAAATGTGCTTGCTCTCCTCTCCCAGTTTCTTAACTTTATTTTCTCTCGCCTGAAAACTCCAAAATAAGAACGAATTTGGGTCGATTTCAAGAGCGATGTTCTTGAATATGTGCTCATCAATCAATCCTTCCACTCTCAGCATAGATGCTCTGTGTGCCTGTTCTTGTTACATTTCTAACCACTCCAGATAGGGGCTGTCTATGTGCCGGATACTGTTCTATAGTAAAAATCTACTTCACACGCGCTGAGTCATTTGTTGATGTGACATCGCTGTCAAAAAGCTACAGTGTTGCCAGATGAATATGAATATTTTCAAACTAACATTTGTTGCCATCAAACATGTTTAGTTTTAAATAGCTACTCCTTATTATCAAATTAACATTCTAAGAATCAAATTAACACCCAAAATATCAATTTGATATTTTCGAGCACTATATTGATACCAAAAAACTGAAACTGCGTTTAGTTTCAATTTGAGACAGCGCGCTTTAAACGGACAGTGCTACAAATTTGTTTTGGGTGTTTGAAGAGACTGAAGAGAGCGACCGTACTTATCAGAAAGGATTTCTATGCTTTATAATGGCTATTTTTTGTATCGTACTTTTACTACTCGAATTGGTGGAGAACTTTTTGTACATACCATAAGTTACTAGCTGACCCTGCTCCAGACCCTGCTCTGCCGTATATGTTGCTCAAGTTTATGTTTTGTGAATATTTCGGGAGATAAATAAAATATGGGATGGGATGGCATCTATGACGGAAGAATACAAGGACTGAGGAAAAGAAAATACCAACCATTTATTTTCTCTATTTAATGTAGTATCTATTAGTATTAATTCATCAACAAAACGGACATCACTGTTTGATAAGAGTAATATTTTTTTATACAATAAAGTAGGGTAAAATATAGCAAATCTATGCTAATTTTGTAGAGCAATTAAGTCAACACAAATAAGCTCGTTAGCTTGCCCACACGAGAACACGCCACATATAATTGTCTATGTGAAAAACGTGGTGTGCCCAAATCTAAGCTGCAAACGTACATCGTTTGGCCTTGCGACTTATTAATTGTCATTGCGAATGCCAATCTAATAGAAATAGGATTCGTTTGAGTTGAATTGAGATGTCGGCTTGGAATTTGCGTTTCAATATGGCGGCTTCGAAATTGATTTTCATAAATCTTTCAGTGACCAATTTCAATAAATTCCGAATTTTAGTCGTAGGTGAAGTGACTTGCCTGCTAAGTCCAGTGAATTGAAAAACTCTGTTGCATTTCGATGGCTTGGCAAACGGCATCGATCGATTTGTTTCTTACCAATTCGCCTGGCCACGATTGCTGTAACTTAAATTTTAAATTATTGCTGCCAAAATGGCTCTTTGTGCCAGCCACGCATGATTTATGTATTACTTGCTTACATCAAATGTGCGCTGTCAATGAGAACATTTTGGGAATCAACAATGGTGCTGCAATTAATGGGCAATATTATGTATCAAGTATTTTCATGAACGGGAAATTTTCGTCAATTCAAATGAATGCTCTATAGAGGGAGTCCCAAATCACCTAGTGTTACGAAATATCGTTAAAAACCTATTCTATACGTGCCCAATTAATACAAAAAATATCATAAAAATATCATGAAATTCGGTCCAGCCGTTTCGGAGGAGTTTCAAGATTTTAATATATGTATAGAGAATTATTATTATTATTATAATTATTTTACACACACATGTCTTTGATATACAACAAACAACTCGTCGGTTTTTCTTAGCCCTTGTCAAACATATTCTTGGTGGGTTTATTAAATCGCCGTCCTTATTTCATTGATAAGAAGTATGCGAGTATTCTATGCGAATGATTTCTATTAGAGCGGTGAAATGCCTTCAGTAATACATTTCAGGTGTTGTCTAAAACCGTTCATAAAAAGCCGATCTATCTACACTTAGAAAAAAAATAGAGAATTTCATACTTTGATCAAGAATGCTCGATGTGAGAAGTTCGATAAGAATAAAAATTATTGAAATATTCCAAATATTTGTATGTATCCATACTTAACTCATCATATACACGAGTTTAACTCAACTTTCATAAGTTTATTCAAGCGTCATGATAGACATAATTTTGCACAGTTTCTAGATATGCAAATAGGATAACACCTCAAATGCATTACACTCGCTCTTAATTCTTACGCCAATTTCTCAAAAACTCACACACACCCACTCATAAGCACATTCACATCGCACACGCCATCATCATCATAAATCAACATCAATGATATCGACGTAATCACTCAAAATGCACACACACACACACACACACACACACACACCCACACAGCCATACAAATGCACACACAAATGTCGGGCGGGTTCAACGTAAAACATAAATATCGGGTCGGAGCACAAAAACCACCAAAAGGAAGCATTGGTGACATGTTTAATGGCAACAATGGCAACGAGATGCTGTCTCCCATCCCCCCAGCCTCACACTCAATATCCACCAGCTTAAGCGGGTGCCCCATGATACTTACCCATACCCCCCAACGAATTTCTGCATGCAATTTGCGAACTGTGCTCTGCTATGTCAGCGCGTTGCTGATGCGGATGCGGATAGGAATGATGAACGGCTGACAACCGCAGAGGCGGCAGCCATGACAAGCAGCAGAGTCGTCAACAAATCGCCATGAAATTAAATTGTACTACCACAGCAGAGAAGTGTGCGATAAGGAGGCTAGCAAATAGTTTAACCAGAAATTCATCATCCACATCAACATGCTCATTCAAATTGGCCCTGTCAACACCTACTCCTCCCTCTGTTGGCACAACCAAAAGCGATATATGTATTATGTGTTTGTGTGTGGGTGGGTTATGGACGGTTCCAACTTGTTGGGTTCGACGGAGCAAGCCAAATGAGAGACGACTTACCAATTAAAATATTATACCAAGACTCCAAACCTCTAAAAATTCTGCCCAACGTTTAGTTTCTAAGGTTTGGTTTGGTTTAAGCCAGGGTTTCCTTTTACATATGTAGAGTAAAAAGGACCCCATTTGAACCTGAACTTTTTTTTTTAAGACTGTCTGAGGTAGGTGGAAAACGCTTGAAAAACTCAACAAAAGTCCGAGAAGTAATGTGTGAGTACTTAAATATTAATACTCATTATCGAGATGATTATTATTTAGATTTAATCTTCTAGTAAGTGAAACATGACATAGTACAAACATTGAGGTTAGTTTTAGCTATCCTACAGTTCATTTAAAACAGCTGAACCGAAACGAAAATCAACAGGAACAACTCTTAGATTCGGAATATTTTCAAATAATTTCAATAACAGCTTTGCTTGCATGCTACCCGTTCCCAAATTATTTGAAAAGATTAATAACGCCTGCTTGCAAAGCGACTTTGTCACCTTTCCAGTACGAATATAGAAGGCGAGGATCATATATGACCAATTTAGTTGAATTTACCTCATTGGTTAATGATGAAAATTCTATCATTTAGGGGACACAAGGGTTTATTAATGACAAATTCAATCGGTGATTAATTTTTAAAAATTTGCAAACTTTGCAAAATGGAAAGTTCTCGGAAAAAAATGTAATTTTTCTTAAATTAAATACAAATTATTGTTTTAATTTGGTATATACTACGCTACGCCGAATTCTTTTGCTTATAAATCGATTTCGTTTATTCGATATTTTCCAATTCCATATATGTCCAGAAGGTACAAATCTTCTACCTATAAAACTATGGGGGAGATGTGAAGCTAGGTGGAAGGTTTGATTTCAATTTTGCCATTTTTTTTCGCCTCCAAATCCCTCAAAATTCAACTTTGTGTTGCCTTCTTAAAGAAAAATCATTATATTTAATAAGCAGAAACACTTGTTTCTTTGATCAATTGAAATTCAAGCTGTCTCATCAATGAAAAGCGTCTTATTAGAAAGGAAAAAAGGAAAGTTAAACAGGATATTTGCTGCCTACGCACAACTAAGCACGCGCTGTCTATTTTTGGCAACATAAGTACCGAGAGTACATACGGCGAATAAAGGGTGCCTTTTTTTGCGTTCTTAACAACTTTCGCAAGATCTAAGGACTTGAATAGATTTCACCAATTATGATTTCTTTTCACAATTGAAACACCCTGTAAACATTGAAAAGTTCACAAAAATTCCTATAATCTACTTTTCTGCGTTGTAAATGCCCATTTTAATGCCCACTTTAATGTACAAATATGCCAAGTTAATAGCGTTGCCATGCCTTTACCCAATCAAGTTACATGGAACAGCTTAGCTATTACCCTGAACCCACACAATTGTTCCTAATTGCATCAATTTAAAGAGTAGACATGACAGAGGAAAAAAAAAAGAAGATAGATACTAAGCAGCTCAACATTTGTAAGAACTAAAAATAGAATGTTGTTAACTGAGGCGCCAACGAAGTGTATATGCTCTGGCAGGTATTTTATATGTACATAAATCAAGTACAAAAATCCGCTCGGAAATGAGAAATAGGTTTGGTGCAGCGGTTCACACAGTTTTTAAGATGCCGGTTAGGTGTCCCACATGCTTCTTGAAGCTAACTGAACCGCGGTTTCGATTCGGTTCGGTAGTTCACTATTTATTGATGAATTTTCTTAAATTTGTTTAATTCCTTAGTGAATCTATTTCCTTACTTAAATTTGTAGAATGGTTTTAGATAGCTTTTATCGCTAAGTATCGTATTTAATATTACGAATATAGTCTTGTAAAAAAAATGGAATATATCGACAAATCAGTTAGCTTGAAAGTTAATCGACGAAATTATTGGAAACCGAATGAAAAGTATTTATATTCATTCAAGAAAATTAACATGCTTCATAAGTATTGTTAGTTATGCTTAAAAGCTTTTTCAATTCAGCATCAGTAAGGATCAATTTGGTCTTGGAGTGTCAAAATCGGATAGTAGTTATCTTAGGAAATGAATTAAAGTATCAAAATCAGCAATCATCAATGTCTAGAGCTAAGCGGCCCACGTATTAAGACTTTATTGAACCAACCCTAGCCGAACCGTGTTGCTAAGTGCGTTTCGGTTCGGTTCAGCATCTTTGAGAATGCGCCGGCTCGGCTAGCGTATCAGCTGGAATAAGCGGTTCGACCACGACTTGGTTCGGTTCGGTTAAGAACTGGTTTCCATTCATGATATATAAGTCCTTATAGATGTATGAGAGTTATATGTTGCTTGGTTTTTCTACAAATAATGCAACCATAATAATCTGAACTATTCTCAATTTTTTTAAAAGCTTGGTCTTCCACTTTAATTGCCGCTGATCCGCTTATTCAGCAACTCCTATCTACCGAGGTTCTGTTGTCCCTAATGTCTCGGCAGCTCTTTGATATGAGATATGCAACGCAAATTGATAGCGTCGTTTGCTCTCCTGCTTTTGAGTTTCTCGTTTTGCCACTGTTCCCGAGTTTCTTGTCTTGTTTATAGCACCATGATGGAGATTGTTGCTTAGTCTCGGCAGCTCTCTAATTGCTTTATTGCTTGCGTCGATTGCTCGCCTACTCTGGAGTTTCTGTAGATCTGAAACTGGACTGCCGAAGTTTCAAAACCACGCTGGACTGCAGTCCAGTCAATGTTTTTAACGAAATAATGCCGTCGATTGCTCGCCTGCTCTGCTCTCCAATTCGCTTGACAGCTTACCCGTTTCATTTTATTGAGCTCTGCTTTAGATGAAGCCTTTCTTGGCTTCTCATGAAACTCATTCGTCTCTCTATTTCTTTTGATTGCGACAATTTAGAGTTGAGCTTTCCTGGCATATTTTGGAAAAACAAGAAAAAATTAAATTAAATTTTTTGCAAAGTTGTATTCTTTCTTACTTTTTAATAAGTTTGAATTTGAATTATTTCTAATGAACAACTATCAAAATGGTAATTTTGGCGTTTTTTTTTATACCATTTTTTAGATGCTCCCGTCTTCATGTACAAAGTTACAGCTTTTTCATTAATTAAAATGGTTGATTCCAAGCTTAGCGGCATGTCTCTCTTTAAGACGGTGTCCTGTCAGAATTCATATCCTTTGATACATTGTGCCTGCCTGGAGGTGGTCAGAAGAACTAAATTCCAGTTTTAAAATTATAAATTTGATACTGAGTTCCAATTGGAATTTGTACATTGAACAAGCACAAAAGCTTGGAACAATCCTAACATTTTTGGATTAATCCGAAAAATTGTATTTCCAGTATAGTTCAGTTCCTTAAAACTAATTTGTTCTTACTCAAATACCATTTTTTTAGGTAATTTAGAATCGACCAACTTCTAATATCATTTAGAATTAAATTAAGAGAGGTTGAAGTTCTTTTGAAATGAACAGTGGGTCATGTAAGCATATTTCTCTTATTTCTCTCTATGTCTCTTCTGTACAACAGTTTTTCTAAAGCATCGAAACAAAGTCGACTTAGTTCCATCTCTATCGAAGATTCTTCATTTGTTTGACTGAAAATCCCTGCTGAACAAACATCAGACCAAATGTGTTATACCCTCTCTCCAAGGACATTAACATGCCAATGATGATGGGCCACCGTGCTTATCCTTTCAGTAGTTTGCCCAAGAACGCGCACGCGCCTGTAAATAACTATAAACTAGTTAAGGACTATTTCAATTAGATGGCCCAAGGATGATGACGAAGACGACGATGATGACGGGCCACCGCCATAACTGCAATTTCAATTAGCGGTTTGTGCTACTTTTTCTATGACCAGCCTTAGCCGCTTGAAATTGCTTAATTAAGCGCAGGCAAAGTTTCGCAAATACGCCAGAGCGAACAAACTGACAGACATTCAGTCCGACCATAAACTTTGAGCCGAGTCGAAGTAACGACTGCGTTTTTAATAGCCATCCACATAAAATGGTTAGACGACAACAGCTGCTTCTTGCTTCGTGCCAATTTTATGACTTTCATTTGGCCTGCAGTCGCTGGTCAAATAACATTGTTCCCAGCGCTCGGACTTTACTGCATACGGCCCCCCCCGGGCAAGCAAAGCTGGCATTTTGTTTATTTGCATGCCACACGATTTTTGGGTTTTTATTGGCCAAAAGTTTTGAACTTTGTTTATCTAATCTGCTCACATCCTACCACTCAACCGAGAAAAAAAGAATCAACAACAACGGAAAACAGAAAAAAGGCGACGGTAGCCATTTTATGCGTTTTTATTTCAAATGGCAGCACGACCAACATTTTGTCGCTCTTTTTATGGCACTTCCGTAGAATGGGAAAACACCTGCGACGTTGTCTGCGTTGGAGCTACGAAATACATATAAAACACATGTGCAGGATTATAAAAGTGGGCCAAGACTCTGTGTGTTTGTTGAGATGGGGAAATTGCATTTTCTATAGATTAGGGTAGCAGCAATAATATATGACTTTTATAGGTAAACATAAATTATGCGACAGCATAAGTGGAAGATACTTATTTATGCTAGGCGAAATAAAGGTTCCAGAACTGATTTCTTAAAAAAATTTAATAAATTTTGGCTGAAAACGTTTCTAGTTTTTCTATCTCTGTGAACTTTTTACAATAAGTATGCAATTTCTTGATTAGATTAAGTAGGACGCACAGTGGTTTCTACTTGACTTCTACTAGTAGTCCCCAAATGCTTATTACATGGAACATGCAAAACGACTTGGAGTGCAAATAGTCTGCTACCGACAAGACCAAAGGGCAGTACTATACATACGGGTGAATGCTATCTATGTGTATTTTTCTAAACGTCTTTCCCGATTTGTGTTTATTATTGAATTATAGTCCAAAGAGTACCTTGAACTGGCTAAACAAACACTTTGAATATTAGACAAATTAAATGAGAAGCTCGTTCATGCATCCATGTTTTTCATTAGGGGTAACCCAAGATACAATAAATCATGGATGCAAACCACTAGAATGTAAGTAGTGGTAGCCGGTTCGGTTCATTACATGTTTTTTAAGCCTGACTGAGCCGCGGTTTCGGGTCGGTTCCGGTTCGGTCCAGTGGTTCACAAAGGCACATTATGAATGTTTATGATTTCTATTGTGATGTGAGTTTTCGCACACTTTGCTAATTGATTTCCTATAATCCATTTGAATGTCTTTAAAGTCCTTAGAAGAATGTCCAAAATTTATTAAGTCGGATTTTAAGGATTCGTCTATTCGTTCCTGGAGGAATGAAATTAAAAAACAGATAATGTCGGCTGGAATAGAATAGAAAAGAATTAAAAACTTACCGGTCTCAGATGGAATTAAGGTAAAGAAGTAGGAAAGAATGTAGATTGATGGCAGGTGTATAAAGCGTTCAAAGGGCAATTGCAGAAGACAGGATTTCATGATCTAAAACTTTCGTCAAGTCTCCTTTAAATGTTATATCGATCCGGCATCACTATGGATGTATAGCGTCGAACGAAATGTCTAAAAATTATCTTACGGAAACGTTTCAAATTCCCAAATTAATAAGTATAATTGGCTGGAAGAAAGCGATTCCCGTCTTAAAACTCGTTTTTATTTGTGGTTTTTGGTTCGGTTTAGGAATTCTGAAACGAAGCCGCTTCGGTTTGCCGTTTGGTTCACCAGCTGGAATAAGCGGTTCGTTTCGGTTCAAAGCCGGTTCGGCTAAGAACCGGCTTGCATCCCGTCAATAAATAGAAGGTAGTGCAATCACTTGCTCCATTGCGCATGTGTTGATGTGCATTGAAAAATATTTTAAATAAACATTTACAACTGGCGGAAGAAATAGATTGAGATGAAACAACCAAAGTGTTTTTTTTTCGCAGCACCTTCTGTTCATTTTGTCATGGGGGTGATGAAGTATTTGGTAGAATTGGTAAAGTTATGTTGAAGCCACTAGGCTATCTAAGTTCCGTTATGAGTTTTTTGACAGCTAAGTCACAGTTAACTGAAGTATTTTTCAAATAAGATCTCGACAAGTTAAAATACAGCTTTAGACTTAAGAAGTTATGGTGCTGCCCATGACATAAGCTAGTACAAACTCATGCTGCTGTGCTGCTGCTGCCTTATTTGGGTATTACATCGAGGTATTTTAGATACCGTTTAAACGATGGTTCAGAATGTTACCACAAATAGGGTCCATGTGCTCCTACTAGTAAACAGTTTTTCTTAAAAACTATAATACCCAATTGGAATCTCCTTGACCAGCTATTAGCGTTAGCCGTGATGTAATCAGCCAGGAAAATAAATCATCAAAATTAAGTAAAACTTAAAGAAATACCAAATTAAAACTAGTTTCACATAGAAAAAGTTAGGCATATGGACTGGCCTCAAAACATACCGAAAATTTCTTTTTTTAAGCAGAAAAAAAGCGACTTAAAATAAATATTTTTTCATCATACTTAACGTAATAAAATGGGTAAATGTTTTTGTTAGAAATTCACTAACAGTTTTCTGGATTTTGTTCTCGCCAGGGCTGCAAACTGGTTTTGAAAAGGTTCGAACCTGGAATTCGGACTTTTAGATTACTGTGAACCGAACCTCATTAAACATTAAAGCAGAAACCTAGCCTTTTACGAACACAAAATTATGGTTCGTTTCAAAAAAAATGAAGGCATCAGAAATTTGACCTTCTGCCTAGCGGCTTCATCTGTTATATGGCTGGTTTAGTGCGACTGACTCCCAAAATGGGCAGAAAAGTGAAATAACAAATCTAGAACAAATTTTAGAATTACTTTTAAAATTCTCACCCATAATAACCTCGGTATTTTTAGGTCCTCGACTCACGAGCTTTTTAAATTGTTAAAGGCAGGATTTTAAAATCATATAAGCAGGGCTGCAAACCGGTTTTAAGCCAAACCGGTTTGAACCCGGAATTCCGACATTTATTTTACTATGAACCGAACCTTGAACCGAACCTCTTTAGAAATTAAAGCTGAACCCAAACTTGTTCCGAACCCAAAATATCGGTTCGGTTCAACAAAACTGACACAAAAATTTGACCTTTCTACCGACTTTATCTGTTATTTGGTGCGACTGACTCCCAAAATGGGCAGGAGAGTGGAAAAGCAAAACGATTAGATTTCCTTGAAAAATCCCTAATAGAAATAGAATTTCACTAAACATTAAATTATATATTGAATATTTCCATGTTTTCTACTAACCAATTCCGACCCAAAAACCACTCGGTTCCCATATAATTTGGGGAGTTTTTAGGTCGAATGCTGTTTTTAAAACTTATAGAAGAAAAAAATTAGTAATGTTGTATTAAGCATGGACTGAACCAAGGTTCAAACCAAAACCTTCTCCCAAAAACCTCGAACCTTAAATTTCCGTACCTTAACCATTCGATAATTTGGGTTCGAACCAGTGTACCGGAGATCCGAATAATTTTTTTGGTTTGCAGCTCTGCATATAAGTAATATTTTTCTACGAAATTGAATATTCCCATGATCTATAGATGTCTATCTATAAATCGTTGGTTCTACTAAACGATGCAGACCCAAAAAACACGCAATTCCCATATGATTTGTATAGTTTTGAATTCAAAAATGATTTTTTTGAACTCAAGTAACGCTAGGACTGCAGCAAGGTTCGAACGAAAACCTTCTCCCAAAAACTTCAACCAAACCTTAAATTTTCGAACCTTAACCATTGCTCAATATTATTAAGCCGGAGATTCGAATTTGTTTTATTTGGTTTGCTGCCCTGGCTCTCACATTATTTCCCGAAACTCTAATTCCATTCTCATGGGCGAAATGGGATGTAAAATGTTTTAAAGAACACCCTTTGATACATTTCATCTTCAGCCAAGCGGCACTTTTGTCAACTTTTGGCTGCCTAGAAATAACATTAAAAATAAAATATATGTTGAAATTTATCTACATAAAGAAGCTATAACCATCCAGCAACAACTTATTGCTTTTTTGCTGTTGCTTTCTTTATTTTGTTTTTTTTTTTTTATTTCCTCCAAGAAACGTGTGCAATTAATGTGCCTGAATTGTGTATGCTGTAGAACTTTTCAACTGCTCTCCGGGCCACTTGACTGTCTGTTAATGCCGCAAATAAATTTCTGCACCATCTAAGCCGCTTCCCCTCCCAAACCAACAATCGATGCCAAACATCTGTTGCCTTTGCCAACTTTTAATGATAATTCCTTTGCCACATGCGCGCCTCCCCCCACTTTGCTTGGCCAGTTGATGGAAATTACAACAACTCGTAGAACAAAAATTAATAACAAAATCAACAATAAGTATAAGTGCAGGAGCCGACAGGCTCCTTGTTGGGTGGGTGTAATACCGTTAAATGCGGCACATCCTTTGCCAGATGAACGCGCTGCTTGTGCGCACTTAACTTTTTGAACAAATTCTAAACGGAAAATATGAAAACGAATTATGTTGACAGCGGAAAAATCCTACAACTTCCTGCTATACAAAAGGCAAATACGAAACACAGAAAGAGGGAGAGAGAGAGAGAGCGAAGAAAAGCAACTGACAACAAACCGGGAACCAAAAAGCGGAAACATTCGCGACGGGATGTCGTCGACTTTTTGCTGTAACTGTTACATAAAGAAATATTGTAATTATGTTTGGGGCGAACAAGCTGACCAAAACACAAAATTTATGAAATATTTATTAATATGACTTTGCTGTGCAGTAGAGAATATCCAAGTATGGGTGTGATCCGCCAGCATTTTATAGTTGCTTTTCCACTTAGTTACATGGGGCAGGGATTTTGGGCCGAAATTGTCAGAAAAATTGAGAAAACCTCATATCTCCCTTAATTTTGCTAGAAAGAAGGTTCGTACCTTCGAGGCACATTTAGTGATCAGTTTTATTTATCAATTCGTCAAAACAATGGGGCAGATCGGATGAACGTTAGTCGAGTTATAGGGAAATCACACTTTTATGCTGGGCAGCATCGGCTGGAACAGCGATGGGCAGCACTTTACTCACCTTAACACTTTGTGTGATATATACAAACTTTGGAGAGTACAGAGTATGTTATAGTCGGGCTTGACCATTTCCCATACTTGTTAAGTTTCAGTCTTGTTCACTTAAAGTGTGACCAGTTTCCATTAAGACACTTTAATTTAAAACTTTAACATATTTTTATACAGTCTTGCCCGGAAAACTTCGCTTTTTCTTTACTATATCACCTGCTAGTTTCCACCTCTTTTCTCCCTTCATGTTTTAATTTTCCTCATTTTACTCAAACTTAATTTCCATGTTTGTTTGTGGAACCCTACATATCTCAATTAGCTACTGACCACATTTTTAATATATTTATACGGTTCTTTTCCAATTACACAGTGGACCACAAGCCCGCAAGTGGAAATGCCACACATACGGCCAGCGACAGCGACAATGTGGAATCTGTGCCTGCCCTGACGACGGATAATGGCAAGATAGCGATTATAGTCATAGTCAGCATAGTGGCGCTCATAGGTGCAGCAGTGGGTGTAAGTATATCCGGAATCATGTATTTTCGCCTCCCACTTATCCACTTAAATATGTTTTCAATTGGTTTTACAGGTGGGCTACATATTTATAATGAAACGCAAGGCTGAAAATTCGATCAATTTTGAGAATCCCGTCTACCACAAGACCACAGAGGATCACTTTAGTCTGGAAAAGAATGTCACAGCTCATATGTATGCCACGGCTTTGGATGAAGAGGTAAGCGGGTCGACGGCAACAAATCCGAATGATTTTAACTATGTGAGGTTTTAAGTGAGCCAAAGAGTTAGCTTAACGGTAAATTAAGTCTAAGTTAATGTTGTACATAGATGGATAACTGTGTAGGTGTGTGAGTGTGTGTGTAGACTAAGTCAGTGTTCGGTTCGTGGACAAGTATCGTCCATAAGTTAGTTGTAGTAAAACCAAATTGTGAAAGTAAACAAAGAAACCATTTGGTTGTAAGCTCCGGAACCAGTAAAGTTTATAAATAGACAACTATGCATATCTTATAAGAAGGAGTTCCATTTTGCAGCAAAATCCATGATTGTTACACTTCAAATTTTACTCTGCTTCAAGTGAAATCGCCATTTATACTAGAAAATTTCCAATTTGATGGGGAAATCCCAGGAATTTTAAAACACGAATCAGGAAGAATAAAACATGAGCTATAACTTTTTTGGTTTGTCAACAGTTAAAAAATGGTTTTGACTCGTGTTCTGGTAAAAGTAATACAATATGGTCGGACTCAAACGTTTTGCCTTTCGTCTATTGAAATGAAGAGAAATTTCACAAATTTGGAATGAAACACAATGATGAGTCGTTGGAGCATTTTAGATTTTTTGGTATCCTGAAACCAATCAATTAGATTATTATTGAAAAGAAGTGTAATGATTATATAATTCAACTTTAAGGAATGTAGGATTTATGATTGATTACGATTATAAATAATCAACCATTATTATCATAAAAAAAACCATTAAAATCAAAAGTAATCCGAAATAATTTTATTTTACTTTTGATTATTTTATTAATTTCACAGATTTCTTTTGATTATTTTCAACATTTTCAATTGGAACAACTCTAGGATTTTATACTCTCCTAAATTTCTACTTAAGTGTTAAGCAGCTCTATGGGGAATGCTAAAAAACTTTAAATACCCTTGCAGAGGGTTTTAAAAAATTCCCCGTATGTTTGTAAAGCACAGAAGGAAGCATCTCCGACCTCATAAAGTATATATATTCTTGATCAGCATGACGAGCTGAGTTGAGCGTCTGTTTTTCTGTTTTCATGCTATCGCCTTCGTTAGTTTGACAGCTATACGCCGCACATTTGTTAGATGACTATATCACACAGCTGTCATAGGATCAATTGGTCGAGAAATATTGAGAAAATCTTTTGTGCCTCCAAGAAATAATAGTTTTCTTAGTTTCCTAACCTTTCCCTTGATATTACTAAGTTTTATTGATCGAAATCAGACATCTATATAGTACAGCTGTCATAGAAGAGCAGAGTCTAAAAAGAAGTTTCAGTGACAACAAAATTTTGGTTTTTAATAGAAATATCCTTAAAATTGTCATTGATTTATTTGGTATGATTCCACAGAATTCTACAAAGGTTTGTCAAAGTCGAATGACTATAGCATAAAACTGCATTTCGAATGATCGGTCGAAAACGAAAATTGTTAGACTTTTGCATGATTCTACTAAGTTTGGTCGAGATCAGACATCTATATAGTAAAGCTCCCATAGAAAAGTAAGGTTCGAAAACTAGTCTTAGTTAGAAGAAGAAAGAAAGTCGGTCAAGCCCGACTATAACATATTCTGTACCAACACAGAAAAAAAACGAGAACGTAAGTTAAAGTCGGCCCTGCCCGTCTTCGAAATACCAGTTACTCAAGGCAAATATACTGCAAAATCTGAGCTCGATAGCTTATATATTGTAGGAGATATTCAACATTTTTTGTTGCGTGGGCGGGTGGGGGCGTGGCCAAAATTTAAAACAAACTTGATCTGCCTGCAGACAATACTAGCTTACATCTATTTGGTTTATCTAGCTCTTCTAGGCTCTGAGATCTAGGTGTTCATACAGACGGACGGACGGACGGACGGACAGAAGAACATGGATATATCGACTCGGCTGTTAATTATGATGAAGAATATAAATACTTTATGATATCGGAGATGCTTCCTTCTGCCTGTTACATACATTTGCACGACTTTAGTATACCCCTTTTACTCTACGAGTAACGGGTATAAAAAATCTGAAATCGGGAACAAAAACAGGGTAATGTCGGAGCAGGTTTGAAGTGATCCTGTTTTTCGAGATTAAAAACAAAAAAGTGGTAGTGAAAGCTATCTTTTCCGGGATCGACTCAAGAATATCCGGGATCACCCTGTTTTTAATCCCATTTCGAATTGAATTTTTTTTTTTTTGAGTAAAAAAAATGATAAGCTGAAAATGATGAACGCAGCGCTGCTACTGCGCTACAGCAGCAAACCTATTGATCATAGCTCGACAACCGTTCATCCGATTATTACCAATCTTAGGCGAATCGATAAATAGTCCTGATTGCAAAACATTTCTAGAAAGTACGAACTCTAGGAATTAGACCAATTGTAAATGTTTTTCAATAATCAAAAAGAATAAAAAGTAATCTGAAAAATTACTTTTGATTACTTTTTATTATATTTTGGTAGTCGCAAGTAATCCCGACTATTTTTTGATTATTTTTAATTGACAGAATTTGAAAACATTTCTTAATTTAATAATAGTGTTTTATTTAAAAATAAAAGTAGTCATTCATCTAATGATTACGATTACGAATCATTATTCAACAGCTATGTTTGAAACATTCATCTGTGTTTCAAATATTTAATTTTCTGAACACCTCTAATTTCATAGAAACTAACTAAATCTAAACGAAAAACGTGAAAAATTCGTGTTCTGAATTGCACTTTGCGAAAGTTACGCTTAGTTCGATAGGCATAATCGATAGTCGTCTATCGTTGTTTAAAAGGTGGCCAGACTGTTAAAAAAGTGATCATTTCATACAGAATAGTGAAAGGACAAATATTTTAACATGAGGACAAATATTCGAGACAGTCTTAAAATAGAAAAAAAAAATCTCCGAAAAGTAAGCACTGTTATTGTATAGCCTAGTTTTTGTAGCCAGTATACTGTTTCATCAACTATCATGGAAGTTTTCTATATAACATGGCGATTTTATGAACTTTTTTAGAATATATTTTTGTGTGCTTATTAACCCAATTGGTAGCTTCAATAGCTGTATACAAATAGAACTTTAACACATCCATTTCACTCGTAACTATGCAACAATTATGTAACACAAATATTTTTCCCTAAAATGCTGCGAGAAACCTCACGCTATTTAAGCCAATTACCCATAGCCATTCATTAGCAATTAAAAAGGTAAGTGGTTTGGTCGTATACAAAAAAATAACTGAATATAATACAAAATCAAATCATATTTCATAACTGTTATCTAATATGGGCAATTTAATTATCCTTTTATTGCTTTTTGATTTAATTTTTAACCTCATTTGGCCACTGTGTGTGAGTGTGTGCCACATAATTATCTGGCAAATCTGGCCGAAATCCTTCCGCTCGCTCCCTTTCTCTGCCATTTAAAAACTTGCCATCAGACCTTGGGGCCACCACCAACGCTTCCAGCTAATTGCAGTGCAATCAAAATGTGCATATCAATTGGCCAATTAACCAAAAAGAGCCAATTAAAATGCGTCGACGGGGCATCAAAATGTTAAACAAACGGACAGCTGACAATTGCACTGGGGAATGAAACTAAAATATTAAAATATAGTTTTTTGTTTTTTTTTTGTTCTATTTTTGAGTGGCAACTGTGTTGCACTCCTGCCGCTTCAATAAGTGTGCTTAATTAATAAGGTAGAACATTTTTATAATTTTTATAAAAGTAGCTTAAATATCAAATAATTATGCCAAATTAAACAAAATGGCATTGAGAGAGATTTTCGGTTTGGTTTGACGCAGACAACCAATTTGCATAAAAACAATGCTTATGGTTGGTTAAATAAAGCCCACCAGATTAGCGCTAATGTTATAATTTAGGTTAATACATTAAGCAGGCGGTGTTTTTGCAAAATGATGCGACATATATTGCATTTTTTTATGTGGACAATAATGCTTTTTAGCTGGATACTTTTAGTTAGAAACAAACCTTTTCAACGCCTCAACGCATGTACCACATACAAATTTGACGAATTAAGTCGAAGTGAAACATAGTTAGAGGCCTGGTAGTTATTCTTTCAAATATCCAAACATCGTTTTTTATTAAAACATAGAATTTTTTACGCATCGGCAGCATCGATTTTGTCTTTCTAAAACATCACAAACATAGCAGGTTGCGAACATCGATTTTTTTCCAGCTCTACCGTAGGTTTTCTTCAATCCATCCAGCGTACGCATACAGTAACCCTATTTTGCTCATACATGTCCCGAATTTTAGAGAACCATTCCATGAACTGAGATTCTTCAGACTCAAATAGCGATTGTGCCACGTATTTAAGCAGAAGAGGTAGGCTGTAAATGTACCCATCTTCTAGTCCCGCCTCAATTGCTTAGATATAAATTGGCGTACATTCTGGCAACTTAAGTATTTGCTTATGCTCTTTCCCACATTTGATCTCCATATTACCACACCGCAGTGTGGCCACAGAGATGGCACAATAAAATTATTTTCATGTATTTTAATACTGGGTGAGGTATTTAGAGATAATAAATACTAGAAACGAAACAAAAAATTAACTTTTTTTGACTTTAAGCCATAAAAAATGGGCTTTTCCGACCAAAGTGCACCGTTCTGGTGATAGCATTGAATATTTTCTATTTTGCAGCTGGATTAAGGATTCCCTTTTAAGAAAATTGGTCCATAGTAACTTCTACGGAGTTTGCTTCTCTCGTTCGTTCTGCTAATTATTTTTTTTTGTTTTCAACTCAGTATTATCGTCAAGACAACTCCAGTTGAAATGTCCAGTTTTCCTCCTTTTCGAATCTCCAAGACCTCGGTCTTCATTTTGTTGTCGATAAGTCGATTTATTTAAGTTTTGGCTTATCGATATGCAATATTCCGGTAATCGATATTTTTTTTAACTATAAATCTGCACTAAAGACCATTCAGTACTTTTGATTCGTCTCACTTAATAAATTTTAATTTAAATGGTTCTGTCTCATTTAATTGAATCGAACCATGCTTATCTATGAAACTATCGAACGTTCCTAATATTTTATACAGTGGCTAGTAACCCATCCCAAGATTTCTGCAGGGTAAAATACCCACAGAATATCTTAAGGCTTTCGTTCATCTTTATTTAAGATTAGTTTCTGCATATCCCATCCTATAGATTGATTAAAATGGGATGTCAGAGGACTTTCGATATGTTGATTTATCGATATTTCGATTTTTTGTGGACTCGTAACATAAAATATTGGTATTGTGTATTATGTTTCTTTAATAGTAGTAAGTTTGATATTTTGAAAAATAATTCAAAACAATACTGCTTTCATAAGTGGTAATGGTACTCATTCATGTTCTTTGACCGATTTTAACGCATTTTCTATAACTATTTGATTTATTAATGAATTCAACAAATCTAGAAAATTGGACACAAAAACCTTAGACCTAAAAACATCGTTTCGAACGAGTTCAATAGTGCACATTGCAGGAAATTACAGACTCAAAGATATTGAAATCTCTTCGAAATTAAAGAAAGTTTTAAAAGATCACCAAAAATCTTATCTGTCAAGTCCACTTGAGAATGCGATTTGAAATATAATGCGATTTTTGATTTAAGGCCTATGGATTTGATGAGAAAATTTTCTTAGAAAAAAAACGACTAGATCGTTCTAGATCGACCGGAATAGAACTTCTACTTATTTATACTTAAATGCTTAAGATTGAGCTGTTACTGGATGTGCTTAAATTAAGTACAAAACACTCATAAGTCGAAAACGACCGTTTGTATAATTAACAAAAATGAGAGCAAGCGTTCTAGTATCAAATGAATGAAAGCCCTTTCTAAAGTCAAGTATTAAATATTATATCTTGGATACAGTGCTCAATAAACTTACAGTGCAATCTCCGAAAGGAAAAAAGCGAATAATTTATAAACCAATCTGTTCTTAAAACTCCCAAATGGCCCTAACGGTATGCAGATTTCATTCCTACAGTAATTGCATCTTGTTCTTTGAGAAATATTATATCTTTCCAGTCTTCTTTGATTCAATACAGAGACCTTATTTCAAAAGGAAAAAGCTTTAGTAATTTATAGGCTTAAGCCAAGAACAATTTGTACTTATTTGATGAAATCAAAATGGTTTTAGCATAGATCGAAAAGAACTTAATATTTAACGTAACAGTTGTTAATCAAGTATTTCGAGTTTGAAAAAATCCTACTTTAAACAAACCCTTTTGTACTTGAATCAAGTATTTTTCTTCAAACCTTACCATAAAACAGTTTGTATTTAATTCATGTTCTTAAATTGCATTTTTGTCATCAAAAACAATTGAGGCACCCTAATAAGATGAGTATTAAACAGCTTTAAGGACAACAGTGGCTTGCAACACGAAAAGCGAAAACTGTTACGCCGAGAGATATGTTTACCTAAATGAGAATCTGCTTACATCGCGTTGTGGCTTAGACTTGCATCTGATAGACGACATGTTATTCCCTTTAAGACATTGTGTTTACGTTCGAATATAACTGAGAGAATTAATTACTATACTACTGCATTTTGTGTTCGCTATTTAATTCTCTTTTTCTGAACATTATACACTTTATAAGTTAGCTTAGCTATCTCGTTTTTCATATAAAGTCTATCTGCCTTGCTCCCATTTTTGAATTCGTTAAAGTTTTGCGATTTGAAACCGGTTTTTCGACCAAATTTGTTCTTCAAATCGCAAAACTTTTGCGAATGCGAAATTGGTAGCATGGCTGTATCTTCTTTCTTGCTTTTTTGGTCGGCATCTTAGCGCAGACGACCATTAAAATTGGATTGAATTTATCAAGTATTTGCTAACTTTTAGCAAAACTTATGTTCGATGACCAAACTGAATTCACTCCTTGACTTTTTTGGACTAAGACTGCTGGCTGCCAAACATAAATTATGAGAAAAGTTCGACTTTCGACACTTTGGGGCTGTGTTTCTTTTAAACAAATTAAATGACCGATATCCGACTCATAGCATCTCTCTCTCTTCTACTTAACTCAACTATCGATTCATCCCAGTTGCATTATTTTATTATTTATATTTACTTAATAATTTAAGTAAGTTTATTATATTTATTTCGTTTTATCTTCACTTTAGTTACTCTTGCATTACATTCGACTTGTATTAAATATCTTCGTTCTCTTCTCAACCTTATTCTCCCCTACAGTCCAGTAAGCCTCTACGTCCGATGGGCACTGAGTGTGTTTAACATCCAACAATTAATAAGACATATCCAAAACTTGGCCGGGTGTTCCAACAAAAACATCAACACAACCACAAACAACTCCTATTATAAAGTCCTTTAAGTTCCAGGCGCCTCACTCAAGCAACAACAACAACAACAACCAGAAGAAAAAGAAACTTTCGTCTAGCAAGTAGAAAAGCAGAATGCCAAAAAAGACAAAAGCAACAAAAACAACAACTTGAAGAACCACGGGGGAAAACAAAATACTCAACAAATGAAATTTGTTGCCTAGTTTAAGAATTAATTTAATTTCCACATATTATGTATACAATACACACACACCATACACGCACACACACACACATACAAACATACACACAAAGCTAATGCCACAACAAAACAACTTTTTCTAGGCGCAACATTTTGACATCAACTAACAGCGTCGGAGCACACACACACACACACACACTGTCACTTATACGCACACCCACACTTACATCCGAGAAGAAGCAGCGAACCAGCCCAAACTCAACCCAACATCTCTTTTTAAGTCTTTTAAAATAAATTGTAAAAAGTTCCACAATGAAATTTTTGTTAAAGTTTAGAAAAAGAAAAACAAAAGAAACAATGTGAAAATGGAAATGGAAAACTATTATTATTAAATATTATTGTTGTAAGATAAATTTCTGTTACAAAATGAATATGAAAATTGTATGTTAGTGAAATATTTAAACAAATTGTTTATGTAAATAAATTCAATTTCAGATAATATTTGGACAAAGTTTAGCAGATATTACAAAATAATACACTATACCCTGCCATAGGAACAATCAGTTGGGTAGAAAGATTTTTATAGTTGATCCGGAGAAATATACGGTCAGACTAGAACTAGAACTCTGCATTATTTTGACTCAATACTGCATACAAAAGGGAAAAACAACATATTTTGGAGAAGCAGATGCAAGTCTGCATCTGCTCTGATACTCTGAACCAGAGGTTAAGTTTGTTCAAAAGTGTGTAAGATCCGTAAGGAATCATCTCACACCACATAAAGTGAATATAAATATTTTCTTGATCAGCTTTAACAGCCGAGTCCATTTAGCCATGTCTGTCCATCCGTCTGTCTGTCGTTCTAAGATGGTAAAAGAAAGAGAAAGGTTCGATGCATGGAACAAAAATTTATTATTTTTTAAAAATATATAAAGATAAATAAATAAAAGATTCGTGTCTTCTGATAATGTTTAGTTAACAGAATTATTTACCTATCCGCCAAAAAATTGGTAAAGATCGAAGAACCATAGTTAGGAGTTATGAGCAAAAGAATGTTCGCTGCTACTGCGCAGAAGCAGTGTAGCTTATTGCTGCTACTTCTGCATCCAAATCCATGCTGAGCTGAACATTTCTTGGTACAAAGTATATTATAGTCGGGCTTGACAGACTTTTCTACTTGTTCTTCTTGGAACCAAGAAGTTACATAATCAATTATGAGGTATACTCAAAACCACGAGTTCAATTCTAATTTTTATGAGTAGTTCCTATTTCGATTTAATAAAATCTTTATGTCATTTCAATCTTTTCCAAAATATGCAAATTGAGTCAAAAAATGTTTGTAGTAAGAACTAGACTTAAAACAAGCTCATGCAATTGTCTAATACTTCGGTACAGTCTCGCAGATAGCTCGTCTTTTTTGCTAAAAGTCAGTCCGTTAGCAATTTAGTAATTCAGTGCTTAAGCAAGCTGAATAACTCTCCTTCATAGTCTGTAAATAAGACGTCGGATCCTTTTAATTTAATTCTATGCTCGTATCCTTAGTTATCCTCCATTGGTTTATTTTGGTTCGTTCACATTCTTGGGTATTCAAAATAGTTAAAAAATTATTAAAAATTTGCTGTGATCATTTTAAAAGCATTAACCCTACAAAAACATCGCATAATAATGTTTCTCATTTATTTAGCCTAGAGAAAAATGTATAACAATATTTTAATTTATTTACCAAAATTTATTAATATTAAAAAAGCAGCAAAAATTTGGGAAATTTTATTGGAAATTTTTGTTTTAATGCTTTTTTAAATTAAATTAGCTAAATCTATTTGGTAAATGTGAAATGTTTAAATAAAAAAAAAACTATACAAATATATAATAAAAAGAATCTACTAATGATAAAAAAAAATATTGTAAATTAAATACAGTTCATTCAAAAATAAAGAGAATTTTAAAGTATGTAAAAACATATATCAAAGAATTGAATTTTTCAATTTTATGGGTGGACTCATTTTGGCAATCGCCAACGACATGATTGCCTCATCCTGAAAGCATCCTTTGCTTATATTTCATAAGTTAACGGCCTATTTTTTTCACAGAATTCCCAGGAGTAAATCAACAATCAAAGTCCAACTAAGTAGAGTCAGCTGCAAGCTTTCATTTGGAAATGTGTAATGCGGCGTGGACAAAGGCAAATAATTTCTAAATTTGTCTTCAGCGTTCTTAAAACCAACCAACTATAGCTCAAAATTGTTATCGAAATTTTATATTTTCCGCCTAGAAAACAGCTCTTCACTTGTGACAGGTAAGTTTTCTAAATTAAGGTAAAAAAATGGAAAAAAATCTGTATATGACTTATATGAATGGAACAAAATATATTGTAATAATTTTTTTTCATATCATTTTGATGCTGTCAAATGGAAGCTAAATAATATCATTCTAATATTGAATATTACTTTTTCTATTAAATAATATCATTATTATATTTCATTAGTCTACTATTGATCAGAAAATTCATCAAAATTAATATAAAGAACAGGTCATATTCATCTATATCATATCGGCTTTTTAATGATATGTATCATTAATGATCGTATCATTTTTTTTTTTCTGTGTACTGGGCACAGCATAGTGGAAGCTTTGATAAGCCGCAGTATGCGTCCACACTAAACTCTCAGATTCAAAACTAACTGACAGCTCCGTACAAACTGTGGCAAGGAGGAAGTTCATCTAACGCCAATCGCTAGTGAAGGTGACCGCTTTTGTCTATTTTTAAAAACACACCTTTTGGTACTAGATGTTCCGAGACGGGATCTAATCCACAACTTATATTGTCTGATTAAGAAGTGCTCTTCCTTTCCCATTTTAATGAAATTATCGTTGTAACTAACTAGTCCATTCAATTTAAAGAGCTTTTTGTCACAAAATCGATTTGGTACAGCTAAAATACAAGAGCTGAGGGTCGTTCGGTGTAGGGTTGCCAATTTATCTATTAAGTTGCTAGATTTAGCAATTTTGCAAGTGAGAATGCTATTATTTATTATTACAATTTTATTAATAAATGATATTCAATACACACATACGTTAATTAAAGTAAAAAAATCTCAAGTCATTCATCGTTAAATTGTCTTGCATTGTACAAAATGTTAAGTTTTTTTTTGATTTCCTTTGTTTTTTTTTTCCATTTTTTTTTAGAGATCTATATCTATTGTAATAGCATAAGTTAGTTTATGTCAAATACCAAAATTCTGATTTCCTAGCCTATGTGACTAGCGCTTTATTTATAAGTCAATTTTTATACTCTGTACCGTAGGTACATAGAGTATTATAAGTTTGTGCAAAAGTATGTAACATCCAGAAGGAAGCATCTCCGACCCCATAAAGTATATATATTCTTGATCAGCATCAACAGCCGAGTCGATATAGCCATGTCCGTCTGTCCGTCTGTCTGTCTGTCCGTCTGTCTGTCCGTATGAACGCACAGATCTCAGAGATGGTAAGAGATAGAGGTTTGACATGTATGGGACATATGCTTCTAATGTCTGCAGGCAGATCAAGTTTATTTTCAATTTTGGCCACGCCCCCGCAATTTAGAAAAAAAGTCATATCTCCCACAGTTTTGAAGATAGATGGCTTGTTCCTTCTGGACATATTTAATTATTAGGATACCTTATCGATCCGCCAAAGGAATGAAGAAGATCGGATGAACGGTTTTCGAGTTATGATCAAAAGAAACATTTTCTTGGTACAGAGTATGTTATAGTCGGGCTTGACCGACTTTCTTTCTTGTTTGTACTTGCAGAGCTGGACTAAAAACAAAAACAAAACAATATAATATTTTCAAACTATCACTATTAGACAGGAAAGGGAGCTAGAGACAGAAGAGGAAGAATACACCAAGACGCGTAACCCCATATATATTTTAATACCCTTGCAATGGATATTATAAATTTCCCAGAAGTTTGCAACGCATAGAAATATTCATATTATATATATAACTATATATATTCATAACTATATATATTCTTGATCATGGTGTCGAGGTGAGTCGATTGAGCTTTGCCCGTCCGTCTGTCTGTTTCTACGCGAACTAGTCTCTCAGTTTTAAAGCTATTGAGCTGAAATTTGGCACAGAGTCTTATTTTTGCTGCACATTACTAATTTGTCGGAACCGACCGGATCGGATGACTACATCTCATAGCTCCCATAGGAATAATCGGTCGGAAAACTAGTTTTAGTGAGAAAAACTGTTTTCTTTTTAACGGAAACGTCTCCAAACTTTGTAATCGTAGGTTTTCTATGCTTTTTTATAATTCTACCAAGTTTTATCAAAATCGGACAACTATATGGTATAGCTGCCATACAAAAGATAGGTTTGAAAAACAGTTTTAGTTAGAAAAACTTTTTTGTTTTTAATGGTAGCATCCTGCAATTTTGTATTTGTTTGTTTCACATAATTTAACAAATCTATGGCCAAAATTTGTCGAATTTGGTGAAGTGGTTGTTGTATTAAATTTATAAATTAAATCGGCATAAAACCTTTCATTTTGAGTTCATCGTATTAAAAGGAAGTACACATTTTAAGGTTTGATACAGATTATCTTGATTGTTCACCAAAAAACGACACGTATTAAATTCGAATTCACTAAAGTGAAAACCGGAACATGCCAGTATATTTTGGGGCGTATTTTTTAATGGTTTTACTAAGTTTAAGAAATTTGCTTTACTAAATTCAATGGTAGTCGCCCTATTTGAAGACACCGTGCAATGTATTTTTCCTTAATTCAAGGGCGAATTCGCCGAATAAGCCGGATTGTCTTTTCTGAATTTAAGAAAAAAATCTCTAAAACAAGAAATTTTCTATATATTAAGAAAAGAAAATTATTTTAGGGCAAATTTCTAAAAACTAGAAAATTAAGTTTTTAAGCTTATGCTTAGCTGCCTATTAAATCGGTTTGAAACCGAAACATTGTTTGTTAAAACAATATAACAACAATAAATATGTAGTATGTAAGGAGCATGTAAGTAGTTCGTAAGTAGTTACTAAGATATATCTTTCTGGCAACGTGCAATATGTTAACCTAACTAGCTGGCAACGCCACGCGAATGTGATTGTAAATGTAGACTTAAGCATATATGTGTAACACAAGAGCGAGTCAGTTCTATGCTGGCTGAGCAACCGACAGCATCAATAAAATGAATGACACCCTACAAATATAAATTAAAAATAAATATTTCTCTTACTTCATTTTAATTTTCTCCATAATTGAAGCGTGTCAAAATCAAATTTTAAGAAGTCGGCCCTGCCCGACTTCGTTATGCCCGATACTCATGGGAATTAGTGTTTAATAACCATTTATTAATTAGCAGAGCATTAACTTTAGTTTAAATATTGCAACGTTTTGTAAGCAAATAGCTCAAGCGGCACAGATAAGTATGCAACTTTTTTTATAACCTTTATAACTCTGCTATTTATTATCCGATCTTTATGAAAATTTTAAAGATGATAGATATTGGACACAATTGCCCAAGACCTTAACTTAAGAAATTAATATCTTCAAAATTGATGGAGTTGTTCTACATTTTTTATTGCGGGGGCGTCCTACAAATTTAAAACAAATTTGATCTGCGTGCAGACAATAGAAGCCTACATTTAAAAGTTGGTTGCTCGAGGTCTTCTAGTCTCTGAGATTTAGGTGTTCATACAAATAAACGGACAGAAGGATATGGCTATATCGACTCGGCTGTTGATGCTGATCAACAATATATATACTTAATGGGGTCGGAGATGCTTCCTTTTGCCTGTTACATAAATTTGCACGACTTTAGTTAACCCTTTGTACTCTACGAGTATTGAGTATACAAATATTTGATTTAGTGCGAACTTCTCATCTTCCAAATAGCTGCTGTGTGTCAGATAAACTAATATTTTGCTCTGTTATTTGAAGGATTATGTGACAGATATCTCTATTACTACGTTTATGCTTGCAAAATATCATGTTTGCCAACTTTATTTCCGTTAACAATTATCTGTTTCAATGAGATAACTGATTGGCAGTGTCATACCTCTTCCAGACTGTACATTCACCGAGATTGTCTGACTAGTGTTGGGTGTAATAAACAAATGAGCTTTAAGGAAAATATTATAAAATAATAAACTAATAAACATATATTATATATTAATACAACATACTTTGAGGTGCAAAAATCATGACTTTTTATTTAAGCATAAACGTAGTAGCAGATTAGAAAACGGCCCTAAATGCTCACAGTATACTCTTAAAACAATCGCCCTGAAATTTTGCACAACTGTCCTTTAAAATCCGTCCTAAGGCTATTCAACCTAAAATTTAGATAAAAAATTTTCTCATTTATCGTTTATTTTTCTGAAAGTTAAAAAATATTTCCATAAATGTAATAAAAAGATTCTAAATCCATAGCGGCTTTCTGCCGCTTTCCATAGCTCTTCCGAGCTTGCATACTCCATATTGCTTTACTCAGACTCTTAAAGCTTAGTCGTTTCCTGTCTTATGCTCTTGTGATAATGAACAGCACTTCCAAATAATACTAGTTTATTTTATACATTTTCCACCCCCCTCTCATGATTATTCGATACATTTCAACATGGCGTTGACAGTCGCCTGTCCGGCAAACAATAAACACAAATTAATGTGTCCCGCTTACCAGGCGCGCTACATAAATTATATAACAATAAAGACACTAAAACGCATAAAAATCTTATTTATTCGCCGTTTTGGGCAGGATAGCAAAATCGCTGCGTTTGACTTTCTGCTGTGTCTGTGTCCATTCGCTGATAATTCAGCATCATAAATTAACCAAAAACTTTTGCCACACTGATACACAGTCTCACACACACACACAGATATACATACATACGAAGGTTGAATTTCCCAGATTTTGGGTGAAATTAAAATCTGCTGATGCTTAGACAGTCGCAAATTGCTTTTCCTAGTTATAAACCCTACCCCAGGAATGCAATCTGTTCATTTTGCGCCCTCTGACCCCCGCACTCTGCACTCACCGTTCATCGATAGATGGATAGATGGTCGGACGGAGATGGAGAAGTCTCATTACGCATTGATGCGCCGTCATGTGAAATAATTGCCGTAGTTGTCCATTGGCATTTAATAATTCATGTGGGTGGGTGGGCCACTTATCAGTGTGTGAGTGAGTGTGAGTGTGTGTAAGGTCGTGTTGGCTATTAAGTTAAGGTTTGGGAGATTAGCCTAGACTGCTGGGTTTATGAATTCCAATGGTCAATTACGTTTTGGTCTTTGATTTTAGCACTAAACTTTGAATTCTATGGGAGACCATAGTGATTATATTTATCGATGGCGTTCAATATCGACTTTGAGTATTTTAATATTTTGGCAAAGTTTTATCTTTAAGAAGGTAAATGCCCGGTCACCTTCACAAGCTATTGGCGCCAGCTTTGAAGGAACTAGCTATGGAAAGCTTTTGCCGTTTGGATTCGTCAGTAAGCGGTAGGTCCCTTCTCTTGTGCGTAAACTAGAAGCTCACATGTCAAGAGATTGAGATTAGCTCGGCTTGCATTTATTTTTAACCATTTATATCAAATACTGTTACCTTTATAAGCAATCACTACGTTTGAATATAATTATATACACACCTGATCATATTAATAGGTACACATAGAAATTATTTAATAATAGATGGGTTTTTCGTACTTTAAGTAGAGACAGCTTTAAAATTGTTGGTTTTTTTTACTTTGACATTGTCTGGCCACACAAAGAGTTGAAAGAGGAGAAGAGGAGAAATCAAAACTTTTCTACAAATTGTGAGTCAACCACACATTTCGCCTGATCATAATAATAGGTACAGGGTCTGTTTCTTAAAAATATGAAATGTGATTTTTATAAATAAAGTTTCGTATAGCTACTGCCAATAAAGAGAATTAAATAATTGTTTTTTTTTTTAGAAAAAATGGGTCGAAATTCTCATTGTAATACAGAAGAAGCTCGATTTGTTCTTAACCTGAAAAAAGAAGGCAAATCTTTATGAGCGATTGCCAAATTAATGAACAGGTCTCATAATTTTGTTAAAAATGCAATTGAAAGGAAACCAAGACAGGAAACCCGTGGAAGGCCACAAAAAACAACGGACTACATTGTAACTTTGAGCAAAAAGGGCCCATTTAAGTCATCGACGGCTATTGCAGCAGAAATTGGGAATGCAGTTAGTGCTCCAACTATCCGAAGACGTCTACAAGATGCTAACCTACCAGGAAGAATTGCCAGAAAGGTTCCACTTATGCGCAAAAAAAATATCACCATGTGGCAAACTTTTGCAAGGGACCACAATGACTGGGTAGGATGCATCGGGGAGAAAAAGTGGAGGAACATTTTATGCAGGGATGAAACCAAAATAAATTTGTTTTCGAATGATTGTGAAAGGAATGTTCGACGCCCTAATGGAAAGGAATTTCATCCACAGTTTACAAAAAAAAAACAGTCAAACATGGAGGTGGTAATATAATGGTGTGGGGTTGCTTCTCCTGGTACGGCGTAGGTCCAATTTATCAGACTACAAACAAAATGAAGGCTGAACAATACAAATCCATATTGGAAACAGTTATGGTACCAAATGCTGAGGAAAATATGCCATTACGTTGGGTATTTCAGTAAGACAATGATCCTAAGCATACATCAAGGCTTTTATCAAAATTCTTCGAGGATCAAAAAGTTGACCTTCTGAAGTGGCCAAACCAATCCCCGGACCTAAACCCCATTGAAAACTTGTGGGGAGACTTAAAAAAGAAATTGGCAAAGCATTCATTTTTTAAATAAAGAAAAATTATGGGAAGGTGTCCAAAAATTGTGGTATGACACACCAGTAGAAACCTGCCAGGCTCTTATTAAAAGTATGCCAAAAAGGATAGCAACAGTGACCAAAAATAGAGGTGGTTACACTGCATACTAAGTTAGTTAATACTAATTTAACAAAAAATAGAAATGTACAATTTTTTTCTCATTCACAGATCAGACTGAAAACGTACCTAACATACAAAATGATCTACTTTCTGTTATATTTTTATCCTATTTTACAATTAAGTTTATTTTATTAAAAACAAATAGTTTAACAACCAATTAGACCCAATTTTAAGTTTAAAATAATGAATAAATCTGTTTTCTGTTACCTTAAAGTCTGAGTTGATGTGTGTACCCATTAATATCAGGTGTGTCTACAAAAATAACCGATTTTTTGTGCTTAAGTGTTATGGAAAATTTATTTAAAACCTTTAGTGTCCCATAGACCTGTTATTTGCCATCGCTTTAACAATGGCAAAAAAAACTTTGTTACACGAAGCTAAAAGTAAAAGCAAGGGTCATATGAAGACCAGGTGAATCCATTTGCTCACCACCGATAAAAAACCGAATGCGAGACACCCACATGTGTGTACGTTTGTGTGTTTGTCTGTGCATCCACCCCCCCCAACTGGCTAAAAATCTGCAATTCAGCCGGAACATAGCATACATTTTGTCGTTTTCCCAGCCGCAGGCAGCCGCCACCAAACAAAAACCCACAGCCAGCCATTGCCAAAGCCAATGAGGCACAGCAGCAGCTGCCAAAGAAACGTATGTACCGACTGTAGGTGGTTAAAGGGGGGACGGACGCCATGGGGAGTAAGTTGGCAGTCAGTATTCAGTGCATTCGAGCGACAACTCTCTGTGTGACTTATGAAGCAAGAAACATGGCTGACATTTGTAGCGGACTGCACGGTACTGTACCAGCGATGCGCAGTCAAAGGTAACAACTGCACAGAACAACAGTTGTCATGCACTTTGTATTGTTGGATTAAGATTCTAAAGTCAAACAGTTATACTTTTGTTTATTAAATTTCCTTAAAAATTGAAACAGTTTGGCACTGAATAAGGTTGCAAAATTCAACTCTAGGAACCAAATTCTTATTTCATTTTGGATTTAAGAAAAAGAAAATTTAAGTTCTTCTTTATTATTATTTTTTAGCGGTTCTTCAAAATTTCTAGTATATTCTAAAACTCACTTAAAAGTTCTATAACCATCTGATAATTTCACGAAATTTGAAGAGCAGTCTAGAACTTCTTTTAATATTCTTTATATTTCAAGAACATCTTAATAATTCTAGGATTTTTAGAAATTTCACAAATATTCAAGAGCTTTCTGGAAAGTTCAATAGCAATCTAGTACCTTTTTGATAGTTCTATAAGTATTCAACGTATTAGCAATTTCTTGAAGATTCTAGAACTTTCTCGAAATTTTGATGACATTCTAGAACTCTCTCTAACATTTAATATCTTTCTAGAATTTCAATATAGTCTTACAACATTCTAGAAATTTCCATAAAATTCTACATCTAGAACAACAACCACAAAAAAACGAAAGAGAAAGCCGGTTATTGCCCGCTGTGAGTGTGTGCTTGTGACTGTTTGAAAAACTAAATCAAAATTGATGCTACCCTGCAGAGAAAGTGTCTAGTTTAATGCCAGAAGAATATCAGTCTAAAAACTCACTTATGGTTGCACTTCGTATCCAAGTAAAGCTTACATTAAATTGTCCCCTGCAGCAGCTATTTCTAACCAGTTTAATACCAGTTGGCTCTCTAAACTGTATGAGCTGTATTTTACAGCTGTTGAGGTTTAATTTTACAAGTCTTTTCACAACCACAATTCGCAATACATTCATTGTTTCGAAACAAACTTTATTAAATTCACATTGTCTGACTTAATCCTTGTTTTTCTACACTTTGGATTAGTTTTCGCTTCTAAATCAGTCAGTTTTAACTTAATCGGCTGCAGCTGCGCAGGTTAATAATGCTTTGGAATATAAACACCAAAAGCTTTACCGTCTGTCGCTACGCAGTAGCTCAACTCACGCGAAACTAGCTTTTTTGGTACCGATTAAATTCTAGTTGCTTTACAACTAGATGAAGGACAGTTTTTTTGTTGTTTCTAGTTGACCGTTTCTCTGGAGGGTACAGCGCTTTCTAAATGTATTGTTTTTGCCTTAAATTTGGCAATGAGATGAGAAAGACAATAACGAAGTTTTTGTGGCAATTTCACATGCGCTCAAAAAATTTATTTTCTAGTTTTTAGGAATGCACCCTAAATAATTTTTCTTTCTTGTTTTTAGACAGTTTTTTCTTAAACTTAGAAAAAACAAACACAAAAAAAAATTTTTAGAAAATAATTTCTTAAATTTAGAAATTCGATTTATTTTCGCCCTAAAATATAGACAAAAAATTCTAGGAAATCGCCCTAAAGAATAGAAAAATATTAAAAAGACACCCCTTGTAATTCTCAAGTACGAATTCCGTGCATTCGGAATATAAAAGGGGCAACTAATATTCGGCATGCTGAGAAAATCGCCCTAAAATATAGAAAAATAGTCTAGAAAACCGCCCTTAAAGAAAATATTTTCTAGCTTATAGTAAACATTTTCTTAATTTAAGAAAGTCTTAGTCTTATTTTTAAAAATAATTTTTCTCAAATATATGGCGAATCGCCTTTGACCCCTTTTTTAGCGCAAATTAGGGCGATTTTGGCTGTTTTTTATTTTGAGTGTGCCTTGGGCCTTCGTGCAATACAACAACATGAGCGCACTAAGCGCATAAAGTGCGGGCATCCCTGTTCCAGAACTAACACCAA
Source organism: Lordiphosa andalusiaca (assembly GCA_035044965.1). Taxonomy (NCBI): domain Eukaryota; kingdom Metazoa; phylum Arthropoda; class Insecta; order Diptera; family Drosophilidae; genus Lordiphosa; species Lordiphosa andalusiaca. Next base: position 389,550 of record JAWNNM010002368.1, on the reverse strand, counting down.
ATTGCTACAAATTTCAAAAGCTTTCCCGAGTTGGTATAAATTGTGCCAAAGAAAACATCAATTTTTAATTTTATGCCTCAAACAATTTCTAACATATGTCTCTATACGCCATTTGGATCGGCTTAAGTCCGGCCCAAACCTTAAATAAATTGTGAATTATGGCTCTGAACCACTTAAGAACCGGTCCATTTAACTCTATATTACAAACCAACTCACGGAACTTCAAGGTTGATACTTGAACTATTTTTAAGATATATTTCCGAATCACTTTTGAATCTTTTACACTTTCAGCCGGCTTGGCTCCGGTTCTGCAACAGTAAAATATCCAACTATGTGTGTGAGCGGATTGGTTAACCTGCTCTTTTTATGTACTGTTCATTAGAAAAATTTATTTGGTTTTCAATTAACAATGGAAATAAGTAATTAAAATACTATATGTCAGCTTTTGGTTTACAGGCGGCGTTTTACTAGTTTAATTGTTCGGCCGCTGTTTCTCAACTGTGCACTTCGACGGCTGTTTCTCGACTCTGTTCTGATTCGTATTTTAGCTGCTTTTCTTTAGTGTCTGCTGTTATGCTGCACGTTCTCTGCTGTTAGTCGGCTGTTAATCTGCTGTTAATTACTGATCTGCTGCCCTTTCTTTCCATAGAACTTGTTCCTTTTTACATACATACCACCGTACAGACCAGTTTTCATAGCTTAAACCACTTCTAAAATTTTCCTCTAAACAACTTTTGAGCCGATTCGAAACCTGTTCTAAACTAATTAAAAAATTCAACTCCTATAATACAAATATCAAGTTCGTGCTTGAATAGCTTCCGAGACATGGCTCTAAGCCACTTTTGAAGCTGTTCCATATATGAAACTGTTCAAGCTCGACACTGAACCAGTAAAATATACAACTTCATGGTGTCAATCTACAATCTAAATTTCAGGCTCATAGCTTCAATAGATTTTGTGGCTGATGTGGCTCTGTTGAACCGGTTCGATTTTTGACATTTTAAATTTTCAAATTGTAGCTACATATTTTCATTATACAGACCAATTTTCTTGTTCGTAGTTTAAATACTTTCAAGGATATGGCTCTGAACCACTTTTGAACCGTTTTAAACCCTTTTGAATTGGCTTACAGACACGACATAAAGCCTAGAATTTTTACACGATCTGATCCCGATCGTTGAGCATACTGTGAAAACTTCGTGAAGATCGTACATAAAATGTTTTTGGAGTCAACTGCTTGCAACCATGAAATGAGGCTTGTTCGAAAATCGTGTTTTCGTAATTCGCCCAAATAAATGCTACTAGGAAAATGGAGAAATCTTTCGGATGTTGCTCACAACTGAAAATCACCTGAAACTGAATGAATCATTCCTTAAAGTTGTTTGAGGATAGTGATAGTATAAGAGCCCTCACCTAATCCGTCCGTCAGAGGAATATGCGAACGCCACCTGCAATCAAGGCCGTGAATAATCGAATTCGTCGATATCCACTGCGCAAGCAGAAAATCATGTCTAGTGGAAAGAACATCAGCAAGGACAGCATGTCAGGCATCATACAGAGACACCGGTCACTGGCTCACATCAGTATTGAAACAAAACTCAAAACAAAGTCGAAATCATTGAGACGTCCGATCGTTCGTATGGGTGCTATTTGATATAGTCATCCGACTTGGCCAAAAATTTCCAAAATTATGCGAAAGCGTGTGAAAAAAACAACTGCAAAATTACATGATGCTACCATTTAAAGCAAAAGAGTATTTCTAACTAAGACTGTTTTTCAGACTTATCTTTTGTATGGCAGCTATACTATATAGTTTTCCGATTTTAATAAAACTTGGTAGAATTAAAAAAAAAAACATAGAAAACTTACGAAAACAAAGTTTGGACCCGTTTCCATTGAAAAGAAAAAAGTTTTCCATACTAAAACAAGAAAGAAAGTCGGTCAAGCCCGACTATAACATACTCTGTACCAAGAAATTTTTTCTTTGGATCATATCTCGAAAACCGTTCATCCGATCTTCTTCATTACTTTGGCGGATCGATAAGTTATCCTAATAACTAAATATGTCCAGAAGGAAGAAGCCATCTATCTTCAAAACTGTGGGAGATATGACGTTTTTTCTAAATTGCGGGGGCGGGAGGGGGCGTGGCCAAAATTGAAAATAAACTTGATCTGCCTGCAGACATTAGAAGCATATGTCCCATACATGTCAAACCTCTATCTCTTACCATCTCTGAGATCTGTGCGTTCATACGGACAGACAGACGGACAGACGGACAGACGGACATGACGGACATGACTCGGCTGTTGATGCTGATCAAGAATATATATACTTTATGGGGTCGGAGATGCTTCCTTCTGGATGTTACATACTTTTGCACAAACTTATAATACTCTATGTACCTACGGTACAGAGTATAACTAGTTTTCCGACCGATTGTTCCAATGGGAGCTGTGAGATATGGTCATCCGATCCAGTCGGTATCGACATATTAATAGTGTGCAGCAAAAAGAAGACTCTGTGCAAAATTTCAGCTCGATAGCTTTAAAACTGAGAGATTAGTTCGCGTAGAAACAGATTGACAGACGGACGGACAAAGCTCAATTGACTCAGCTCGTCACCCTGATCAAGAATATTTATAGTTTATGGGGTCGGAAATGAATATTTCTTGGCAAAACTATAATACCCTTTTCAAGGGTATAAAAAGTATGTCTATCTAAGCAACGACTGAAAACTAATCAGCATGACCAGCACTTACTTATCCCTCTCTTAACTTCAATTTGTCCCTTAAAAAGTGCAGGATCCAAATATAGCCATTGTCTGCATAAAACTCAGGACCGAAATTCTTGAATAGAAACCATAATTTCAGTACATGTCCCTTTCAAATTTAATCAATCAAATTAGTTCACAACGCATGCACTTCAGCTAACTTAAATTACTGGCTAATCCTCGCCTAATAATCCCGCAGCTTAACAGCAACTCACTTTCACACTGAACGCACACCAAATTCTATCGCAGCTGTTATCGCCAGCTGTCCAGGCCCGGCGCACTCGCACTATTCTATGTTCGCAAGTTTGCACAGTCTCCTCTCAATGCACTTGTGGCGTATGGGAGCGACGAGATTGTTGTGGCGGCATTGTCCCGGGGCCAATTGCATGGCAAATGCACTGGCAAGGTTAGCAGTTTGGTAGGCAAGTTCAAATGCCAAATATGTAACCGAGCAGCGGCCACTGCGTCTTACACACAGGTATCCTGGTTGGTGTTGTTGTTGCAGTTGTTGTAGTTGTTTTTGCTGGCTTGTCGGCCGAGTTGTTTGCACCACGTTCTGAATAATGGATACGTTTCGTGCCCAGCCGTGAGTGACATTACACGACTCGAGTTGTGGGAGTGACATATATATATGTATGTATATATGTATGTTTGTGTGTGTATGGACTGTTAGTGTATGTTTTTGGAATTGTTAATGTAATTACGCTTGAAAGCCTTCAACTTCGCAGCCTTTGAGAGCACCAAAGTCGATAATCATGTGAGAGTTTAAAATGCAGCATAGCAATTTGCCTAATTGCCAGGACAAGATGTCCTTCAGGGGGCAAAAGTGTGAAATGATTTTTTTTCAGCAAATTAACTTTTCAGACAGCCAAACAGAGCCAGCTGAAAAATCCATCAGCATACAAGAAAATAGTAAAAACAAGAGAAATTGGCTTGGTGTGTCGCGAAGAAGTCCTTACAAAATGGCGACAGCTGACTTAACAAACAAGCTTGTGTGCGTGCCTGCTTGAGTCTCGACCTTGATGGAAACAGTCGCCTGTCCCTCGATTTATCATTTCGTGTGTGAAGATTAAAGGCAATTTTTTAAGACTGATGTGCTATAAAAACGGCAGTAAAATTCGACAACTAAAATAATAAAATCGAGTTGGTCGATAAGTCGATAACATCAGGGAATGTTATTAATTGTGTTTGCAGCTCGAGGTTTCTATAACTAATCGCTCTACTTTTGCTGCGATGAAAGTCTTTATCCAAAATGTTGGTACTTGATATATTTTCTCATAGCTGCTGAACTGCATCACCAATATCACGAAGTAATATTTGATAGCGATAGCTTTTTTGCTGCATATTTGTTTCAATTTTATAATCATGACTATTTCCTGGCTAGGAATTCTGTAAATAATATCGATATATTTGTTTAAAAAAAATAACGATATTTCACAATCGAATATTATTAAAGCAATAGGTAAGGATAAAGGATACAATGAAAGGATAAAGGATACCGAATATTTTTTGGTGCTATATATTAACGATATTTTTCAAAAATCAAAGAAACCTTTAGATCGAATAAATATCGCTATACCTATACCTGTTCCTCGCTATATCGGATACCTTCCCACTTTAGTGTCGTAGGTTTATCTAAGAAGTTACGCGACTTCGTAATGTCTTTAATTCTCCAAAAGCCATAGGCTTAAAAGCTGCTCAAACCCTTTAGTCGAACCAGTCTTTATTTTCAAATAACATCAAAATTCCGAAAATACCAAAATGAGAAGCCTTACAACTCACATTGAAAAAAAAAGAGAAGAAAGAAGATTTGTCCTTAAGCAGCAGCCCAAAGGGTCGGCTTCTCTCAATCTCTTGGCTTTTGTGTTTCTAATTTTCTTACAACAGAAACGGACCTACAGCTTAACGCCTATTCCGATCGTCAAAGCTTAAGAAGCTTTTTATTAGCTTTTTCCTTTACAGCTGGCGCGGCAATAGCTAGTGCAGATGACCTGTTATGGAAGTTTTAAAAAGAACCAAAGTCGGTCAAGCCCGACTATAACATACTCTGTACCAACGAAATTATACGCTCAACATAAATTTTGATGCTGCAGTATCAGCTGAAAGCAGCGCTGCTACTGCGCCGCATAAGCGAACAGTCTTTTGATCATAACTCGACAACCGTTCATCCGATGTTCACCATGCCTTCGGCGGATCGATAAGCTATCCTGCTTACTAAATATATCTAGAAGGTATGAACCATCTATCTTTAAAACTGTGGGTGATATTCCGTGTTTTCTAAATTGCGGTGGCGGGAGGGGGCATGGTCAAAATTGAAAATAATCTTAATCATATGTCCCCTCCATGTCAAACCTCTATCTCTTACCATCTCTGAGACTCTCTGACTTAGGACATGGCTAAGTCGACTCGGCTGTTGATGCTGATCAAGAATATATAGTATATACTTTATGGGGTCGGAGATGCTTCTTTCTGGCTGTTTCATACTTTTGCCCCTCCCGCCCCCGAAATTTAGAAAAAACGTCATATCTCCCACAGTTTTGAAGATAGACGGCTTGACATAATTAGGTATTAGGATAACTTATCGATCCGCCAAAGAAATGAAGAAGATCGGATGAACGGTTTTCGAGCTATAATCAAAAAACAAATTTTCTTGGTACAGAGTATGTTATGGTCGGGCTTGACCGACTTTCTTTCTTGTTTTCTTAAACTAATGTCTAAAACTTTTCAATAATATCACAGAAAGCTTGTACAAGAGTATAGGTATAGGTATAATAGATAGTATATAATATAATAGTATAGGTATAAAACGAGTTTAAAAAGGGTTGAATAGCATTTAATTCCATTTTTTCGTGTTTAGTATATGGAAATCATCCAGAATCACCACCAACTCTTCAATGTACTGAACAATTTTAGTTCTGTTGTCTTTCATAACTATCCCACCCTGAAAAAGATCCCATTAAGATCCATTTGGAAAGGATTTGTTTTAAAGATCCTTCTAATCATTCAACAGTACTTAAAAATCATCCCAAGAATACTCCTTTTTCATGTCCTTTAGATGATTTTAGCTCAGTTCGATGATTAAAAGTATACTTAAGACATCCTACCCAAACGGATACGGCTAATTATCCAATGGATATCTTTCATGTCCTTTTTTTTCTCTGTGTGTAATACATTTTGAAAGAAAACTATTTTTTTTATTAAATGAAATGGAACCCACGACCCACTCTTCCACAGCAGGCACACACACTACCCACTGCACCACACCCATGGCGAGTCACTTTCAAACTGTCGCCAATAACTTGTAAAGGTAGCCGGGCATGTAGAAAACTTTTCATTAGATGTCCCGGGGCGGTATAGAACCCACGACCCACTCTGGCACAGCAGGCACACACACTACCCGCTACATCACACCCGACCATAGCTATCTGACTGCTAGCTTTGAGCAAATTGCGCAAAACTTGCAGGTAATATTCCATATTTGCCGCTTTACCCCGTGGCAAGAACTCAGGGTGCACCACGCTCCTGCAATCAAAGGAAAAAACTGTGTACGCGATACTTTTTGAACAAACCACGTATCTCAGGGTATTTCCATTCCCGTTTGCCAATAAATATGTAATCTTTCCACCATTTTTTCTTCTATTTCTACTTGCTCTGTCTTTAACTCTCGAACTTTGCACATGGTACTACTACATACATATGTGTAAGTAAGTATGTTTGCTTATGTATAATTTCGAAACGTCGTTTGGCTTGTTTGCAAATTTTCAACTTGAAATGCCAACGCCAGATGTCGAGGGCCGAGCGCAGCGGGTGCATTTTTTTCTCATTTCTTGAAAGTAAAAGGAAAAAAGGAAAAGTTCATTGCGGTTGGCAGCTGCTTGCAGTAATACAATGTGTCCGTGTGTGTGTGTGTGTGTGTGTGTGTGTGTGCCATTTTGCTAATGTAACAATTGTAACTGTATATTTTGCTGCCATTTGCAGGCACTTGATGTATACAAAAAAAAAGCGTTGCCTACTTCCAGGGTCACTTTGCAATTATAAGCCAAACTAAGTATTAAAAACAAGCAAACAAAATCAACATATGAACTAAATTAATTACATTTGGTGGAATGTCAGTGTTGTGTCAACATTAATTTGCACAAAGTTATTGAACCAAATCTGAAACAACAAAGTAAGTGCGTGCGGCACCGCTTCACCCCCACCCCCAAGCAATACTCCCACCGGCCGCATGTGGGTGACAGAGGGACAGACTAGAACAGCAGGTGAATTGCCGGCCAGCACGCTTAATACCAAAATTGACATTAAATTGCTTGTGACCTGGACCAGGGAACTGCTCCAGGCTGTTGGCTCCGGCTACCTCCGTCTCTCTTTCTCACTTGGTTATCGACTTTTACGACATTTCCAATAAAGAAACGACGCAGATATTGTCCTCGGCTGATTTTGACATGGCACAGTGTGTGCAAGGACTTTTGGTAGGTGTGGTAGGCGAAGGTGATTGCGCCCTAAAACTGACAAATATGGCGAGTAAGTCTTAAAGCTGCGAAGCCAAGTTTGAACAAAATTTAAGTAGTTCACTACAATCACTTGAACTCAACCTCAAAAATAAATTTCTGGTATTTTCATACCGAATTGAGGTCACTTGGTTTAACATTTTTAAGTGGAAACGACCAGGTGTTATTTTTGTTATTACCTTTTGTGACAAGCACAAGTTGTCAACAATTGGTGTAGCCCACTCCCCCATTCCAAGCCAGCTATTTTCCAGAATGAAGTTGTTGATTCTGTCCCAAGATGTTACACGTGGCCAGGGCAAACACACGACCGACCAACCAACCAACCAATGACATGACAAGCAGTACCACTTTCAATGTCTTGGTCTTGAATCCAATGCTGGAGCATGAGTCAGCTACACTACACTGGCGTGGCGTCCGCATCGAGAGAGCTGCATGAGTTGGAGATTTTGCTACGGAGTGGATAGAGCGCAGTTCCACTCTTACGTGACGCAAATGTCTAAATGTAATTGTCATAACGGACCAACGCTTCCAAAGTGCGAAAATGTGCTAGAAGGCAAATCCCTGGTCAAACATTGGCCAAAGATTGAGTAAACCCCAAAGCCACAATAGATGAAGAGGCGGCTAAAAAAAATTCCAGAAAAATAAACACAAAATGAGCAAACTGAAACAACAACAACAAAAAGAAGAAGAAGAAAAATAGCAAAACTAATTTAAAATGACCTTCGCCATGTGCTACACAGCATGGACAATGGGGTCGCTAGGGCGGTGATACATGTGGGTGAGCCCACGCTTACTTTACTTTACATGTGGCACAGCGAGGTGGGACAGAAGATTTACAGAAGACCCACAAATGTGCAGTGCACAGATACATTGTGTAGACGTTAGTGGCATGGGATTTTGTGCAACTGATTTAATTTATATAGCATCTGGTTGACCTACCTTTTACCAACAAGCTGTACACTCCGGTTTTTCAAGTTCAAGTTTTAAATAAACGGCCATATTTTGACCTAAAAGACAAATTTTCTGCCATTTTTTTATGAGAAAAAAGGTCGCCTAAATTTAAGGTCACGTTTCCTAAACGTTGGATAAATTAGTAGAATCAGGGTTCGTTTCAGCTTCCAGCTGAAAATAAGCTGCGTGGAGCAGATGTTAGAACATTGCCTTTTGTACGTGGAAGTTGCAAGTTCGAGTCCCACATCAGGCACATATGAGTATTTTTTTTTTTTTTAAGAATGCATTTGGGACCCCTTGCTGTACAAAGTACTGTTTGTGGCACAGTTAAAATCTGAAGTCAAATATTATTTAAAAAAAGATATAAAAGAAAAAATCCAAAAATATTAAAATAAATAAAAATTTCTTCCGCCTGCACTGGGATTCAAACCAATAATTTCCAGGTCCAAGGCTAACACTCTTACACCCAGAGAAATGTAGCAACTATAGCAAATATAGCAATGTAATTTAGAATTTTTCTTCTTAATTTTTTAAGACGAAATTTGCACGAATAAGTACAAGCAGACAAACGTTCTTGACTTCGAGCTTGAGGGCAAGGAAAGTGCGGGGAGCCACGAGCTGAGAGAGAAAACAGCAAATGAGAATAATTCTCTCTCTCGCTCTAATCGTTGCCGATGGCTGTTGCCTACAATTTATACTGAGAATTTGTCGTTGATTTGGCATAACGCGTTGTGGCGGTGTCGGTTGAGATGTCGGTGTAAGTGAGTGCTTTGCAGTCTTCGGGGCCCTGAGTTCAAGTCCTAGTTAAGGTAAGTACAAAATAAAATTATTTAATGGCTTTTAAAAATTAATCACAATTAATAAACAAGGGTTTTTGGGTTTTTGAGGAGGGTGTGTGTTTTGCGAGATGTGTCTTCCGTGCCACTGCGCCAATTCTTCCAAGAAGAAGAACTAACACTACTCTTGGAACTCAAACTTTGTTATTTTTGCAACCAAGAAGAACTGTTCTTAAAGTCGAGAATATTTATGCTTGCATCCAAGAAGATTTTTTCTTGGATCCAAGAAGATTTATTCTTGATATCAAGAAGACTAATTCTAAGACCAAGAATATTCTTCTCGAAAATCTATGCTTGATTTCAAGATTTTTCTTCTTGGATCCGAGAATATTCGATGTTGCCGTACTTTTGACATCGAATCTTCTTGATATCAAGCACGATCTTCTTGATTTTTTCTCTGAGTGTACACATGAGCCACGCAAATTAATGATAAATCGAAGCTCAAGCTGACATTACCATACTACGAACATTATGAAAAATGCATCGCATATTAAGGTTACTAATTCCTCAACAATAAAATAACTGGGTTCGACAATGGCGGACAACGTTAAGACGTCGTGTCATTAGTGTCTGAGGACTCGGGCTCGAAACGCAGTTAAGGTAAGGTTAACGTTTAAATTATTGATTTTAAGTGTTTTTCAGAAAAAAGAATTTCCACACAATACTTCTACCACCACACAAGGTCAATGTATGGTGGGCGGGCCTATACAACTGCAAATCCTTTAAGGGATGAAAATTTTTAAAATCTGGAGGAATTTTCAACCTTAAATTTAGGAACAAAATTCCTAACTTTTGAACAATTTTTTACCTTATACCAAGGCTAAAATTACCTAAAAAGTCATAAGGTCAGGTCATAAGCGACCTTGAACTAAGGTTATGTTGTCTTTGGCTCCATTTTAAGGCCAAATTACCATGAATTTAAGGTTATTTTTGGGGGTGACCTGTTCGAAAATATAAAACTCAACCGTCCCAACCATTTGTTCCATTGCTTTCTCAAGTTAGAACTCTCTACAAATTAGCCGTTTTAATAAGATTTTAGTTAATTCAAAGTGCATTTTTGATATATTGTTTAATACAAAAGTGGTATAGTTAAATCAAATATGATTTTTTTAGTTTTAATTATGCGATTTTTCCCTGAGTGTATCTATTCGCACTTCACAATTCACACAAGGGATTTGAGGGAAGTGGAGGGGGAAAGCCTACAACCTATCTTTTTTTCCACTTACCTTGTCTGGAGCTCGAACTCACGACTCAGTAAACTTCACTAAGCAATTTAATAAAAAATTCCGGCATCTCAGCCTATTCAACTATCAAGCACTCGCGCGGTATTGCCTTAAATCACAGAAATAAACAGAAGCGAATGGATCAACAACACCTTTCGTGTATATTTTCCATACGTAGCATTCAGCATTTGAAATGTTAAACTGATATTTAGAAAACATACATATTGCGCGTGAAGAACAACTTTCTAAATGGAAAAAACGAGAACGTCAGTTAAAGTCGGTCCTGCCCGACTTTGATGTACCCGTTACTCAGGGGAATTAGTGTTTAATAACCTCATTCAGTTATATAATTGCTCTGAGTAACGGGTATTTCGAAGTCGGGCAGGGCCGTGTATAACTTAAACTCTCGTTTCATTCACTCGCTATGGTATAATATCTTAAGTATCTTTGGAAAAACTTTGAGTTAAAAATATCAACAAAATAAGTCCGTGACAGCAAATATCCGAAGGGGCCTTGAAAAAAGTTGTTGTGCAGATCATTTGAATCAAAATTCGAATTGCGTTTAATATTACGTTTTCCGTTTGTTGACGTAGATTTTTTTTGCGATTTTTTTTTTCAATATTTGGCAGCATTTTGAAGAATTTTTATTCTCGTACATTTTATACATAAGGCCGGTCGATTGAAAGGCTGCATCTTCGATAGATTTACTCCAATTTACTTGAAATTTTGGCACAAGACTCTCGAAATGTTATACATTCCAAAAGTAGCTAACACACTAGCCAATTATTTATGGAAGAGATTTATTTAAGGTTCATTTCGACTCAGAATTCCAAAAAAAAAAAAGCACAGTCAGTCTCTCTACCAATGTTTGTAGATTTCAGCTCCTTTTTCAAATTTTATCAATTTTTTTTTGGTAAATTCAGGCAACACTGCTTTCATCCAATATCCTTGTGTATTTTCATCAATTTCTCCTTTTCGATTATCTCAAGTCATTCTTTATTTTACTTCCTTCTTGCAAGTTTCTCCTAAATGCTGCCTTACTCTTACTTTCGCTTTTAAGCTCATTCCCACAACTGCACAAGCAGCCCTCATATCTGGTACCAAACTCACTTGCCTTTTCATTGCCTACTTTTGGCCGCCATCATACTGAACCAGGCCAGTGTGTGGCTGCAGCATTTTTCATTCATACCTTGACTCCACACTCATATTCAACCCAAACAAAACGCCTCGATCTTGGCTTTAAGTCCCGCCAGAGTTGCCTTTTAACAGACCAAGTCACCTACATTTTTTACTAGCCGCCCCCCGCCCACCCACTCGCTCACTCCCACTCTGCATGATTTTTCTATAATTTTTTCCTTTTCGCCATGTTTGCGCTTCGTTTTGCTTTCCTGGCTTTACTGCTCTTTGTTTTTTTTTTTTCTTTTATTTTTGTGTTGTTGCTTCTTTAGTTTTCTAACCGACAAAACAAATTGAATCACGTTCGCTTGGGAGAAACGTGAGTATTTTATTTTTTCCGTTAAACATTTTCATTTTTCTTTGCCGGCCACAGCCCCAAAAATACTGGTGGATGCAATGCAAGACGTTTTGTCTGATAATGACGCCGCTGAGCCAAGCCATCCCACTCGGACCGGTCCGTTGAGTGTTAGTTGCCGGAGCATGCCCAACGCAATCATTCGGCTCGCATGACGTTGTTTGTGTGTGTGTGCGTGTGTGTGTGTTTAGTTTATTAAAAAGAGATTGGGAGTGCAAAAAGATTTTGTCATGGCCATCGTCATCATCTTCATATGTATATCCCGGTGGCCGAGGCCCAAGCGGGCAGCAACAAGCCATTCATCATCATTCCAGGCTGATGGTTTTATTTTGATTTTGGCTGCAAACGTTGGGGAATTATCAGGCTAATGATTTTATTATAGTTTCTCATACGGCTCTTTGATTGATGGTCGCTCGCTCGGCTGGCTTTTTTGTCCTTCTGGTTTTATTCATGTTGGCATTTAAGTGGGATTCATTAACTTAAAAGGCGAATTACTGCTGTCGCCAAGGCAATGCAAATTGTTGGAAATTGCAACAAAATTCCGCTGAAATTAAGAGACAAACAATTTCAGACAAAAAATCAGCGAAGCCGGCAACAAAAGTTTGGTTTGAAAGGAATTATCATCATTTTTTTCTGTGTTTTGTTGTCTGACTTTAGTTAAATGAGTATACGACGTTTGCTTACACTGAAACGATTGAAATAGCAGGGATGCAAACCGGCTCCGAACCGAACCGCTTATTCATGTTCGCAAACCCAAGCAGCATCTGGAGATACACAGATATCTGCTAAAAAAAAACTGCAAAAGAAACCGGCTCAAAAAGTCTGTAGACTTAAGAAATTCATTCTTGCATTGTACAGTTTGGGAAAATTTGTCTTAAGGAACAGCAAACTGTTGGCTTATATTTGGATGCCAGTGATTCAGCATCATCTGATTTGGTACATCTTCAGCTATTCCCGTGTCTTTTTTGATAACTCACGGATTCTTCTTCTATCTTTAGTTGACTGTTCATTTCAATACTTATTCTTCGTCATTTGGTCTGCAGCTAACGCGTTCTACCTCGATCTTTACACTGCTTTCGAAACTCATGTTGCAGAGGTACAGTTGACACCATCAACGAAGCCAGCTTGGTTCACTCCTCACTTGTCGTACCTTAAAAACCAAAAATCCAGACTCTTTAAAAAATATCGGACAAATGGTTTCTCGGTCGACTTTGCGTTCTATTCATCTGCTTGTTCTGAATTTCTCACCATTAATGGACGATATTTTTCAGATTACCTCTCACAATGTAGAATAAATTTCCTTAACGATCATTTGTCAACTCTAAACGCAGGTCGAATTCATGTCCCCCTACTTTCATAATAAGATCAAATCTTCCGATCATAATATTTAAAATTTATATGCCACCTTTTTTCACAGTCCTACAACTGTTGTTCTCCATATCCCTATCCTCTACCTCACTCGAATAATATCTTAATTTGCTTTTTCGAAGATAGTTCGGTTTTTCACAGTCGACTCATTTATCTTTCTCGGCTGGTCCAGACTTTTTGTTCTCCCATTGCCAATCTTTTTAACATGTCTTCGCAACAGTCATGTCTCCCACTGATGTGTAACAAATCATATATTATCCTTTAGATTGAGTGTTAAGAATTATCGAGGCATCGCAAAGCTTTCTGCCAATCCAAAATTGCTCGAGCAGTTGATCAACTTGCAGTCACAGCATCCCTGCAGCAAACTCATATCTCATTCACAGCACGGCTTTGTTAAAAGTCGATCGACGACTTTTTGTGGTGTTTTCATCACTGATAAATCGCAGTTTTCAGTCCGGGTCTCAATCGATGTCGTCTTTACTGATTAAGGCCTTCTATTCGGTTAATCACGTTCTTCTTCTCCGAAAACTGTCGCTTTTGAGCTTCCCTCCTAACTTAATGTAGTGGATCTCGTTGTACTTATTTAATCCAACCCAAAAAGTTCTGTTTAACAATGTTTTGTCAACAGTTGTGAACGTAACTTCTGGTGTCCCACAGGGCAGTCATCTAGGCATGTTCAATCGTCCCTGTTTTCAATGCCGTTTCGGATTGATTTCACATTTTTATTTTCTGTGTAGGTTTACGTAGATAGATAGCTCTATAAAGAAGATTAGAAAACAGCCATTATTCATTTATGACTTTTTAAGTACAAAAATTTGATGTCATACATAAGTGATTCAGAAAGGCGCATGCCAATACTGGACATCCGGCGGAGCGCCTTTCACCTGGCCATTAGGGTGTCCCAAAAAATAATAAATAAATGGATAAATTTTGAAAAAAAAAAAGAAAAAAAAAAGTATTTGGTCTTACCGTTCCAGAGTTATGCGCTTTTAAAGCTTTTTTCATTGCATGAATCTATTAATAATTCTTACAAAAATGCCCATAATTCGTGAACTCATTTATCCACCTTTTTAAAAAATCTCAAAAATACTTTACTCTATAAGCTTGCAGAAAATGCTTGTGCAAACAAAAAAAAACACCCTACTGGGCATACCATATCATATAGCCTTCCAATCGTTCAATATTCTGCTAATAAACCAAGTGTGAAAAGAGCGACGGAGAATATAGTGAGTGCGCTGCTTTACATTGTTTGATTTTCTAATAATGGTCTGGTATTGCTGATACGGAAGCCGGTGCACCGCGGTGTCAATGGAGTAATTGGAACACTTTATGACAGGAATGCAGGCCGGCTCTGAACCAAACCGAACAGTCTATTCCAGCTGGTGAAAGGAACCACAAGCAGAACCGGCTACCTTTCAGAAATGCTAAGCCGAAAGAAAACCACAAAGAAAATGTGAATCACTTGCTTCTAGCCAATGATACTTATAAAACGTTTCCCAAAAATAAATATTATACGACATTTGGCTCGACCCTCAACATCCTTAGCGATGCCGGATCGATATATCCTTTAAGCATGATTGTAATGTAATGTAAGTCTTCTGCAACTGCTCGCCGGTTCCCTAATATACCTGTCATCAATCTGCATTTATTTCTGAAAAGTTTTTAATTGATTTGTCGTTCTCTTATGGACAATATTTTCAATTTTCTGTAGTAATTCTTTACCTTAATTCAATTATAGAAAGTAGAGTTTTTGTTCTTATAATACACTGCAGCATTCGCTAATTTCGAATGGCATTCCGCTAGGAAGTTAATACGAAATCATAAATTTTCCATTCTTCTTAGAATTTGACAGATATTCAAATGGTTTATAGAAATGAACTTTCCAAAGTGATCAAGAGATCATAAGACTCCATAATGTGTCTTAAACACATAAAACACTAAACCGAACCGAAACCGCGGTCCAGTTGGTACCAAAAACTATGTAATGAACCGAACCAGAGGTTCAGATACAGTGTGAACCGCTGTACCGAAGAAGTACTTGCTTGTGAGTGGTTTGCATCTGGTCAATGGTCAAATGAAACATAAATGTGATTTCTCGTTCGAAATATTTTAGCTTCAACTGTTATTTGTAAAATTATGTGTCCTTGATTAATTTTGATTTCTGCAAAAAGTAGTACATTCACTAAGAGGATATCAGCACCTTCCCTGCTGCGAATGTGGAGAACTTTCTCCTTGTTTTGGTGCATGTCCGTTTTAGTTTTTTTTTAACAAACTTACGCCTTTCGGTCACCATCTCCAGCTGTTGGCGCCAGCTGAGAAGAAAATCTGCATCAACAAACTTCCAAGCCTTGCTGTACGAAAAACAAGGTGCTCCGTAACGTTGCAACGTTCCGCTTATAGGACAACAACGGAACGTTTCAACACTTTATGTAATTAAAACTTTAACTGCTCTGTTGCTTAATTGAGTTTTTTCTGCAAAACTTAAGAATACTTTAAGCATCGCATTAACTATGTTTGATTTTCTATTGGGAACTATCTGTGTGACAGGATTAAGCATTTTGCTAACAAAATCATAGGGGTAAAGTCGTTTATCTCCTTTCGTTTCCCATTTCCTTAGGCATATTTGTTAATTTATTTGCAAAGACCCTTCCCATCCGCCAAAGCCATCTTATCAATTCATCAAACACCTACCTATCTCCAGGTTCACAATTAAGCCCACCCGCATAGTCAATCTACTTTACCTTGGAATCACAACTTGTGAGTTAGGGCATAAACCAAAACTTAGGCCCGCAGCATGAAGCCAACGATGTGAAGTCTCGTTGTCTACCCGCCACTCGACCCTCCCATCAACCCACCCCCCTTTGTTATAATTACGCGTAACTTTCGACAAGTGTCGCCTGAAAATCGCCAGTACCTACTACCAGGAGCGGCTGTAAACTTTCTGGTATGGCGGCTTTTGATGTTACCCCTCGCCACTGGCACCGCACATGGCGACGGCCATGGCAGCTGTGGTTTAATCTTCTTTTAAGTTGTTACCCCTCGCCAGCCCAACAAAGAATAGAAAAAAAGAGAGAAAACGACGACACCGTGGAGCAAAAAGTTTGCTGCCACTTGTGGGTTGATAACTTAGAACAAAGCTTTGTTTGTGCCGCAGCGGGATGGGTAAGAGGGAGCTGGGGAAAAGCTGCCCGGGGCACTGCTTGAAAATAGTTGAGAATTCTTTGTGAAGAGTCATTGTTACACTTTGCGAGGCGAACCCTTTCGCTTCGTTGTTATTTTTCACTCTAATTAGTTGTCATTGGATTGTGATTTGTGGGCGGAATTTTCAAGGAATTAAAGAAGCACCTGGACTTGTTAACAAACTTGTGACCAAACCGCAAATTAAGCATGTACGAATAATTGTGGGGGGCAGCGTTCGTTTTGAATACTTTTTGTGTGTGATGTTTTATAAAGTGTTTCGTTTTGAATACATTTTGTGTGTGATGTTTTATAAAGCGAAATACAGAGGGAAACTTCGGATTGGAAAACTAGAAACTGGTAAGTGGTTTTAAGACTTGCACTTTGGTAGACTTGAATAGAATTTTTACAAAGCGCTTTGAACCGAATTGAGCTTGGAAACTTTTTATTAATTAACAAGAAAGACAAGTCTCTTGCCAAATACTTTTAAAGCCTTCTATTCGTCGATTTTTAGGAGCCATTGTATACCCCTCATATTGTACACGTCAATGAACTACACTCAAATAAAAACAGAAAAATATTTAGAAATTCGCCTTAAAAAAGGGGCCAAAGGCGATTCGCCATATATTTAAAAAAAATTATTTCTAAAAATAAGACTAAGTCTTTCTGTTATTAAGAAAATATTTACTATAAGCTAGAAAATATTTTCTTAATTGTAGATTCTCGATTTTAAAAAATACTTTCTAAATTTAAAAAAAAAACACACATTTTCAACTATTATAGACAGACAGAAAAAGGAAAGGGAGTGAGGATGGACTGGAGACAGAAGAGGAAGAAATAACAACAATTAGAATCGTATAAACCCCTACACTCAAAAAAAATCAATCCAAAACGGGATTAAAAACGGGGTGATCCCGGATATTCTTGAGCTGATCCCGGAAAAAGATTGATTTTACTTCCACTTTTTTTTTTTGATCCCGAAAAACAGGATTATTTCAAGCGTGCCCCGGGATCACTCCGTTTTTAATCCCGAAATCGGATTTTTTTCTTTCTGTGTAATATATTACTTTTATAGGATATTTTTCTTTCTGTTGGGTTCATTAAAGTTTCTTTCTGAAAAACACATTGTAATAAGTTATCATTATTCTAGTTTCTAACTTTTTACCTTGCCTGGGAGTTGAACTCGGGACATCGGGACAACTTCAACACGAGATGCATCTTATCGCACTCGACTACCAAGCACGCGCGTGAGTCACAGTAAAGAACGCAGTCAAATGATAAGCACTCACCTTCCTCTTTTATATTCCGATAACAGGGAAATCGAACTTGAGAATTACATGCGATGTATTTTTATATTTTTCTATATTTAGGGCTATTTTTTTTGCAAGCCGAATCAGTTACCCCTTTTATATTCCGAATGCATGGAATTCTTACTTGAGAATTGCAATGGGTGTCTTTTTAATATTTTTAAGGGCGATTTTCAATACTTTTTTTTTCTATATTTAAAAGCGAATTTCTAAATGGCTTGTTTAAATTTAAGAAATGTGCTTTTACGAAATTTGCCTTATTTTAAGACCGTTCATTTTATTAATTTTCTAAATTCAAGGGCCAATTCGCCCTTAATATAAGAAAGTATTTAGAAAAAAAAATCTAGAAAAATTACCCTAAACTTAAGAAAAAATAAATCGAATTTCTAAATTTAAGATATTATTTTATACAAATCTATCAAGGGTTGTTTTTTCTAAGTTTAAGAAAAAACTGTCCAAAAACAAAAAATGAAAATTATTTAAGGGTGAATTTCCAAAAACTAGCAAATAAATTTTTGAGTGTAGATGCTTCTGCACCCACAATAAATTCAGCACTGCCCTGTTCAACAGGAAGAAAAACAAGGCATCTGAAGAAGATCATGTTCCTCGTTACAGGAGGAGCTCCAAAAATCTTCCAAAAGAATATCATATACCCAATTTGGAAAAAAGGAGAGCCTATAGCTTCGGAGATTTATACAGAAATATCGTTTCTGAACACATCGACATCGATTCTAGTAGCGAGGCAAATTTCTTTTGCAGAGACAAACAAATTGCTCTGCGGACATCGAACTGGTTTTTGTAAAGGGTACCCGCAATGGTGGTGAAGGCTTTTCTGCAAGAGTCCAGAAAATATATTTATTTTTCAAAGACTTCAAAGCGGCCTTTAATAACATAAACTGAAAGAGTATACAGCCAAAAATTTGGCCACATCGGGATTTCAGCAAAATGCTGAAGCGCTTAAACTCTAACAAAACAACAGCATTGTGGGTTGGAAAAACCCTGTTGCAATGGACTGAAACGAATTACAGCTGGTCGAGGGACTGAATTTTTTGCCACGTCACGAACGATTCACGAACTAAAAATCTGCTTACGCACGATTCACTCATGTGAGTTTCTTGAATTTTTGCGTCACTCACGAATCATGCACAATGGAAGAAGGCGTCTCTATCAACGCAGTTTACTATTATTTATCAATTATTTGCAGCTGCTTTATGGCAATATTCTCCTTATATTTTTCGGTCAACAGTTTTGTTATAAACGTTTGTTAATTAGTTTATTTAAGTCAGATTTCCCTTTGCACTTGTTGAGTGCATCGGTGTCGTAAGAACCCATCTGTGCCACCATTAACTGCAGCTTGCTCAATTTGGGGCCTAGTCATCAATTGTCAGAACTGAGAATTGTTAACACAACTCGCTCCTTTTCTTTTGTGGTTTCGCCTGTTTGAAACTTTTGTTTAATTTTAAAAGGTTTTTACTTATTTGTTTTTTTTTCTGTCACACATAACTTGAATTTAAAGCAGATTTTCTGCAATTTGACAAATTTCTCCCAAAATTTCGTGGCTTTTGGAATACTTGCTTAAGTTGTTTTCATTTCATTTGAGTGTGCCCAAACCATTTTGTCAGATAAATACCATATATCATTACTCACATTTTCTGGTGGTAATACTTTTTAATTTAATTTTTTTTTTTAAATTGGAACACTAAATGGATAGGGTAATGAACATTGGGTTAAACTTCAGAATTAAGACCTACAAATTGTAAATACAAGTACCAGAGAACGCAGTGATGTATTGCACCAAATGTAGTGGGCCAGAATAAATCTATTTGTAAATAATAAAGGTGAAACGAAATAATTGAGTCAATAATAACACTGTACTACTACTTCCATAACATACTCTGTACCTTCCAAAGTTTTCATTTACCACACAATGTTCCAATTAAGCGCAGCGCATCATAAATGTTTGATTTCCCTAAACCTCGACTATCGCTCATCCGATCTTCATCATTCCTTCCGCGAATCAATAAATACAACTGATTACTAATGGGATCAGAAATGCTTTCTACTGGCTGTTACTTTTGAACAATTAAGGTACGAACCTTTTATATATACAATTGTGAAAGATACGACTTTAATAAGTTTTTATCCCATACAAGTCAAGCCTCTATCTCTAACCTTGGCGATATAATTGACCTTCATGCAACGCACATTAAAAAGTTTGGAAATGATCTGGGGCTCAATATTATATTTTCTCATATCAATAAATGCCAATAATATAAACCTGAAAAGAAAATATCAAACCGATATTTTCGAGCAATATCAATATATTAAGATTAAATTGATATTTTATAATGTCATTTTGTCATCAAAAATTAAAAATGTATCTTTTTAGTCAATTGACACTTCACTCTGCTTTTTTGGCTTAGTATTATTAGTTTTAATCAAGGCTGCAAACCTTTAAAATTATCCATCAGTTTCGGTCCGGGGGTTCGAACCCATTGTAAAATCCAAGGTTCGGTTCGCGGACCGGTTCTTGGAACCCCGGAACCCAAGGTTCAGGTTCGAACCTTGGTTCGCTTGCACATAGAAGAATTGTTCGACTTTTGAATCATAAATACGTTTCAAATGAAACATATTTAGCTTTTATCCGTATGCTTAATCATAATGATCGTTACTTAATTTATTTCAATTATCAGCTTTTAGAATCGACTTAGTTTAGGTTAATTGGCACTATATCTTCCTGGAGATGTTCATGTACTAGCTCTTAACTGCTCGTTAAGCTGATACCTGAGTTGCTGGTACAGCTAGTATAGTAAAAGGAATATTTTATAAGCCTTTGTTATTATGACCTTACCAAAATGTTGAAACATTTGTCGATGGATGTAATCTTGGACAATTTTTTAAAGGAATGTGTAACATCATTCACAGATTTTATATTTGATATTTGTTTATAGCTTTCATAAACTTCTCGACTTCGCAATCAGACGTTGAGTCATTGTTTTGTCGAATTTTGAAAACTCTCATTAAGCATATTAAATTGGTGAACCGAACCTCATTATTCGAAAAAGTGGTCCGGTTCGGGTTCAGGTTCGAGGAGTCAAAAATGGAAGACGCCTGGTTCATGGTCCGGTTCGCGAACCCCAAAAAAGCCGAACCGAACCGGTTCTCAGGGGTTCGGGTTCGGACCGGCTTGCAGACTTGGTTTTAATAGAATAATTTTAAATATTTCATTTACTTTACACCTTCCCTTGACTGGCGATGGAACTCAGGACTTTTTAACCTTAACACAAATGCAATGATGTCTTATCGAACTTCACCATTACACAATACACCGTTGCACGCCGTGTCTCTTGTCTCTTTCCATCTTACAACTTAGTTTTCGTCCCTCTCTCTTGATGGTCAAAAAGAAATGTTGTAATTTCGAAATGATATGAAAAAATGAAGCCCAGATCATATTGATAATGACATTTTCTTTTCTCTGTGTGGAAATGGAATTTAAAGAGCTAAAGTCACAAATAAAAAAGGCAAGAGAGTAGAGGGCGAGGCCTTATTACTTAACTGGTCTGGAAGATGCCAAGTTAGTTCAACGATTCATGCTGACAAAACCCACATGTAAATGAAATCTTACTATGATTAACGGTCAAGTGTCTTCCCAAAGAAATAGTTAAAACCTTAACTTCAGTTTACGATTCAAAATACTGTGACTAGGATTGTTATCAGGAATCATGCATTGTTGTCAGAGGACTAACTTTTGGTATAGTGTCAGCTTTCCTTTGATCCATCGCTAACAATATTATTCAAGCGTTCGAATTTATCGATATCCGATGAAGCTGTTGTTGACAAAACCAAATATCTTAACCGCTCGTTATCTCGAGCAACAAATGTCACTGTCAGTTGGCTAACCGGAACGTTCGAAACATTTTGTAGCCAATTTTCGTTAAGTGTAAGACACACTAAAGTGTCATAAATCTATAACTATCAAGTTGGTCACCGGCTTTGATTTACTTTCGTATCTCTCTGTCCCTCTCATTTGTTGAACCAATTTTGCCTAAATGTATGCTTCATTTACTTTGGCCTAGATGCCTTCTCATGGCCGCAAATAATTTAAAGCAAATGAGCTTGCCACAATTTATGCCGACCACATTAACCAATTTCGGCAAAGCCAAAGGCCAGGCAAGTATTTAATTAAATTAAGCACAAAGAAAAGTGCGCACACACACACAGACGGCACAGAAGTTGGCTTCTGTTTTTTGGTTTTTATGGTTTGGTCTTTTAAAGCTGTCGTTAATCATTTAAGCAAAGGCGAAGCGATATAGAGATAGCCGCTAATGGCCACGCCGATCACGCCTGCCATTAAAATAGACTAAAATGTTCCAGCCATTGGTTGGCTTTATGGCCACTTAATGTAAAACAGTTAATTAGCGACACTCACACAGCGACAAGCGCATATACAAAGTATACATGTGCCGGAGGAAAAACTGTGAGAAATGTCCATGCAAAATGGCTGCCAACATTTTTTGCTGCTGCTGCTGACATTCGCCATCTTCGCTTGACCAGGTGGTGGAGTACTGTGGGTGCCTGGTGAAAGGCGGAAAATTACTTTTGATTAATGAAGCGCACTGAAGCGTGGGAAAATATAAAATAATATGGTAGAAAAAAGCGAATCGAAAATGCTCTCGAAAAGGGTCGGGTTTTGTGTTAAAAAATGAACCTTAAAGTTTTGGAGATTCATTTTCCTATGTGACTTTAAGAAAACAACTTTAAAGAATCATTCAAACAGACTTCGGATGCTTTATGTAACAGAAGGAGAAGCAAACATTGACCCCATAAAGTATATATATTCTTGATCAGCGTGAACAGCCGAGTCGATATAGCCATGTCCGTTTGTCCATCCGTCCGTCTGTCTGTCTGTCCGTATGAACGCGTCGATCTCCGAGAACCCCGTCCCCCTCTTATCCCCAAAATACCGGTTCATCCTACACCTAAAACACAGTTTCAAATTAGTGTTAGTTTTCAAGTTTCGTGGTTTAGTAAACATCAAGCTAGGCCCAATATCAATATATTTTAAGAAGTACAATCAGATCGGATAAAAAACACCGGAGCTATAAGCGAAACAATTGAGCTTGACGTTAGTTAGGTCTAATGCCGCTGAAATTACTAAATAATGTGGCCTACTTCTAGGATGAGCCTATAATAGCTGATACAAAGACCGGCTACATTCAAATTCAAAAACAAATAAATGAAAACAAATGAACAGGGTATTTTGTAGTCGGGGCAATCGACTGCAGCGCCCTTACTTGTTATCTCTGAAAATGGAAAAATATTTTGCTGAAGTTCCATTTTCCATCTAAGGCTAAGGCGGGAATGCCCAACAGCACCTAATGCCAGCGCAGTCACTAACACAAATAAAACAAACACAAGAAAATGAAAGATAAGTCCGGTAATTGCCTATTGCTCTGTGTGTGTGTGCTTGAAGCTGTCTGAAGCACACGGCAACAACAAAATCAACGATGCAAACAGCGATCCTACGAATTGTTGTTGCCTTTAATTTCACAAGAGCCATAGAAGAGGAAAAGACCGACACAACAACATATGCGATTGAAGCGTATATAGCGAGAGCACCCATTGTCTAAGGCATTGTAACATTTTTCAAGCCCTAAATACATTTTACAACATATCTTTGGGTAATTGTATGGAACAGGGACTTGTTATCAAAAAATTAAAATCCAAAAAAACCTTTGATTGACCGCGACCTATGAGAACTGTCATGCTGATTTTGAAATTTGCTGTGTTTGTTCCAAAAAAACGGTATTAAAAAATATACATTGGATGATTTCGGTATCCATTTGGAATATATTTTTTTTAATATCCATTTTTGGATGAATGAATGATGATTAATCTTTATTTTTCATCCAAGAGAGCTGAAAATCATCCAAAGGATATTAGAAATTGATATTTTAATTTCAAAAATAGAGGAAAGTTAACTTTGGCCGAAGTTTGTATACCCTCGCAGAACGTGTTTCTAACTAAATTGAAGGACATTTTCACTGCAAATAAATACATTTTTTTTTTCAAGACTTGTTTTCTGACTGTACTTATGTATGACAGCTATACTATATAGATGTCCGATCTCGGCCAAACTTAGTTTTATTATGGAAAAGCATGGCAAACTATGAAATACAAAGTTTGGAGGCGTTTTCTTTGAAAACAAAAACGTTTTTTTCACTAAAACTAGTTTGTCGACCGGTCATTCATATGGCAGCTATAACCTAAAGTCATCCGATTTTGACAAAACTTTGAAAAGTTGTGTGAAAGCTTGTAAAATAAATGTAATACAAAATTACAAAATAAATAAATACAAAAAAGTTTGAAAGTGGATTACATTGAAAACAAAAAAGTTTTTCTTCCTAAGACTATTTTTCTAACCTTACTTTTCCATGGCAGCTATACTATATAGATGTCCGATATCGACCAAATTTCGCAGAATTATGGAGAAACATTTAAGACTAGTAAATACGGAGTTTGGAGACGTTTGCATTAAAATCAAAAAAGTTTTTCTCACTAGAACTAGTTTTTCGACCGATCGTTCCTATGGCAGCTATATGTTATAGTCATCCGATCCGAAATGTGCAGCGTATTTGTACCAGAAGACTTCGTGTAAATTTTGGTCGCGATAGCTTTTAAACGGACGGAATAGATAGCATGGAAACAGAAGGACGGACAGACGGACATGGCTATATCGACTCAGCTCATGCTGATCTACTTTATGTGGTCGAAGATGCTTCCTTCAATGCGTTACAAGCATCTGAACAATTTTAATATAGATCCTGAAACTATAACTTTTTGTTTATTGTTAGCTTGTTATACCACACCAATTGAGAATAAAATAGCCGACCCTTATCCTCTTCCCAAACAAAATTATTGGCTCAAATTTTTCCTATGTTAAACCTTTGTAAAAGTTTTCGATTCAGAAAGTATTTTATTAAAATTAATCGGATAAAATCGATCGAATGAATAGTCTCATGCTCTGTTTAAGGGATGTCTGCGATGTAGGCAAGAAGATTTTAACTTGTTGAACCTGATCAGGGACATTTTAAGGCTTCCCTCTGTACTCTGTTGCATTATGTGCCAGGTGCTCTACTCCGAACATTAAGAACTGTAATTGGCATATTTTTATGAAAGTATATTTTTTATCCTCTTCGTAGCCAATTTAAATTGATTCCGGTTAAAGAAACTCTTGCATTATATTTTAAGAAAAAATGCCAAAACATTATCAAAAGTTTTATCATAGGCGGTAACTTTTGTTTGTTTAGTTTTTAGTAAAGCTGGAAAAGCCTATCTAAAAATGATTCGTCGAATATCGGAATAAGAGCTTGAGTCATTTGGGGAGAGAGAGTTTACAGTATCCCAGAGGGATGAGTCCTGAATGCCAGCTAATTATATGGAGAAAGTAAACGGAAATGGAGCTAACAATCATATGAGTCCCAAAATATTAATCAACCCACATCGACAAGAGTATAAAAAGCGGTAGTCTTTATCTTTCCATTTTATTCATCCCATTCTTGGCATCTGGGTAATCAGCTGCTCATTGGCACTCAGAAATCACGGGAGAGTGGAAATTAACATAATTTTTACTTATTGAACAAAGGAAAGCTGGTTGACACAATGTCATGTGAGCACCTGGGTGGGCCATTGCAGTTTATTATTAATTCTGCTGCTGCTCCCTGTTCGAGCAATGCCTTTGTCACGTTACTTGTTGGTAATTATGAGGCAGGGACGTGCAGACTTCATGCAGCACCACCCTTAGGGACATGCTCGGCTTTTTAATGAGTAAAATTGCAACTCGGTTGTTTACAAATTCTTTAATGGGCGGGCTACTTGAGAGTATTAAATAGAGCTCAGATTTTTCGGCTTCTATCTAAGGCAAAATTCTTAAGATTCTTGGTCGGGCAGATGCCACATTTTGTTTCCAGTAATAAGCAATTAATGTGCCTCTATTTACTTACATCGAGTCAAGGATGAAACACAGTGGCTTAATTTTCAACAACAGGTGGGTGGAATCCATTCTGCGGTTAAGAACAGCGGTTAATAAATAGCTAATTAATTAAATTCTATACCCATAAAAAAATGATATCAGAAGAAAGTGCAAGTTTATATGAACCGAACCGGCTCGAACCCGAAATTCCGACATATATACTTTACTGTTAACCGAATCTCTTTACAATGAAAAGCTGAACCCAAAACTGTTCGGAACCTTAAATTTCGGTTCGGTTCAACAAAAAATTTTTGACATCAGAAAACTTGATCTTCTGTCATGTGGTTGGTTTTAATCGACTGAGTATTTATATGGTGCTATAAAAAAACATTGATTATCATTTTTAACTATTTATTAAATCCCCGTCCATAATAGCAACTGTTTTTAAGATCCTCTACCAAAAAGCTTTTTCATTGATTTACAAAATCCACATTCGAACCCAAATTAACGAACGATTTAGGTTCGGTTTAAGGTTAAAGGTTTTGGTTCGAACCTTGGTTCGATCCCGGAACTCCGACTTTTATTTTACTAAAAACCGAACCTCTTTAGAAATTACAGCTGAACCTGTACCGAACCTGTACCGAACCCAAAATTTCGGTTCAACAAAACTGACACAAAAATTTGACCTTCTGTCCACCGACTTCATATGTTATTTGGTGCGGACTGACTCCTAAAATGGGCAGGAGAGTGGAAAGAAAAAATCTGGTAAATCGATTTGATTTCCTTATAAAACCCCTACCCATAAGAGTCTCTGATTTTAAAGCTCCTCGACTCTAAAACTTCTTGAATAATTCTCAAAAGCAAGATTCTAACATTATTTTGGTAATATTTTTCTATGTAAACCACGAAATGAAATTTCACTAAACTGTAAATTATGTATTGAATATATCTATGTTTTTTACTAACAAATTCCGACCAAAAAACCACTCGGTTCCCATACAATTTGGGGAGTTTTTAGGTCGAATGCTGATTTTAAAACTCATAGAAGACAAAAATTAGTAATGTTGTATTAAGCATGGACTGAACCAAGGTTTGAACGAAAACATTCTCCCAAAAACCTCAAATTTCCTAACCTTAACTATTCTTTAATTTGGGTTCAAACCAGTGTACGGGAGATCCGAATATTTTTTTTTTGTTTGCAGATCTGATTCAAAGTGCTTTTTAATTGAATTAAATACAAAAGGTGTTAGGTTTTACTATGCAAGTTTTCCCTGAGTGATTGCATTATAACAGAAACTACATAAATATCATGCCATGAATCATCAAACTTTAAAATAAAAATGTATTAATTTATGGGAAACATCACAAGCACAAGCACCCCCCTGCCACTGTACCCATTCCCCATTGTACTTACTTTTTGGATTCCTTTTTGATATATTTTGGTTGCTTTTGTTACTTTCGAATGTGTTTGTTTTATTCACAATTATTTTGTTCATCACAACACGACCGACTTAGACTGGATTTGCACTGTGAAGCGACTTTCATGGAGTTCTGTTAGTAGGCGAGAGAATCAGGTGAGATTTTCGATGACGCGTTGCGACAACCACGTCAGACATTACGGAAATATCGCCCCAACCAGAACAATCTCTACAAATTTACTTTGGTTTTTACAACCATATATGATAAATCGGGCTAGAAGCTGCGAATACGGATTCACATCCGACGGTATTTTTGACATGGATTTGCTGTGCTGTTAATGTCAGATGTTCTCCGCTGTTGTAAGCAGTGCGCTGTGAATGTAAGCAGTTTACTGATAGTGTCCGCCACTGCCACGATTGCCACTTGAGAAAAAAGAGCAATTTATAATGAATATTGTAAGTGTGTCAACTCTTCTTTACTTTCTTGTCCTTTTTTCACAAAATACCCGAACTCTTAAATTCACTATTAAAATTTTCGCAACCGCTACCGTCTAAAGCCAAGCGCTTTAGTTAAACGGAATACAGTATTTTTATTATTCGCGATGGGCTAAGGCTCCGATCATTTACAAAGTTGCATGGTTTCAATAGATTTCAGTGTTGACAGATGTTGACAATGGTCAGTGTTGATAGATGTTAAAAATTAATAAATTTTTTTTAGCTACAGCTGGGTCCGGAGAACGCCAAACTTCAACAATTGCGCGAGTGGATCGTAAAAACGAAATGGTGTGCTGACTTGCCAAATAATGCCAAAACAACCAAAAATTACCATTTGGTACTAATAAACTTTATATTTATTTTGCTGATTCTTATTTTATTTAATTTTTTAACACTAAAAATGAATATTCATGTATACGATAATACCCAAAATTATTCCAAGACATTTCTCCTTTTTCCTGCCAAAAATGATAAATTAGATTCGGTTGGTTTGGTCATTAAGTACGCGATACTTGCATATGAGCTATTTTCTCTTTCTCATGGATGCGCTCAAACCGTTTCTTTCGCTCACACTTCTTGTCAGACATTTTCTTTCTCTACCAACCTTCAAGATAAGTAAAATTAATTAGTTTGGGCGCCCAAACAAAACTCGAACAGCTGTTCAATAAAATCCACACATTGAGAAAGAGTGGCAGCGCCGCGTCGCACGTTGGGGCGACTAGAGCAAATGTCGCGCCAAAATTGATTTTTTTTTAGATATTGGAGAAAGTTTAAATGTAACTTTAAAGATGATAAAATGATGCATAATAATCCGAAAGAAAAATAGTCTAGGACGTTTGGTTCTCCCATAACACGCACTTAAAGTTCACCATTCGAACTCGATTTTAAGGAATTGACAAAATATTGGCAAATTAATGTCTGTTTGCAATGGTTTTACATGAAAACGAATCATTTCTGCGGATATGTGGCAATTGAAAATATAAGTATTGACTTTTCTTAGTTCATTAGCATTAATAAATATTTCATAAAATTTTTTTTTATAGTTTTCTTAATTTTTAAAAAATAGGTCTTAAAAACGTTTTTTGGTTATTGTTGGACAAAAAGTACTTACGCGGGCTAGATTAGTCTTTGAAATTTTTTTTTTAAAAAAGTTTCAACAATTAACTTTTTACGTTAAAAAAAATTATCGTGTCTTTTTTTGCGTTTTCTGAGAAAACCATGATATTAATGTAGACAAATTCAAAAACTACGCCTTGGAGATTGCCAGACATTTCGTAAATTTATACCAAGGGTATATGTCGCCAGCTTTACATTATTTATGGCCCGGAAAGAATTAATTGGCCAATTAGTTTTACAAGTTTTACCTAGAACATTTTTCGAGAAAATGCAGTCGGGAAAAGTGCAATCTCGACGTTCTGAATAGAATGTCTATTACCTCGGATCCTCTAGTATCGAGGCATTTCAAGAGACAGGAAAAAAACTAAATCAAATGCCAAAATCAGCTATAGAATTATTACAAAATGTACCCGAAGTAAAAGAGGAATTCTCCGATTTTTTGGAGAGTAGCGATGAGGAATAAAGAAAATGATTGAAAAAAATAAAAATTGGTTGTGTGGTTTTTTTGTATAACTATCTCCAAATCGAAAAAAACAATTTTTAAATTTGTCCAGATTATTCCTTCGGAAACTTTAAGATATTCTTTTCCAACTGTAACAGAATTGTTTAAGTTAAGAATTTTACCAAAGAATTGTGTTAACTAGTTTTTAGCTTCTAATGTTTCGAAAAAAAAAAATGTTATTTTGCAAATATTTGTAGCTTTTAAGTTTTTTTGTAGTACTTTAATACTCTTAAAAAGATTGCATCAACATTTATTTGCTGCAGGACTCCGCTGAATTATGGCGCGATTTTGGCTTTTTCGCCCCACTGTGCGTCGTTCGTGTGGATTTTACTACCCATTTGTTTGCTTGGCTCCGTACACAACGTAAGACGGCTAACGTAAAACTTTTTGCGAACGATTTTACAGTTGTTGTTTTCTCCGTAGGTTGCTGAAAGCAAATCAAAAAAATTCCAAGTGTGGCAACCATGCCCACTACGCAGTTGCGTCCCGTCAAAGCACGGTCACACTGTGTGGTGCACGGGCACACTGCTTGCTTCTGTAATCGCCCATGCCCCAATAACAAATAATATCGTTAAAATTCATGTGAAAAATTATCCAAAGTGCACCGCCCACGAGTTTTGATGCCCTCATCATCATCAATATGTTGCCCGCGATTGTTTTCCGACAAATGCAACGTCCCTTAATCGCCGACGGCCTGCATCACGGAGCCAGTAGCTTTGTCAATTGCCTCAATCGCTATGCCGCTGCCACCGGCTTCATACGTATCTCCTTCTTGGACATTAACCAGCGCCGCAACTGGGATGTGGCCCGTCTGCGTTTGTATGCGGATGCCAAGAAGCAGTCCCTGCAGCTGCGCCGGGAGTTGCTTCAGGGTGTGCTCGACAAGCAGCGGGCGGAGTTCATTGAGCGCAAGAATGTGCTGGTCGATGACATACGTGAGGCACGTCACAAAGTCCAGGAACGCGTGCGTGAGAAGATTGTGGGGATACGCGAGGAGCGTGAGAACATCATGACCATACCCAATATGCTGACCATCAGCCGGGCCGTACTCTCGCCCTACATAGGCTATGTAATAGTCCAGGGTGACTTTTCGCTGGGCATGAGTCTGCTGGTGGCGGCTGGGATTACGGATCTGGTGAGTGGCGCGGCCAGAGAGCTGGGAACTGGGAACACTAACATTTGGTTTTGTATTTCAGCTGGATGGCCAGATAGCTCGCCGTTGGCCCTCGCAGGCCAGCAAGTTTGGGTCGTTTATGGATCCGATGGCCGATAAACTGCTGATGGGTTCCTTGGTCATTGCCCTGAGCTACACTGAGCTGTTGCCACTGTGGCTGGCTGGCATTGTGGTCTTCCGTGATGTGTTCCTAATAGCTGCTGGTTTTGTTATACGCTACATTAGTCTGCCGCCGCCTGTAAGTTGAGAATAGAGGGAAACGAGTGGGAAGATTGCAATCCTGTTCTCTCCATTTTTGTTCCACCCCAAGAAAACGTTTTCGCGCTACTTTGATGCCACCCATGTAACTGCCCAATTGGAGCCCACTTTGATCAGCAAGATAAATACGGGCGTTCAACTGGCCACCATCGGCATTAGCTTGGGTGCTCCCATTTGGAACTATCTGGGTAAGGACTAAACAAAGAAATATATCAATGGGCATTTCTAATCCAGTTTCTTTCACAGACCATCCCGTCCTGCATGGACTTTGGTATCTAACGGGTGTAACCACTGTGGCCGCTGCCCTCAGCTATATCATCAATAGACGTGATACCTTCAAGATTATCCAGAAAAAGGGCTCAAGCTAAAGCTGAAATAATTGAACTTTATTTGAACTGCAATAATTAGACTGTAAAATGTTTTGTATATGCGTACTCAACAAAATTTTTACCAATAAATCTATTTTGTTAACTAAAACATTTTTGTGGCAAGAGTACCCTTCATTTTAGTTTACGCTCACAACGGTTGACCAACAGCTGACTATGGCGAACGCGGCTAGAGCTGCCACACTCGTTTAATTTGTGCCGGTGGCAACTCCGTTCAGCTGTCAAACTCTGGCTGTTGTCATCGGCCTTTTCTTTCTTTTCCGGTCAACGAACAGACCTGTGAGTTTGTGCAAAGTAAAATAGAAATTAAATAGAAATAAATTAATGAAATTAACATAGAATCAACTTAAAATGAATAAGATGTTTGTGTCTGTCTGTGTTAACGTTCGAGCCTGTAATTTTGGCTAAAGTGAGAATTACACGCTTTTCACGTGTCGCTCTCTCAAATGCACAGGCGCAGACAAACTTAACCTCAATCTGCAAGAACAACAACAATGCAAACAATTTGTTTTAAAGTGTCAACTCGCTCTAATTTCTGTTATTTCTCTTCCGCCGCAGCCGCCGCCAAAATGAGGAAAATCATGAAGCAGGGCAAAATCGTAATCGTCCTCAGCGGACGTTACGCTGGCCGCAAGGCCATCATCGTCAAGACCTCCGACGATGGCACCCCGGAGAAACCCTTCGGGCATGCTTTGGTTGCTGGTATCGACCGATATCCTCGCAAGGTCACCAAGAAGATGGGCAAGAACAAGCTGAAGAAGAAGTCCAAGGTTAAGCCCTTCCTCAAGAGCCTGAACTACAATCATCTGATGCCCACTCGCTACACCGCACACGACATCAGTTTCGAGAAGCTGTCGCCCAAGGATTTGAAGGATCCCGTCAAGCGGAAGACTCACCGTTTCCAGACGCGCGTCAAGTTCGAATCAGTGTACAAGGAGGGCAAGAACAAGTGGTTCTTCCAGAAGCTGCGTTTCTAAGCTAAGGTGCTGGAGAGGATTCATAGATTGTCGTCGCCGTTTTTTTAAGTTAAAATAAAAAAACCAAGTAATTCTGATTCAAAGTGACCGAAATATTGGAAACTAAATGTTATTTTAATGTCTGTGCCAAGTGAGACGATTGATTGAGCGGTTGTTAACCCTTCGATGGGCAGCAGTGGCCAATGACAAGATTGTGATGTTTGTCCATATAGAAGAATAATCCTCCTGCTAAACATGAACGCGAAGGAGGGGAGGATGGCACTGTCGGAAACTCCAAGTCGCATTCCATTTGGAGTGAATCGTTTGGATGTTAACAGTAACGACTTATTGTCGTTTTCTGATCTACTACTTAGAGCTATCTGTCACATAAACCTTCATATAACAGAGCGAAATCTTCGTTTATCCGACACATAGCTGCTATTTCAATGACAGCTACAGATTTCCTTCTAGGGCAGTAAAGAAACTGGACAGGATTTTCTGCATTTTCCATCACCTTTAGAATGTTGCAAGTCGAATATTCTCTTTCAAGGCGGCGTCGTCATGCCTATCATCAAGAAGTCCCGGGAAGGCTCATGGCTTTTTATAAAATCTTTTAGTTTCAAGTAAGGAGCGATCGAGGAGGCCAGTCAGATTTGGGAAAATAGACGGCCGAGGAACAATGGACGCTATAAAGCGATTCGTGCTGTGTTGCCGTCCTGACTCCAACTTCGTCTTCGAAGAGCGGTCCACAGCAGACGCACTGTTATGCTCTGTAGCGGTTGTAAGCAGAGTAGAATAAGTTAATGCAAAAGTATGCAACATCCAGAAGAAAGTGTCTCCGACCCCATAAAGTATATATATTCTTGAACAGCCGAGTCTGTCCCTTAGAAAGCCCAGAACGCAGAGATGGCAAGGGATAGGGATTTGACGTGAATGGGAAAAAACTTCTTAGGTATATCAAGTTTATTTTCAATTTTCGCCATGTAACTTAAGAAAAACGTCATATCTTCTATAATTTTATACATAGAACGTTCTAGCACACAATCGGTCACCTTTAGTAGCCATGATAAAGCTATTCCAACTTTGCTCCTTTTCTCTGCTGCTGTCAGTTGCCCTGTGTGAAGTTCCTACTTATGATCCGCCAAGAAAATGTGGCTCTGCTCGTCCGAACAAAGTTTTCCCCTCCGTTTAGATCTTCAAACATTTATGATGGGCAGCACCGGCTGAAACTGCGATGCGCAGCACTTTACACACCTTAATTCTTTGTGTGATTAATACAAACTTTAGGATGTACAGACTATGTTACACTCGGTCCCGGACCGACTTGCTTACTTGTTTTAAGATAAACAAATTTCAACTTTTCTGTGGGTTCCCATGTATCCAAGCTGATAGAAATGGAATATATCCATGTGGACTCGAGTTTAATACATTTTCAGTTGTTTTATTTCATAGAAATTTAACAAAAATTAGAGAAATGAAAAAATTCGACATTTTTCCTAGCGACTTCTACTGTTTTCCTGATGGTTCTGGAAGCCTGAGTCTTAAAATTGGCAAGAAAGGTTAATGTAAGCATCTATAAAAATGTTCCGAATTACATATTAGCCTGTGCTTTTAAAAATCCTCGACTGCAAAGCTTATTGAATGATTCAAAAAATCGGAGCTTAACATTACTGTGGAAACATTTTTCATACGTAGACTATGAAATAGAATTTTACTAAAAGGTCTGTATCATTGCTTTGATGATTCTGAGTTGTATGAAAGTGTTTCTATTTATAATTTTTTGTGACGGAATATAAATGACGGAATGCTGGATAATCCCATCACAACCCGAAATCGACACAATTTATGTCTTTTTGTGTCGATTACTATATAAATATCTAAACCAGGTTTGCTAACGAATACATTTTTTTGTATCTCCGGACCGCTGGTTCAAACCAAAATTTACCAACATCTAAGGTTCAAAAATTTCCGGTTTGAGGTTTTTGGAAGAAATTTTTGGTTCGACCCTTGGTCCATGCTGGACACTATATTAATATTTAACAAAGCTATATATTTATTTTGATACTAAACATTTCTCAATTTAGAAGTTGTGTTCTATTAATCGATACTAAATATTGAAAATACATTTTTACTACTAGGTAAAATACCATTTCGTAGTTTTTGTAGAAAAATATTTCCCATGTGAATCATTAAAAATGCTTTGACTATAGATGGGAATATTGTACGTAGCTCTCAATGCTATTCTAGGTTTTGTAATTCACTTTGCAGCCCATTTTAAGACTCAGTTCAAAAAGCAACGAGATAACAGATGGAATCTCTAGACAGAATGCCAATTTTTCTGATGTGCACCATTTTTGTTGAACCAAACCGATATGTAAGGTTCGGAACAGGTTCGGGTTCAGCTTTTAATTCAAAAGAGGTTCGGTCCACAGTAAAATTAAATTCGGAGTTCCGGATGTGAACCGGTTTGGTTCAAAACCGGTTTGCAGCCCTGATATAAACCAAGGTTCCAACCAAAACATTCGCCCAAAAACCTCGAACCTTAAATATTGGTTAATTTTGTCGCTTGGCCGTGGGTGAAATGTGTTCATGTCTATAATTTTTGTTAATCCGAACCAAAATTTTAGGTTCGTTACAGGTTACAGGTTACAGATTGTAAGACAATCGTCCAAAACCAACAGGATAACAGAAGAAGTCGCTAGGCAGTAGGTCAAATATTTACATGACATGATTCTTTAACCGAACCGAAATTGTAGGTTCAGAACTGGTTCAGGTTCAGCATTTATATCTTAAGCTTAGTACTCAAACAAACTAACTCTAGACTTAGCTATTAAAACAACTTATTACGCTGGGGGTCAACAAAGGGTACAGTGTGACTGTTTCCCTCCAAAGTCCTTTAAAAGAAAAATAGCACCAATTATCCAACGGTTTGTTTACATTTGAGTGTCTGATGGAAATGCATTAGTTTTCGAATGATGTTCGGAGAGCTAAAGCATGGGCAATGTCATTATTCAATCAATTTAGTTGCGGAAAAATTGTCAACTGTTTTTTCAGCTGCTTCTCAGCTAAACTCAATCAGCTGTTTAGCTAGTCAAGGTTGCGGCGCCACCAGTTTTCAGCTGGGCATAAGCAAAAGTATTTAGCTTGTCTGAGAACTTGCCCAGCTAAGAAATCAGTCAGCAGTATTTATCTTGTCTGATTACTATGCTTAAATATGTTCGGATCAAGGATCGGTTCAAAGTAGCACAAGTGAGAATTTTTCAAGAAAGCAATTCTGAACTTTTAATGAATTTGTTTTTTTTATAATCAAATTGCCAGGTTATTGTTTTGACTTACAGATTAAATTATTTTAACTTTTCAAGACTTATGTTCTTTTGTTTTTCCATTATATTCCACTCATCCGGGGAATCCATTAGTATTAAAATCTCATTTTGACATAACCCAAGCTAAGCTGTTATGCCTTATTGACAGAGATATGGTATACATTTTGGGTTAATCGAATTTGATTTACGGGAGCTGAACATTTGAGTGGAATTTTTTGCATATAGATCATTTTCAATCGCTGTTCTTTTGTTAGTCTATTCATGGCTTAATTGCCAACCCTACTGAGTATTTCTGGCGGTGACACATGTTACGAATCACTTATGAGTTGTTAGAATATAAGGATTTCCCATATTTACTCGTTTTTGAAGTCTTCATATTTTGGACTCCATTCCAACCTTTATTTATTATTTCTTGTTGGGAATATATATCACACCGCGACCAGTCTTGGTCTTTCGTGGCCCCTACTGAGCTACGAATCTCCTAGCAGTCGAATTTCCCGCAACTAATCTGGTTGGGGTGTGAGCTGTGTTCCCCAAATCTGTTGAATCTGCGCCTTGCCAGAGCATCGCAGTATGCTAATACATGTTCAGAGGACTCCTCTTTCTCTTCATAGAATCTGCATAGTTGGATGTTTGTTACAGGTGACCCCGCAGTCTACAGTGGCCCTTGTAGAGCCCTGTAGGGTATTCTTTCCTTGTTGAATCAATTTCTGGTACCTTTTTGGGTTGTGGTTCAGTTTGTATTTACCCAGAAGGCTGTTCTAACCCCATTCCAACCTTACTTCCAAGTTAATCAAAATCATCTCTTTTCGTCATTTGTTTGGTTCATCTTTTAATAAATATTCGAACAGAATAATACAAGGAGTTTGAACTTTACTTTCTTTACAATAGAATTATTTGATGTTTTGAATTTATTATACAATTTAATATCGCTTGAAATTCTTGAAAAAAACTTAACTTAAAGGGGGGAATAAGAAAGGAAATTAAGAAACATAGGTTTGGCATAAGTAAATAGAAGGGGAGGTTCAATAGTGCAGAAACTTTTGGATAGTGCCCGGCAATGAAAAATCTGTGAAATAGAAACCAACAAAATCGGATTAGCAGTGAAGTAAGAAAAGAGAAGAACGTTGATATAGATCGTGGTGTAAAATGCGAATGCAACATAAGGATTACCTGGAGTGGAACACTTTTGACATCGGTAGCGCACAGAACACACAATATGACACTGAGCCGGGATCGGGTGGAGGGGTATAAGCAGACGGGGATTAGACTGATTCTTCACATTTTGCGGGGGGGATAAAAATTGTTTGTTTAACAGTTCAGGTCAAATTGGCTTAGTTAATAGTAATTTTTTCTTTTCATTTTTTTTTGGTTACTGGTTGAAATAGTTTCCATGAGGCCTGGTGGTAATGGATAAGCATATATATTTTGTTTTTTTTTTTTTTGGTTGGGGAAGAGAAAATATAAAAAATTGGTTATGGTTAGATTTTGCACATAAGTCTGGATTGTTAAACGTTCAAGAGGTGAACTAACTAAGTGTGGGGAAAACGCATACTACCTACTTTTGTGTGTGTGTGTGTGTGTGAGTGTGTGGTGCTGGGTGGGACTACTGGGTAAAAACAATTTCAACTTGGGAGTTAAACAACGCATTTTTACGTATGGGTTAAAAATTAGTCACTGTGTTTGTGTTTTCTGTGGTAAGTTTGGGGGTTAGACACAAGTTAACGAATAGCCATGTTTTTGTACGTATAACACTTACAGTTCTGTTGAAATAACTCAAGAATAGCAAATATTACAGTAATAATAATAATAGTTACAATAGAGCACGAAATTATAATACATAAATTGGCTTAACAGTGTGAAGTACGATAAGAAGGACAAGCGAATAGGAGGTGATATTCTTGTTCTCTTGTATAACACTAAATACAGCAAAAAATAGAGCAACATATAAGCTAAACGCAGGTCAATTATTTTACCAATTCACACGCTTGGCACTCAGGATCTTGAGTATGTTCTCAACCACATCAGTGCTGGAGTGAGTGCCACCACAATCTGCAAAATAGAAGAGTGTTTTGAGTTGTTCAACGACAAATACCCAAAATTTACCTGGCGTGCGTATGGCATCCTTAACGATGGTCTGATAGGTGGCGTCATAGATCACTTTGGCATGCTCCTTGTGACCCAAATGATTCAACATATCAATACTGGCATTGATCATGGCCACTGGGTTGGCAATATTCTTGCCAGCGATGGCGGTGCCGGTGTTACGGGTGCCTGGCTCAAAGACGGCATACTACAGAAAGAGGGAGAGACGAAAAGAAAGCAGGTCTAAGAAAGAAAGCAAATCTAATCAAATGCTTGTATTCGTTTCCGCATGTGTAACTGTGGTTCATTCAATTCAATTTCATTTCAACGCTTGGTGCAGTAGGCGGTCATTCCATTTGGCAGCTCAGCATATATTTTTTCACTTCGGCGCAGAGCCAAATGAGGTGGGAACACACTTGCTTTAGAAAAGCCTACAAGTATAAAAAACGATCGATATGCTTTGTTTTCCAGCTAGCATTTGAACAATTATTTTAATTAAGTCTTTTTCAAGACCTTTGAGGATCAAAAAAGTTAACTAAAATTAACTAAAGTAAGCTAAAATTGATGCAACATTTACGAAAAAAATTTAACATATCGTACCTAAATGAGCAAAAACATAGATAAAACTTATAGTTTATGCTCATAAAAGTAAAATTTTGATATTTTTATTCAAAATGTTGATTTGAAAACTAAGAAAATCGTGGGTTCTGGCCAAGTTATAAATAAAATAAGAAAATAATACGGAAAACCCGATTTTTGGGAATAGTTCGACTTGCGCAACGTCTAAACGTCTTTCGAAAAATCTGGGAAAAAAACTTTACTCTAAAAGCTTTCAGAAAAGGCCGATTGAAAATATGTATCGGAAATATGTTGATCCTTTTTAGAAATTAAAGAAAAGCCGACTCTAGCAAAAGTCAGGGCTATTGGCTATTTGAAGCAGACCAGGCAGGACTCAATGAATCGATAAGAATATGTGTCAAAAACAGATATAAAACACTGCAGAAAATTGTTTATATAGTGCCGCACACATAATGGGGGAACTCACACAAGTAATCTTACAGTTCTCAATGAGGGAATATAGACTGAGGACAGGACATACTGCAGGAGATGTCCGAGATTTTTAAGAGTTTTCATAATCTGTCAGACACCATAATAATTTGAACAAAGTAATCTTAGAAACTATAATTAAATTTGGCCAAAATTTGAAACAAACTTGATCTGCGTGCAGATATTACTAGTCGACATATAAAATTTGATGTCTCTAGCTCTTCTAGTCTGAGATCTAGAAGTTCATACAAACAGACGGACATGGCTATTTTGACTCGACTGTTGGTGCTGATCAAGAATAGATATACTTTATGGGGTCGGAGATGCTTTCTTCTGCCTGTTACATACATTTACACGACTTAAATATACCCTTTTTACTCTTCGATTAGCGGGTATAAAAACTGCAGTTATTCGAAAAATTAATTCGGATCTCATTTTTATAACAAAATCAATCTCTTACTGTTAAACGGGATCCTATCAAATTAAAAATAATAATTTTTCAAAAAATGTGCAACCTTTTAGTTCTTCACTTACATGATCGCCATAATTTCTGCCCGAAAGTAATCCCGCACCACCAATCAGTCCACAAATCACATTCGATACAATGGTGCCATACAAGTTGGTCATGTTCATCACATCAAACTGATGGGGATTGGATACGGCTTGCATGCAGGTGTTGTCAATAATCATATTGTCATGCTTCAATTCTGGGTAATCTTTGTGCACACGATTGGCCACTTCCAGGAAGAGACCATCCGACAACTTCATAATATTTGCCTTGTGTATGGTCGTGACCTTCTTGCGATTGTTCTGGCGAGCATACTCAAAGGCATAGCGTGCCACACGCTCGGCGTTGTCCACCGTCACCACCTTCATGCTCTCGACGACACCTCGCACAGATTCATGCTCCAGCATGGCATATTCACCATCCGTATTCTGACGTATGAGCACCACGTCGACATCCTGGTGGCGAGCTGGAATGCCGGGATATGATTTGCAGTGCACCACATTCACATAGAGATCCAGCTCATTGCGGATGGCCACATTGCGGGAGACCTCCTGCAGACTGTGCGACTTGGTCTCAATGTTGCCCTTGAGCGCAACACCATTTCGCTTGATGGAGGTGATGGCATAGTCCAGATCATCATTACCCTCGGTGGAGGGGTCAATATCAATGACCTCAAAATCAATGGGAGCACCGCAGTAACTAAAGATCTCCCGCACATAGGTCATAAGTTCGGGGCCAATGCCGCCGCCGGGCAGCATGGTGACTCCATGGCGACCACCGTACTGAGCCGAGGGGATGTCTGTGCCCTGCGAATATACATACATATTAACTTGGTTATAACCTCAATCGACGGCCGTTGCCGAACGTACCGTTAGTTTCTTCTGCAGCGCCGACTTGGTGTGGGCCACATCCTCGGTCTTCTCCTTGGTCACCAGCAGAGGATAGCCCTGCATAGAGTGCGAATTTTCATTATAGAACCATTCCAGTTGTTATGTAATTTCAAAGTGGTTTTCAATTGTCCCCGCACTACTCACGCGCGTCAGGAATGGTGTCTGCGTCTGCAGCAATCTTTGTGTCAAGCGTAAAGCCATGGTTTTAATCTGTAATTCAGCTGGTTTACTGTGCACTGCCGCTGATAATCCTCAACTCCAATGGTTTTTCTCGCTTTTACGCTTTAGACCAAGAAGAACATATGATTGACGGGTATTTAGAGGGTGGCAACGTGACAACCAGGGCTGAGCACTGTCAAGCAGGAAACCCGCTAAATTAAAAATAGCTGTCACTGGCGACACCGATGGCTAATTATGGAGGCTTATCTTTTAAAAATGTTTTTTTCAGTTAACAAATACTTATTCTATATTATTATTTTCTTAAATACATGCTAAGGACTCCAAATGTTTTGTTTTAAAATGTTTTTTCAGTCAACAAAATCTTTTTCTATATTATTTTCTTCTCGAATACAGGCTTGGGACTCCAACGTCTGGGAACCAAACTTAATCGAATAATAGACAAAACCAGCTTTATTTTGAACAAATTCATTCGTTTGAAATTCGTATTTTCAAGCTCTCTCTCCATGTAATCTCGGGTAGTAGCCAAACCAGCCAAACAGTCAACACTAATGCAATCATATGTTTCGTAGAGTTCCCAGATGGCAGAGCGGTTACCAAGTTACGTTAACAAACACATTTTAAACATTTGTTTATTTATAAAAAACGTTTTCTTAACAGAAATGTGGTACTAAGCAACTATCACCAAATCTTCATCATCATCACCTTCAAATGTCAGCTTCCCATTCTGAGGCAATGGTGCAGGAGCCGGTCTCCAAGTTCACTTTCCTGCATGCTTTGGTCGTAAGTAATTGAAATCATTGGAAATCAAAAGTAAATACACTGAATTTATCCAGGCAGGCGGTGTGGCGGGAGTGGTGGTGGACATAGCTCTCTTTCCCATTGACACCGTGAAAACGCGACTTCAGAGCGAATTGGGATTCTGGCGGGCTGGCGGGTTTCGCGGCATATACAAGGGACTGGCTCCTGCGGCTGCAGGAAGTGCACCTACCGCAGCCCTCTTCTTCTGCGCCTATGAGTGCGGTAAACAGCTGCTGAGCTCCGCCAGCAATACCAAAGATTCGCCGTATGTTCACATGGCGGCCGCCTCGGCCGCAGAAGTTGTAGGTCAAAATATGGAAGTTACCATTGTGATTATCAATATTAATCGTGCACTTTTTCTATATAGCTGGCCTGCCTGATACGCGTGCCTGTGGAGATAGCCAAGCAGCGTTCTCAGACCCTGGGCGCCCACAAGCAGCACCAGTCCGCCTTTCAGATACTCCTGCGTGCTTATCGCACTGAGGGCATACGCCGTGGACTCTACCGTGGCTTTGGTTCCACCATTATGCGGGAGATACCATTTAGTCTAATACAGTTCCCATTGTGGGAGTACCTTAAGCTGCAATGGACACCAATGACAGGCTATGAGTCCACACCATTGTCTGTCGCCTTGTGCGGAGCAATGGCGGGAGGTTTTTCAGCTGGCCTTACCACCCCACTGGATGTGGTCAAGACACGAATAATGTTGGCAGAAAGGGACAGTCTGACGAGCCGGCGACGTAATCCACAGAGTATACTGCGCGGCATTTATCTGGAGCGAGGATTTGGAGGGTAAGTTCATGGGTTATTACTTTCTTATAACTTCCGAGCCGGATTACTGGAACAAAGAAAGATAATTCAAATTGGTCCTTGCACAAACAGGTTCTAAAACAAACTACCGATTAGTGTTCTAAAATTGAACCAAAAACCATAAAGGAAAACGGCTTCGTTCGGTTCACTTGTAGTATCAGTTCGATGAGGTAATGTTCCTCTGTAAACCGTCTAAATTCCCTCGTAAAAAGTTGGTGAAAGAATTGAATAGGTTTTCTATGGCGTGTTTGACTCGTTATTCTGGCTAGACTTACTTCAAGCTGTTCCCTATTTTCCGAAAAGAAAAGAAAGTAAGTTGGTACTCTTTATCAGCCAAAGTGTATGCCCAGTATGAATTTAGATGCTGCAGCTAAAGCTGAAAGCAGCTGCAGCGAACAATCTTTTGCTCATAACTTGACTTTCGCTTAACCGATCTATACTAATCCTTTGCCGGATCGATAAATAATTTTGATTACTAAATATGTCCCGAAAGTGCGAACCAAAAATTGAAAAATAGACATAATCTGCTTTCATCTTTAACGCAACCCAACTGGGGAATTTCCCAATTTATTTGAAATATTAATTGTGTTGATCCTGAATACGCTTTAAATCGGGGAAGTACGTAAAACTGTAGGGCCAACCAACGTTAAAATAAAATATAAAAAATAGAGGAAAGTTAACTTCGCCTCGGCCGAAGTTTGTATACCCTTGCAGCACGTTTTTGAACTTATATGAAGAACACATCCACTGAAAACAAAAAACTGACTCTACTTTTCTATGGCTGCTATTCCATATATACGTCCGATTTCTACCAAACTTGAAAGAATCATGGAGAAGCGTATAAAACTAGTAAATACAGAGTTTGGAGACGTTTGCATTAAAAACAAAAAAGTTTTTCTTACTAGAACTAGTTTTTCGATCGTTCCTATGGCAGCTATATGTTATAGTCATCCGATCCGGCCGGTTCCGACAAATGTGCAGGGTATTTGAACCAGAAGACTTCATGCAAAGACGGAGGAGATAGCATAAAAACAGACGGACGGACATTCGACTCATCTCGTCATGCTGATCAAGAATATATATTCTTTATGTGGTCGGAAATGCTTCCTTCTATGCGTTACAAACATCTGGAAAATTTTAACATACCCTCTGCAAGGGTATAATAACAAAAAATATATAAATAAACTATATTTTGGCATGATTTTCTTGGGTTCTAATCGTGTAATCTTCTTTCCCGAAATCTGTTGAATCTGCGGCGATGGAGCATCGCAGTGTGCTAGTAAATGCTCAAAGGTCCATCTTCACAGTATCTACATAGGTGACCATGCAGCCTGCAGTGGCCCATGTAGAACCCTGTCAGGATCCTGAGGGTATTCTTTCCTTGTTGGATAAATTTGTGAAACCTTTTGAGGTTTTGACTCACTATTAATGCATTTGTTTACATCAGTGTTTAAATTGCATTACTTCAAGTAGCAAAAGTTGAAAAATTCTGATTAACTGAGTAGTAAGTTTATTTTAAACTTAAGTATTTTGTAGCTACCTAAACTAAACTGCTGCTTTGGAAATCTCAGAAGTCAGTGTCAGAGCAAAATCAAAGAAACGAATTTTGAAAAAAAGGAAAGCATAAGAAGTCCATGCTTTGAAAGTTTTTCATTTAATCAACTCTGAATTATTGTAAGTCTAAGCAAACAGTCGACGAATGACTCAAACCTTTTCAATTCCAGCCTGCTACCTCAAATGTAGTTCCTTGCGGTGTCAGAGACCCGTCTGTGTATCACTGAATTGTATGTGGGTTGCATTTTATACGTTTCTTCTAGTGAGATCCCTTCTCACTTTTTACTTTTGTATACAGTCAAATTGCTGTAGTCCTATAGTCATCTATTCTAGCTCTTAAATCAGAAAGAAACAAACTTAAGTATTGAAAATGCTCGATCAACTGATACCTGAGTTGCTGGCACAGCTAGTATAGTAAAAGCAATATTTTTTAAGTCTTCGTTATTATGACCTTACCAAAATTTTGAAACATTTGTCGATGGATGTAATCTTGGACAATTTTCTAAGGAATCTATAACATTATTCACAGATTTTGTATTTGATATTTGTTTATTGCTTTCATAAACTTCTAGTCTTTACAGTCAGACGTTAAGTCATTTATTGTCGAATTTTGCATATTAAATTGGAGAACCGAACCTAATTTTTCGAAAAAGTGGTCCGAGGAGTCAAAAATGTAAGGTGCCTGGTTCATGGTCCGGTTCGCGAATCCGAAAAAAGCTGAACCGAGCCGAACCGAACTGGTGTTTGGAAAGTTGACGAAAGCGAGAACCTAATGATTGTTAAAATTCAAAATTTAAATGATCAGATATATATAATACAATATTTTGGGGGGTTCAGAGTCTATTACTATCGACCTTGACAAACTTTCTTCCTAATCTTTTTCTTCAAAATTTACTTAACAATTTAAAGTCGATTTGCGCGGACTAAGAATTAATTTTAGACCCATAGTTTATTGGTGAAAGTTTCTTAGAAATGTCCCTAGTTTTCAGGGTTTGGCTATAGGCTTAGTTCCTTTTTTTCCACCCCTACAAATCGACCCACTCTAATATATATTCATTTTTAAAGTCAAGTTGAAAATTCAAATAGAGGGAATTCTAGACCCAAAACTCTGAAAGAAGAACAATAAAAAAAAAATCAATTTATTAATCAAAATTTATTGATACTTGGTTCAAAGAACAGTTAAACGAATACACGCGAATCTTTTGATCTTTCTTTATGTCATTGGGGATAATCCAGTGTTTAATAAGCTTATTAAAAAGTACTTTTCTTGTACCTTTACCTGGGTACTGAAATTTACGAATTCCTTTTACTTACCTAGGTCAT
Organism: Lordiphosa andalusiaca; assembly: GCA_035044965.1. Classification (NCBI taxonomy): domain Eukaryota; kingdom Metazoa; phylum Arthropoda; class Insecta; order Diptera; family Drosophilidae; genus Lordiphosa; species Lordiphosa andalusiaca. The sequence goes on along the minus strand of JAWNNM010002368.1, from coordinate 345,084 downwards.
TTTTTGGACATATACCTTGTGCCTTACCTAGGCAAGAAAAATGAATATCTTTCCACTCAATATTTGATTGTAAAGTGAAATTAAATCTGCTTCGCTTTCTGTACTTGGCTTTAGGTCGATCAACTTTCGACATCTAAACTAGTTCCCTTATAAAAGCAATCAGCTTTAATTTAAAGTTCCAACAATAATTCGAAAATGTTTGAAATACGGCTAGGCTTGGTAATTATTCAGATTTATTTGGCTATAAATGTACCCTTTAAATCAGGGCTACAAACCAAAGAAAATGTTCGGATCTCCGGCTAACTGGTTCGAATCGAAATTAACCAATGTTTAAGGTTCGGAAAATCATTTTTGAGAAAAGTTTTTTGTAATTTGCAATCATTCATGTGTTCTAAAAATCGCATTCGACCTTAAGACTACACAAATCGTTTGGGAATTGCGTGGTTTTTGGGTCTTAATCGTTTAGTAGAACACATGTGAATATTCAATATTTAATTTACTGTTAAGAAATATTTAATTTCGGAGATCTTGTTAAAATATATTACCAACGTAATATTAGACTCTTTTTTTTTGCCAAATATTTTAAAAGCTTAAGAACAGAGGTTATTATGGGTGGGGATTTTATAGGTAATTCTTAACGTTTTTCTTGGTTTGTTTTTTCACTTTCTTGCCCATTTTAGGAGTCATTCGCACTAAACCAACCATATAACAAATGAAGTCGCTAGGCACATGGTCATGTTTCTGATGTCTATCTTTTTTTGGCACCGAACCGATATTTTAGGTTCGGAACAGGTTCGGGTTCAGCTTTAATTTCTAATTAGGTTCGGTTGACAGTAATCCGAAAGTCAGAATTCCGGGTTCAAACTGGTTCGGCTCTGCTTTAAATACCTTAAAAAAGAACATTAAGAGAAATAGCTGCTACCGTTTAATGAACCTACAAAATTCATAATTAAATATAACATTTTAATAATTTATTAATGCTTATATTATTCGGCAAATAATTGAGACATTTACTTTCGGGAATTTTGGTATGGTCCTGAACGATGGAAGTATGGAGCATCGCTGTAAGAGATAACCAAGCAGATTGCTGTGACGTTATAACACAGCAGTCCAATTAAATCACCAAGCTCAAAAGCTTATCTTTCATACATAAGATTAATGTTCTAATGACAGTTTAGTTCTTCCTCTTAAAATCAATGATTAAGCTATGTGTTTCCTTATTTACAATGCTGAAGTTTAAATCGAATATTTGAAAGAATTCACCGGGAATGGGCCAAATTCTATATAGCTAATACAAACATTATATATATATTTTTAATCGTACTACACTACTAAGTACTAGCAATTCGTGTACAAGACCCAACTCTCGTCTTTAATTGTAATCAAAATTTAAAGTCTAATTATTGAGTGAAGTTTTTTAAGATATTAAATAACATTTAGCAGTTCTGATTATTTGTTAAAATAATTTTAATGTTTGCTTATTTTATCTCTAATTATATATTCCTTATTTTTTTGTTTCAGCCTTTTTGCTGGGTTTGTGCCACGCGTACTCTGGATCACATTAGGCGGTGCCTTTTTCTTTGGTTTCTACGACCTAACCACACGACTTCTGGGCTCTACAAATACTGACCATTGATGACTTCACTCGCATATTTTGTTTTTTAACATTTTAAACATAGGCACATATGTATGTATGAGGTCGTTTTTGTTTTTCTTAGTAACTAAGCTTAAAAGGCAAACAGACCAAACACAAGTAGAACAATGTAGACAATAAACTGAAAGTGCAATGCTTTTACAATATAAATGTGTAAGTCTTTTGCGAGGCATTTCGAAAGGATTCAAAAGCCCTGTGCTTTAGGCGGTCACTTGGTGGTGCGTAACCGGGGGCTGTGGAAGAAAAGGTGTGTAAATAAGCTGGCCCCTATATTTGAGCTTCATGCACTTACCTGATCTATTTGCAGGCGTCCGCTCAGCAAACAGGCTGTTGCACTATGCTCTCCAAACTCATCCCCACACATTTGAACATCGGAATCATAATCGTTATCCACATTAAGATAGCCATTGCGTGCTGTTTTCTTGCATTTGCAGCACCACACAGAGAGACCGCGGCTACGTGACATGGCATAAACCTGATAAAAATATGGAATTAACAATATACAAATAAACTGCACTTGTGCAAACATTATGGGGGGGAGGGTGATTACAAATTTAACTCACCAAAGCAGCTAGCACCAAAATTCCCAGGAGAACGACAATTGGTAGCCAAATGTATTCGGCATCGTCTGGATGAAGCAGCTCAAGTTCTGGATTATTGGTTTCCATTGTTGTGGCCGACTCCTGTAGAGCCATCATCGAGTTTGTAGTTCCCTGCATTTGGATTTCACAGTGTTGTCAGTTGCGGCTTTTCCTTAGCTATAGCTAAAAATTATCTAGTTTAGATAACTCGATAGGACAGTGGTTTCGATAGAAGAGGTGCGTGCATGACGTGAGTTTGAATGCGTTAGGGTGCATCGCGGTAAAGTCGTGAACTATTTAAATAATGAAGAAATTAACATTTTTCATTTTTCTTTTGGTGCTTATGTTTGGAATACGTGCACAACTTCGATGAATTTTGATAGTTCAATTTGCATGGAGATGTACATTTCAGGGACCGAAATCATTATAAAATCTATGTTAAAAATCCAACTTTAATGATTATTTTTGATATTTTTTAAACTCAAAATATGGTGATAAAATTTTGTTTTTTAAAACAAAACTCAGAAATAATAATTATAAATATTACTCATACGTCGATTACTACAAGTGTATATTGAATTGTGGCAAGATTGATGCATATCCCTTGTAAGTGAATCAAGTCGAACCAATAAAACCCAGCACCAAGTTTGAAAATCAAAATGAAATTTTGATTTTTAAAATATTAATGATTATTTTTGATTCATTTTACTCGAAAAATAAGCATTATCGATTGAGCAATAAAATAAAAATCATATAATTGAAGACCATTGCGGAAATGGAAAGTTACATTTTTTTATAGGGGTACTCCAAGTAGATAATTTTCGAGGATGAAAAATCTACATATTAATCATTATGGTACTTTTATCGTGTGGGGTCAATTAAGTGTAAGTGGCTTCCAAACTAATTAGCTTGAATCGTGCTTTAACGGATTCGTGTTTCGTGAAGAGCTCGTGACTTGAAAGAAAATTCGCACACGCGCGCACCTCTAGTCGATAACTCAATTTTTGATAGTTCATAAATAAACCCAAATTTGACATTAGTAGGAGGTTGAGATGGCCACAACAACGCAATGCAGTCAACAGAATGGACATTACAGGACTAAAATATATGTAGGAACCCCATATTAATAGGAGGTTGCAAGTCCGTGCTCAGGAAGCCAGCCTAACGATAGTGTTGGCCTTCGATAGTTAGGTTCCCGTACTAACCAAGAGAAGCCTATATTGAAAGTGCATGTCTCTATTCCCAATGTCCAAAAGACCAAAATCTAGAGCAAGGAGGAAACTCCGCAACGAAGTAGAAAAAGGCCCTTTGACATTGGTACGGAGAATTCAATCATCAGCAGCAGCAGCAGTAATTCCGCTGCAAAGAACGAATCCTAAAGCTTTTGAGCCTTTGGCGGTAGATATGACATCACATCCTTTGGACTTACAACCTACAGCAGGAGCGGAGTTTTTAGAAGAAGCAGCAGGAACAGCTTCATCAGAATGTTTACCAGCTGCATCAACTGTCCTGCTTCTCCCATCTTTGACGGCTCAGATCAACTATCCCTCAACTTTATTATCAGATACTCCTAATCTATTGAGCTTGCGAAACTGTTGTCGCCTTTGTCTGGAAGAGCCTCAGCCCATTCAAATGCTAGACATGAATTTGATATACGATCAAGATGCCAAACTTACTTACTACGACTGTTTTAAGATATGTACCAAGGCCGATCTTCGTCTATGTCCCGAGACAGAGCCGTATACTCTTTGCAAGCGATGTGGCGTGGAACTGCAATGGGCTTATGACTTCCACAAGAAGGTGACCCAATCCAATCAACAGTTAAGACGAATATTTGAGGAAGAATCCGAAATGGAATTGGAGGTGATCAATGCGCAATGTTTGCAGGAGCCGGAGCTACCACAAGACATTAACGACTCTAATGAGTATGCCAGGGCCGAGGATTTGGTACCCCGCCAGCGTTTCTCTGGACAATTCAGTTGCTTATATTGCAAAAAAGTATTTAAAAACCATTCACGTATGATTAAACATCAGCTCATCCATTTCGCAAATCGTCCAAAGTTCGTATGCCCGGACTGTCAGCGTGTTTATCTCACCAAACAGGCTCTTAAAGTTCATGTGGAGACCAAACATAACCAAACGGGCAGCCCTTGTCAGATCTGTGGCAAAATGTTTGCCATCGCTAAGGGTCTGGAGATCCATATGCGTTATCATACTGGAGATTTCCCCTTTGCCTGTGATCAATGCGATTGTAAATATGCACAAAGTTCTCATTTGAAAATTCATCAGCAGGTGAAACATGGTGGAGCTCGTTTCGTTTGCAGCTATTCTTACTGCGACAAGTCCTTCACGTCTTCAGCATCGTTGAGAAATCATGAGTGTACTCATACAATGATGCCGTTTGAGTGTGGCTATTGTGAGCAACCGTTTCCCGCCCGTCACAAGTTGGTGTCTTCTAACTAAATGATTGAATTTCACTTATAAATATAAATTTGGTTTCTTTTCTCAGATTGCGTTTACATATAGAACGGAAGCATAACAAGCAATCGAGTGCAGAAGAGCTGGAAAGCATGCGAAAATGCCACATAGCTCGCTCCAAATTGGTACTGAAGAAGATGGCGAAGAAGGCACATAACTCCAATTTGGAAGAACCCATTGAAGCATATTAACCTATGTTAACCTTCGTTTGTTGTCATAATTATAAATTGAAACACTTTTCGCCGATACTTATTGTGTTCTGGTCATTTGCAGACAGTTTTCAGATGAGCACTCGCTCAAAAGTGTTTCTGTCAGTGGTCTTCGGCAGACCGACTCGTTTGTTTTGCTCAACCGAAAACACGTAACAGAAAACAGATGAGGAGAGAGAATAAGTGTTTCGCTCAGTGAGAGAGCATTTGTGCTGCGTTTGTTTCTGTTTTGTTCTGAGACTGATCGCATTTGAAAAATGTGTTAACACTCATTTGCGAGCTCTGCTAGTAATTTGAAGAGTAAGTAATTTCAGATTTGAAGACAAATTTTTCTTCCAGTTTCTTTTCAAAAGATCCAATTTGAGAGCTCAAACTCGGTGTGAGAAAAACAAACCCAGTATTCCTCTTACAAATATCACATTAAATGTATTTCACGTTTTCATTTGGTTAACTTATGTACATATAAAAACATACACAACATATATACACACACGCACACACACACACAGAGAAACATACATAAGTTGGATAGATATTTGATATTATTGGAGACAAAATTAAATGCAAGTTCCACAATCTGGTGTCTACTTGAGTCTTCTCATCCCTAATGGGTCAAAGTCATAGCCAACGGCATCGTCTTGGCCACATTAATGCAATCATCTGGATGCTGAGTGGACCCGGTGCCGGTTCCTGTTGTCGTAGTGGCCACATTGCCTATGCCAGTCTCAGCCCGCTTGCGCGAAGTTATCTTCTTCCAGCCACGCAATAAAATCTGATTGCGATACTTTGGTGTGGTAAATGTATAGAGCAAAGGATTCACGGCCGAATTGAGGGGTAGTATGAAAACCACCAGCCAGCCGTAAATATCATCGGAGATGTTATAGTTGAAAAACACCCATATCTTCATGACAATAATGGGTACCCAGCACAGGACATCGGTGAGCACTATAAAGAAGAATCGCACGGCGAACTCGCAATCCAGCAACGTCAAGGGAGTGGCGCTTCGTGTCCGATATATGGAGATGAGCAGAGCCGTATAGAGCAGGGCAATCATCAGAAGTAACAGCAGATTGACACCCAAATACACAAAAGCCGAATACTGCCAACCGAGCGGGAAGGCCTCGTGTATGTGCAAAGGGAAACAGGTGCCCGAGTGAGAGCCATAGAATTTGTTGGTCGAATGCCAGAGTAGAACCGGGGCCACAGCCAGACCCACTCCGGTCAACCAGATGCCCAACAGAGTGAGGCACATGATGCGAAAACTAATGCTGCGATGACCACGAAATGGATCGGCTATGAGCAGAAAACGTTCCAGTGACATAAAGGCCAGAATCAGCATGGAGACCTCTGAAGAGCTCACGGCCAGAGTGCCAATGGCTATGCACTGCCACGAGCTGGTCCAATCCTGTGCCACTCTATTAAAAAAAGGTTAAGTTATTACGAAGCATTTCCAACTCCTTTGCTACTCACTTGTAATACTCGTTCCGATAACGATAATCCTGTACTCCAATGGTGATCAGATAGAACCCCATCAGCATATCTGCCAGAGCCAGATTACGTATTACCATGGTAACTGCCATGTTCTCATCCCGATAGATAAATCGTCCCCACAAGACTAGGACATTGCCGGCTATTGTCAGTGTGGCCATTACCCAGGCCGAATACCTCAGCACCGGCTTACTGAGCAGATCCTGAAAGGAACTTACACCATCCGTGGATGGTTTACACATCCTCACACGCGGTGTCAACGAACAATAGAAGAACCGATCGTAGATGATGTACTTCAGATTGGGCATTGCATTAATGGCACTAAAATCGATGTACTCATATCGAATGCCCGTAAGATTCAGAAAGGAGACATTGAGAGATTGCATTAGACTGCGATGGATATGGAGGGGCATGTAGGCCAGCGATCTGTTGAATGAGTTGGAAATGGGATTAATAAAATAACTTTTAAAATAAATGTGTGCTATATTTTATAACTTATAAATTAACACTGTAGCGCCTTAGTATTATAAATGTTCTTTATTCGATTCATCAATCAAAGCAAGCGGTATCAATCCTTTCGTTTCTATTTACTTTGAATTCAATGGACTTAAAATCAAACAATCTTAAACTCATAAATTGGTTACGCCTTCGGACCCCGATATTTTGTAAAGAAAATACCTAAAGTAAAAAAATCACCAAAGGACTTGGCGCTATCACATCGTAAAGGTACTTTTATGATACCCCCACTTATTTTCACACCAAACTGAAATTTTAAAAAACGTTAAATTTTTATAAAGTTCATAAATCCTAAACCGTTTGGAATTTGGTTTTTATATCTTTGGCAAAGTTATAGATATAAACTAGAGGAAAAAAAGTCATGAACAGACTGACTTAAAAAATTGGCTTCTAGTGCTTCAAAAGTGCAACAAATTTCAAATTTTTCCTGTTTTATGACAGAAACGGCGGTAATTGTCTAGTATAGCGGCCTACTCTCCGAAAATTCCAAAAAAAACTCCCTTCGATAGATCGCGAATTATGAAGAATTTTCATGCAGAAAAAACGCGGGGGTCATCCATGGTTTCTTTTCAAACGAATTTTAAAGTTGTAATTTTTGCCCATACAAATACATTCTTGATCACATATGCTTTTTTTTTTGCCCATACAAACAAAAGTTCTCAGTTTAGTTCTCAGTATATTAAAGGTAAAAAAATAGAGGAAACTTAACTTCGGTTCGGCCGAAGTTTGTATACCCTTGCAGCACGATTTTTAACTAATTTGAAGGACTTATCCACTGAAAACAAACAATTTTTTTTCAATAAGACTACTCTTCTGACTCTACTTTTGTATGACAGCTATACCATATAGATGTCCGATTTCGACCAAACTGAGTGGAATTATGGAAAATCATAGCAAACTAAGAAATACAAAGTTTGGAGGCGTTATCTTTGAAAACAAAAAAAGGTTTTCTTACTAAGACTTTTCTAACCTTACTTTTCTATGGCAGCTGTACTATATAGATGTCCGATTTCGACCAAATTTGGCAAAATTAAGGAGAAGCATTGTAAATACGGAGTTTGGAGAACTAGTTTTTCGACCAATCTTTCTTATTGCAGCTATATGTTATAGTCATCCGATCCAGCCGATTCCGAAAAATGTGCACTGTATTTGTACCAGAAGACTTCGCGCAAAGTTTGGTCGCGATAGCTTTAAAACTGACGGAGGAGATAGCATAGAAACAGACGGTCAGACGGATATGGCTAAATCGACTCAGCTCGTCATGCTGATCAAGAATATATATACTTTAGATAATCGGAAATGCTTCCTTCTATGCGTTACAAACATCTGGACAACTTTAATATACCCTCTGCAAGGGTATAAAAAGCCAAAAACGTAATATAATATTAACCGATGGATAAGGTGTTAATATCTTTGTTGCTGGTTCATGGTCTGACGCTGTTCTTCCAGAACTAGAAAGATGATCCAAAGGCATATATCTGTCTGTGTTCTGTGTCTTCTGGGTTTTCGACGCCTTCATTCTTATTCTGGGTTGAGGCTCCACCCACAAACCTCAGAGAGCAACGCATCCAGCTTCTTGCCATGATATCTTTTTTCCATTGGCGTTGAAACCTGGTGGAACCTGGCAAAAAAACATCCAAAAATGCAATTTTAGTGTCATCGAGACGTTGATATGTTCAAAACATTTGAGCATTCTTGCCCCTAATTTCCTTACTTCAACTGGCTCTGCTAGATACTTTCCTGAAACGTTATGAATCACAGCTTTAAGAACGTTCCATGCTTTCCGGTGATTACTTGTGAGCACAGTTGTCGATGATACCAATCCAAAAGGCGGCTGTAATAATAACCGCACACTGTATTCAGCGTGTAGTCTTCACCGTTTGTATCAACTTTACTTACTTACATTGTATCAAACCATATTCTTTGTTCAGCTTTGGGCACTATATGGTCGCAAACTAAACAAAAATTATCAAGGTTTGGACACCGGCTATTTTCCTTATATAATTTTAAGTTCTCGAACACAAACGCGTACAAAACTGCGCTTTTAGCAAACAATAGAGATTTAGAGATAGAGAATAGAGATTTCTTTATATTGTTGTTTGCGATAATTTGGCAGAATACATTTTTGTAATTTTCCCTGTAGTTTAGCCGTTTCTGTCAAAAAACAGGAAAACAATGGGCGTTTTCAGCAGATAAATCCGATTTACGATTACTGATTTTCGATTTGCGATTGCTAATGATTCTCTGCTGAATGTCACTGATTGCTAAGTTAGGCTATTTTTTGGCTTTAGTACATTTCGTCAACTCATTTAATGCACATTTTTAAGGGCTTTTAAAGTTGTCAGTTAATTTTTAGTTTTGGGGTAAACAATTGAAAGAGCAATCAATAAACTGTCACCAATCATAGATTTAGTACAATTCCATCTCAGCAAACATGATTGTCAGATTAACCAATCGCAATCGGCAATCATTGTATTCAGTAGGTAAAATCGGTCATTATAAATCAGTAATCGTAAATCGGACTTGTCTGCTGAAAGCGCCCATTTTTTTTAAGCAGTATACGTCAATTTTTTGGTTCAGTCTGTTCATTACTTTTTTATACCCTGTTCCCATTGAAAATGGGAAAAGGGGGATCATAAAGTTGTGCGAATGTATGTAACAGGGAGAAGGAAAATTTTCCGACCCCATAAAGTATATATATTCTTGATCAGCATGAACAGCCGAGTCGATATAGCCATGTCCGTCTGTCCGTCTGTCCGTCCGTCCGTCTGTCTGTATGAACGCGTCGATCTCAGAGACTATAAGAGATAGAGCCACAAATTTTTGCACGAAGGTAGATTTATGCTGTACGCAGATCAAGTTTGTTTCAGATTTGAAAAATTCCACCCCGTCCCCCTTTTATCCCCAAAAAACCTAGACCTCCTCTAGAAATTCTAGACCTAAATAGCCGTCAGATCCACAATTTTCAAGTTAGAGCCTCGTGGTTTAGTATACATCAAGCTAGGCCCAATATCTATCTATTCTGAGATACAATCAGATCGGACAAAAAACACCGGAGTTATAAGCGAAACAGTTGAGCTGATAAGAGCACCCCCCCACTTGTTGGTCAGGACTAGAAAAAAGTGTTGCCTACATTTGGGATAATTTTGTTAAATTCAAAAACAATTAAATGAAAACAAATGAACAGGGTATTTTGTGGTCGGGAAACTCGACTGCAGCGCCCTTACTTGTTGTTCTCTACTTTATATCTAAACCTTTGCCAATGATATAAAAACAAAATTCCAAACGATTAATGATATGTGGACTTCATAAAAATTTACCTTTTTCAAATTTCAGTTTGGGGTAAATATATGTTGGGTATCAAAAAAGTACCTTTACAATGAGAAAGGTCCAAGTCGTTTGGGGATTTAATTCTGTGATATTATAAAACGGAACATGTACCACACTCGAATTCGACCAATTTTTACGAAGGTGGAAACCGAAACTGGCCAGTAAGACACAACTCTAAACAATAGAATAGAAGGGACAATTAAGCAGAAATTGTAACTGTTTTGCAAGCCTTCAACATTAACAGTAATTAGTGTTAAAATCAATCATTCGTGTTAATGCAGTCTTGCTTATTTTGAAAAGCTTTCAAAAATCCTTGCTGAAGCTCATTAATTTTATATTGAACAGTTTAATCTCGACGCATTTTTCTCTTAATTGAAATTTCAGCATTGAGCAAATATTTTGAGTGCATGAATCAAATTAACTCGTTTACTTAAATCTTTATATATGCATTACATGTAATTCCTCACTTTTTGTGGCTGTTTTTCGGTGATAATCGTATACTTACAACGCCTCCAGGTGACTGTTATGCAGAAATGTTTCGCCAGATAATTCCTTAATGGGATTGCCAACAAGGCGGCTGTAAAACAAAATGCATGAATAAGAGAGTTTGTATGTACATATGTATGTTCGTCTGTCTGTTTGTTCATGTAAAATTGCGCATACGACGCATAAGCCAAATAATGGCCCCACATTTTGTGCTGATAAAAACGGCAACAAGCTTGCGTTGCTTAAAGTAGCTAGAATTATGTGAATTTAGATGTCTTTAAAAAAAGTTTTGCTTGCGCTCTTAAAAGTCACACAATAAAACCTCAATCTCGCTCAACCCAAACACTGTCAGACATAATAACGAAAATTCTTATTTAATAGCTGCGGGTGGATAATATAAATCACCAACCAGTGCACAAACAGAGTTTATCAATCAATGGAGGGGGGCGCAGAAGGCCAAGTGAATTGGTCAGTCACAGGAAAAAGCGCATCATTCATGACAGGCGGACAGCAGGCAGACCTGTGGCATTAGAGAAAAAGCACTGTGGGATCAAAAGCTCAAACGCGAATGACAAATCAATTTGAGTAATAAAACATTTTTGGCTCACAATAAGCCAATTGTTAGGCAGTATTTCGGAAGCAAGCGTGGCTTTGGAATGTACCAAAATTTCACCTCTTAAGCCATTTTTCATTGGGCGCATTCAGCAGATAAGTCCAATTTGCGATTAATGAATTACGATTTGCTATTGCAGATGATTTTCTGGTGAATGACACTAATTGCTTATGTTAGGTTACGATCTGGCTTTAGTACATTTGGGCTAAAATACATTCACACTCTATAAAATATACACAGAGAGAAAAACCTAGAACATTGGTCTCAAAATGAGCATATTCGTTGTGAAACACTAATCATGAACGGATTATCTCACTTCAAGAACAATTTCTCACTTCAAGAACTTTTTTTTGAGAACGCAAAATCTTGATGTGAGTTAAATATTACAGTTTTTGAGAACTTTTTAAACTCAAAAAAGAGGTCGAGAACCAGATCCAATTCCAAGTGCAATTCCAAGTCCAACTCTGGTCCAATTTCAGGTCCGATTCCAGGTCCAATTTCCAGGTCTAGATCCGATTCCAGGTCCAAGTCCGCAGCGACATCGTTTATAAAACACCCCACCTGCTTCTTATTTTGAGATGAAAAAATCGTTTTTTCTGAACACGATTTTTCCCTCTGTTTAGGCTTTAGTATTCGAATCCTTTGACATTTAAAATGGGATGCAACAAGTATTGAATCAAGAGCTCAAATACTTATATAACGAAAAGAGGTATGTAGAAAAAGAGCGTAGAGATCATATGCCAGGTATTGACCGACTTTCTGAGGATATCAAGTGCTTTTAAACTTATATACCGATAACAGGCATGTAAGTGAGGCATAAAAGAGATCGTAGCAAGCAAATGCGAGGTATTCACCGACTTTCTTACTTGTTTAGTACCGTTTTACGGGGAATAAGTATCGTAAAGTACTATTTCTAAGGTCTAAAATTAAACATCCCAAATTGTTCTTGTGTTTTTAAAGCGATGATGTACCACACCATATCTTCTAAAGCCTATAGATTTGCAATGGAAGTTTTTGATCATTTTCACAAGGATTCAATATAAATCCCTAGCCAACTATCGGGATTTTACCTAGCATATTCTTGGGCAGTAGACAATGTTATAGTTTTGAGCACATGTATTCAAAATGCAAACCGGTTTTGAACCGAACCGGTCATTACACTTATAATACTCTTGGTTCCTACGGTACAGAGTATAAAAACCTGGAATACCATTCAAAACTAGTTACAGTATCCCCATCTATAGCAGCCTGCGTTTTTATACCCTTGCAAGGGGTATTATAATTTTTCCCAGAAATTTGCAACGCATAGAAATATATAACTATATATATTCTTGATCAGGGTGACAAGCTTGAGCTTTGTCCGTCCGTCTGTCCGTCCGTCTGTCTGTCTGTCTGTCTGTTTCTACGCGAACTATTCTCTTAGTTTTAAAGCTATCGAGCTGAAATTTTGCACAGTCTTCTTTTTGCTGCACACTACTAATATGTCGTAACCGACCGGATCGGATGACTATATCTCATAGCTAACACAGGAACAACTAGTTTTAGGATGAAAAACTTTTTTCTTTTCAATGGAAACGTCTCCAAACTTTGTAATCGTAGGGTTTCTATGTTTTTCTATAATTCTTTTTGTATTTGTTTGTTTCACACGCTTTCACATAATTTCAAATTTTTGGCCACATCGGATAACTATATCATATAGCTCCCATACGAACGATTGGTCGAAAATGGGAAAAAGCGTATTTTTTGAAAATATTTAAGCGAGCAATTGCAAGGGTATAAAAACTTCGGCACAGACGAAGTTAGCTTAGCAAAACTCCAAAGCTTTTTTAATATTGTTTTACAAAAACTACGAAATGGTCTTTAACCTAATAGTAAACTATAATTTGAATATTCAATATGTCAATGCATTCCACAATCCCAAAAACAGCCTAATTTCTATACGATTTGAGTTGTCTTTAGGTCAAAAGCGATTATTAGAACACATAATTAATTCTTAACTTATTTTCTTAAATTTAGTAATGTTGAGTATCTAATAAAGTGTCCAGCATGGACTGAACGAAGGTTCGAAAAAACTTCCAATAACCTCGAAACTGAACCTATTTGATCGTGGGCGCTTTGACAGAATTTAAAAATTGTCGATCTTCCTTTGCAATCTTGGACAACCCTTCGAGCTTTGGTAATGCCAAAAAAATGATGTATTCAAACGAACCCTCATATCTGTATGAGATGTTGAGCTTTTGTGCGTCGAGAAGAACTAATAATATAATCTGCCCTAGATACAAGCTAGATAGTTCTGAAAGACACTTTTTCATTTATGGAATAATCTCCCGTAGCGAATGCCACGCAGTTTAAATTACAATTAATAGCACACTTGCAAATGAAGTAGACCTCTAAAATGGAAAGGGAAAGTATTAGGTATCAAATCATTATACATTGTTTTATCCCTTCATATTGTATGTTTTAAATTAATTGAAGTCTAACATTTTGTAATTGTTTTGTGAATCTTGCGAATACTGTTCCTTTTGACAGACTGAATAGACCTATAGTTTATTTTAGTAATATAGATTTTAAGCTAATTTATATAATCTTTATTGTTTTCAAATTGTTTTCTTTTTCTTTCTTAATGTTATTTTAACTTGTGTGACTAACGCGATAATTTATAAATCTCCCACTGACTTGTAGCGATAGGATGATAGTTCAATAAATAATAATAATTATTCGAACCAGCGTTTCCGAGATACAAAAAAATTAATGGGCTTGCATCCCTGATTCAATTATTATGCAAAGTCTATATGTTCCTCAAAAATTGTGCTTGACATCCTTAAATGATGCTTGAATTGGTCTATTCTTTACCTTCACCTTAAGAGAAAAATATCCAAAAAATATCCATTGGATAATATGCGATATCCATTTTGGAAGGATATGTCTCTAATATCCTTTAAGTTATCCAACGGAGCTAAAAATCATCCAAAGGATATAAAAATTGAACTTTTTTAATTTATTTTCTCTGAGTCGGAACTTGTTGTGATTTCATAGACTGATTTAAAGCGAATGCAATTTCTTTTAATTTTTGTGGACTTTGAGTTGCTCGTTGGACAGATCAGCAATTACAACTATATCGAAGACATTCAAGACTATCCGCAAATATATTAACCCTATTAAATATATGTTTTCTCAACTAACTCATTTTATGCACTATTTTTGAGTGCTTTTAATGCTGGCAGTTTATTTTCTGTTTTGGGGGGTTAACACTGGGCCGACTAAAATCGGCTATCATAAATCTGTGAAATGCGCCCATTGACACTGTTCCATATTATATATTTATTAATTTTTTCATTATTCTACCCCACAGTGTCACGTAGATGAAATCCATGTGAAGTGCAGCAGCTGATGTTTAGCTCTGTTCAAGCTCCATTGCATGCACTTGTCTGGTCAATCAATGTTCAAGCGTCAACTGTTAACAGTTTGTTTTTATGGTTTGTCGCACAAAGACAATGGCCACGCCCACCCCAAAGCCCCCAGTTGATTTCACAGATTGCTGGTAATTGCTATCTGGCTATAGGGTTGCACTGAAGCCCCTTTTAAGAGAGGAGAAGATGGGTTGAGTGGGGGACATTAACAAAATATTTAACTCGTAACCCAAATTGAGCTCTCGTAAACATGTTGAGTGGTCAGTCACATAATTTTATGTAAATTTGCCATTAATTATTAGACAGCAGGCCTTTGTGCTTTCCTTTTTTTTGTGGTTGATATTGCGGGACTTGGCATAAATATCATAGTTAATACCAGCATAAATGTCAAAGCAGACAAAACCAGACGACAATTAACATATTTTTTGGTCAACAAGTTGTCAGAGGCCCCCCCACCCCACCTGAATAAGTACCTACTAAGTAGGGTCCAAACTCACCCAGCCCACAAAAGTAGGCAACATAATGCGTCAGCAGCAGCAGCAGCAGCAAGTTGGGGCGTGGGGTTTTGGTCATTGCGCATTTAAGAATATGGCAAATAAACACGTGTAGTTGTATTAGTATGCTACGTGCAATGGACAGCAAGACGATGGGAATGTAACAAATGAAGGGTGCGCAAACATAAATGTGTAATGCAAAAGGAAATGATTAAGACTACAATTCAAATGCTCTTTCATGGAAATGTTGCTGCTGCTCGCCATTCCCCCAACATGCCGCCTCTTTTGTGCCTTATTTTTATAATCAATTCTTTGATAAAACGTTGCAAAAATTCTGAAATTATGCTATAGATAGGTCATATAGTTTCCCTTAACAAAAGCAGTTCGAATTGACCACAAATTTTCTCAATATTTTCACGGCTTGGGAAAGATTCCGCATCATTTTCCAACCCAGTTTCGAAAGTGCAAGAAAATAAAATATGAAAAATCAAACTTCATAAACCATTTGCAATACCCCAACATGCATACAGTCCAAGAGCATATTAACCAAATGACAGGCAGGCATTACGTTTTCAGTGAAAATGACACGTTTCAATTGTGAGTTCGATTTATTTTAAGGGCAATGTTCTCTTCTGTGGCATTTGTTGCACGCTCCTCATCATCCGTGGGGGCTTAACTGAGCAGCTAACTGCACACTAATTAACGTCACAGGCCTAAAGCTGCTCAGTTGTCTCAGGTTTCTCCAAAACAAAAGTAAATATCAAATTAGCGCTGGGATTTTTTATGGCCCAAAATCGGAACAAACGAAAAGCATTCCCCGGAGAGACAAATCAGCAGAAATTACATGGCAAAGTCAAAGAAGGAAGATAAAAACAGCAAACATGAACAGCATTTAGAAGCTATTGTCGTGTTTTGGCCATAAAAGTCACACTTCTTGGTGCGAGTATGTTGAAAAATTCCTAGCACGCTCCAGAACGAAAATTATTTGCATAAGTCACCGACATCAACAGGCTAAAAGGAACACACTAGTTGGAACGGGGCGGTGAGAGTGGGGGCTAATGAAGCAATGACGATTGGTTATCCCCTGCTGGCGTCAATTTCAATAAACTCCTTCATTATGTACCCCACAACTTAGCTACAAGTCAGTTTCTCATGTCTATCAGAGCGATTTGGCTTTGGCGAAATTGTTTTCACATAAAATACAAATTTATTTGCATTTTTATTTGGTCATAATAATGTTTGTTTATTTGCCTCGAAGCGGCCAAAAGTCAAAGTGTAGACATTGTCCCAAAAGATACAAATATGGGTGTGCGTGTGTATGGTCAAGTAACGGTACGACTGGCGAATTTGTCTGTGTGTGTGTGTGTTTTATCAGACTTGATATGCTGATGTTTCTGGTCTGCCAAAATTGAAGATGACTTTGGCTAAATTTATTAACGCCACAGCTTGGTGCTAGACGAGATGGAAAGACATTTATTGAATATGCTATTGATATATGTTTGTACATATATGGAATCCATGAAAGAGGGATTATATGCTGAAGTGAGGCTGGCCTATAAAATATTGACTTTTTATTTTAGCTGCCAGCTTAAAGAGCTCAAAGGATGACACAAAGTTGAATTCGTTTATCATAAATATTGAGGTTGAGTTTTGAAAGGCTGTGGGAATAATAAATTGTGTAGAAAATGTTGCATAAATATTAATCATCTTAGTGGACTTAAGATTTTCTATGTCCAAGAATTTAGATGAATTTGGGAAATTGAATTTGATTTCGTTTCCGTTCGTCAGCCGGGTCGAAAATTAGTAAATTTTCGTATTGAGGTTTCCAAGTTTTGAATACATGATTCTCCCAAAAAGAAAAAGAGAAAAAATGTCACACAAAAAATAAAAACAAATAAAACGAAAGTTTTAGTTTAAGTATACCCTGTCCAACTTTGATACACCCGTTACTAAGGAGAAGAAATGTTTCAGTATGTTGATTAATAGAGCATTTACCTCCGAGAAGTATGCAAGGTTTTATGAACATAATATACTGGCATGTTCCGGTTTTCACTTTAGTGAATTCGAATTTGCACTTCCTTTTAATAGGATGAACTCAAAATGAAAGGTTTTATGCCGATTTAATTTATAAATTTTATACAACAACCACTACACCAAATTTGAATTCGACAAATTTTGTCGAAAGTGAAAATCGGAACAGGCCTGTATGTGACAAAAACTGATTTTCTTATAACTCCAATCTTTTTAAACATTTTAGAGATTATAGTAATTGCGAACATAAACGTGAGCTTCAAATTTAATTTTGATAATGAGAATAATGTTTGATCAAAACTTGACTATCGCTAATCTGAAATTTACCAATCATTTGGCGTATCGATAAATAGTCCTGAGAACTAAATATATATAAATTGAAGGTACGAACCATCTATCTATAAAACTATGCGACAAATTACGGTTTTCCGCAATTGAGCGGGCATGACAAAAACTGGAACCAAAGGTTTTGGTTTGAACCAGAGCTGCAAACCCATACTTTTTTTTGGATCTCCGGAACGCTGGTTCGAACCAAAATTCACCAATGGTTAGGGTTCAAAAATTTCAGGTTCGCGGTTTTTGGAAGAAGGTTGTGGTTCGAACCTTAGTTCAGTCCATGCTGTACACAATATTAATATAAAACAAAGCAATTATTTATAAGATACTAAACATTACTAAATTTAAGAAGTTAATTTAATTCCAAACTACTTAAATAAAGAAATCGGGTTGTTATTGGGTCGAAAACGGTTTGTGAAACACATTGATATATTGATTACTAGAAATATAAGTTACCATGAAGTGAAATACCGTTTCGTAGTTTTTGTAGGA
Source organism: Lordiphosa andalusiaca (assembly GCA_035044965.1). Classification (NCBI taxonomy): domain Eukaryota; kingdom Metazoa; phylum Arthropoda; class Insecta; order Diptera; family Drosophilidae; genus Lordiphosa; species Lordiphosa andalusiaca. The sequence continues at coordinate 326,966 of JAWNNM010002368.1, read as the reverse complement.
AAATATTTCGCATGAGAATCATTGAAAAAGCTTTGGAGTCAAGGATCATATAAAACACAGGCTGCTATAGATGAGGATATTGTAAGTATCTCTGAATGCTATTCGAGGATTTTTAAAATTTACTTTGCTGCCCATTTTAAGACTCAGTCGATCAAAACCAACCTAATAACAGATAGAATCGCTAAACAGAAGGTCAAATTTTGTGATGTCCACCATTTTTGTTGAACCGAACCGATATTTTAGGTTCGGAACAGGTTTGGGTTCAGCTTTACATTCTAAAGAGGTTTGGTTCAAGGTTCGGTTCACAGTAAAATAAAATTCGGAGTTCCGGGATCGAACCGGTTTGGTTCAAAACCGGTTTGCAGCCCTGGTTTGAACATTAGTTCCCTGCATTTTAGGTCGTTTATCAAATTTTCTTTATTTTCTTTTAACTTTTTAGTGCAAGGCTTAGTACTCAGACTAGCTAAATTGTGCTCTAGCTGAAATGAGAGCTTATTGCAGTGTGACAGTTCAACGCGAAAATACCACCCTACAATTGCAAAATACCACCAAAATTCAAACGGTCACTCTGTATTGCATTTACATTGGGTGTTTTGTTTACATTTAAATTGTTTTAGTAAATAAAAGTGAAACTAAATGTAATGGGATGATATTTGAAGATCAGAAGTTGTGTTTTATTCGGGTTTTTCTGCAGACTGCCGCCAATGTTAAATCCATTTAGTTGGGGTAGGCGTCGAAAAAATTGCAAACAATTTGTTTGACTTAAGCCCAGCTAAACTGAATCAGCTGTTTAGCCAGTCGAGGATTCGGCGCCACGTGATTTTGGCTGGGTATGAACGAAAGCTATTATTTTGTCGGAGCAATGGCCCTGCTAAGAGACCAGTCCGAAATCCAAGCACCCCTTTAGCTACCCTTTTGACACCCTGTTCTCATTGAAAATGGGAAAAGGGGGATCATAATGTTGTGCGAATGCATATAACAGGGAGAAGGAAATATTTTCGACCCCATAAAGTATATATTATATATTCTTGATCAGCATGAACAGCCGAGTCGATATGGCCATGTCCGTCTGTCTGTCTGTATGAACGCGTCGATCTCAGAGACTATAAGAGATAGCGCCACATAGGTAGGTTTATATTGTACGCAGATCAAGTTTGTTTCAGATTTGGAATTAGCAGCTATATGCTTTGGTCATCCGACACTTTGGCGGAGTTAGGTAAATACAAATAAAAAGCATATAAAGAAACACCAAATATCAAGGCAGTACAATTATAAATAAAAATGGTTTTCCTACTAAGACTATTTTCCTGACCTGTCTTTCGTATGTCATCTTTATCGAACATATTTAGTTTATGGCGTCGAAAACAAATACTTCTATACGTCGCTAACTTCTGGGCAATCTAAAAAATACTATTATGATATAATGTTTGTACCTTATAACTCATCATTAGACAGCGGATTTTGCATATTTTCAAACAGATTTTCATCCAAGTAAGCCAAAGTAAATAAAATTCCAAAAATTCTGCACTCAATGCTAAGATGATTTAATAATTATTTAATGAATTCAAAGGTTAAGTAGTTAAGTACACATTTTTCTGAGTCTACTAGGATTAAAATCGGTTTAAAAATATGCAAAATCCGCTGTCTACTCTCATCGACCCTAGTCTTAGATAAACAGGATTTTCCAAATGTGACGAAATTCACTAAACAATTTGATCCAATTTTAGCAAATTAATTGGGTTGTGGAGTAATTGATGTGCGGAAGTTTCAGAACAAAACCTTTACCGAATAATCTGAAAAAAATGTATAAAAAGCAATCTTCTTGACGGAACCATGCACTGAAAAATCACAGCTAACTACAACTTCTTGAGAAATTTATTAGTTACTCAGAAATTCCTAAGATAGGTTTTGGATCCGTCAATTTTGCGATCTCAGGGTATTCAGGATCGGGAGGTCATATTAATAGAAGGTCGGTTATTGGACCAGTTCAAAGGACTCACAACACCAGAAACCCGAACGTGATCATTTCCATTCAGAACTTTTATGAAGCGAAATTTCGTTGGGTTTACTTTTGAATAATGGAGTACAAAAGTTTTCAAAGTGAACTTTAAGCGTCAATGTTCAATGTTCATAGTTTGTTTCTCTGTTAATTTATTGTATTTATAGGTATGGTATTTAATTCACATTGCTAGAACCCAACCGCTGCAGAGATACGAAGTCCTAGAAATTTCGTAATGGATTAATATTTGATAAATCCACAAACATATGAACAAATTGTGCCAATGCCTCGTCATTAATAAGCGTAAGTGTGTCAGCATCAAGAACTGTGCCTCACACGGCTATTAATATATTTCCTTCTTTTTTACGAGCCCCTGGAAAAGCACTTTGGTTTATAGATTTCGTTATGTGTTTAGAGTTTCGCTCAACTTTTTTATATGCGCTCAACGATAAATGTTAGATTGGATGGCCTTAAGCTAATTTTGATTCAAAAGGGGCAAATTAGGGAGAGGGCGTGGAGCAAATCATAAAGTAAGTAAGTAGCATTTGATCATACAGCATTTTGGCGCATCCTTTCAACAATTTTGCCTCATTTTATTCGTTTTGAAATGTACAAGGCTGCCCACAATGGTGCTTGTTATTATTTATATGACTTTGGGGCGAAAAGTTTTCAACTTTAATTCTTTACGACAGACATGTCGTATACGTAATTGCGCATTAATGAACTGAAAATTAATATATATCATTGACTACAAAGCAAATTATAATTTACTACTTTTGGACTTTTGTGGCTTGCAGCTTTTGTTTGGAATTTATATTTGGATTTACTCAGTTCATGTACCCCCAAATGTCCGAGAGCTTTAAGCGTATTATTATGCTAATTAGCTGCCGTGTGACATTGCGATATCGTAACTCATGCTTAGTGTCAGTTCTAAATTTGAGTTTATCCACACATTTTGGTACTTACATATCCCGCATATTTGTGAGCTTCGCAAAGGCGCGTCCATGAATGTGGGTGATGCGATTATGCTGCAGATCGCTGGAGGGGGTGGAAATGGTAAAGTGAGTTGTTGAAATGGTATATGTTAGTAAAACTGTTAACAAAACGAAATCAGAATTCTTAATTAACTAATATGAAATTAAGATTGTTACAAAATACTTGAAAATGTATGTGTGTATGGGCTGAACTATCCCTTCTGTCTTAATTGATATTTGATTCACCTAAGCTTATTTATGAGATATTCAATTAGTTTTCTTATAGTAAAGTTGTATTACTGTCGAATAAATTTACAAAATTTCTTGAAATTTAGCCGAATTTGAGTGTCTCAACTCTCAAGAGTGGCGTTACCGAAGCAACAAACATGGCCGCAGGTCGGGGCTCCGGATGAATTATCGATATTTTTATCGAAAGACCAAACTTGGTTTGTAAATTTTGCTAACTTTAATTCCAAACCACAGAATACATGTAAGTAAGAGAGTTCAGGGAGAGTGGATGGTCCTAAAATTGCCGTCCTAAAGTGCCCCCCTATGGCACTTTTTCAAAACAAATTGCCAGCAACATTCAATAGTATTAAGAAAATATACCAAAAACACCTAATTTGTTGGCAGTGTCTGGTCACACTGCCGTAGAGAGTGAAGTTTATCGAAAATGGGTGAAACTCTTGTTGAGAAAATGACTGATCCGCTGGACATCTCGAGCAACAATATTAACCTTTGGTTAGCTAGCCGGAACTTTTAAGAGATTGGGCAGAAGGCAAGGGTTGAGAGTAAAGGTTTTGGGAATGAAATTTAATTATATTATTGGTTAGTCTAAATAGCATTGAATTCAGAAAGAGAAGAGTTTTCTTCAATAGCAATCTATTAAACAAAAAGGGCATCGTCACCAGCTTTTGGCGCTAGCTTTGTAACTAGTCACGAAAAAGCTGTTTATACCTATCGAACTCTACCCTTAGTTAGTCCAAATCACAACGACTTTAGAAAAAAAAAACCTGTTTTCGTTAAAAAGAATCTATTAAACGGTCACCTTCACCAGCTTTTGGCACCAACTGTGTAGTAACTAACCATGACAAAGCTGTTTAAACTTTGGCGTTCGGACTTGGCGATAAACTGTGGTTTCCTTTCCATTGATCATATAATAAAATCAAACATTTCAACCCAATCGTGGATGTTTCTTAAGTATTTGTTACTTTCAATGTAGATTTCTGTTTATCAAATGCCATCAAAAGTCCCACACTTTCATTCCCGTCTAACACATTTTTATTTACGTTGGGCAATTTGGAACGCTGATTTATTTTTCACTTACGAAACGCGCCGGGTACCCAGACAACCCATTGACTTATATTGTCAGCTATTGATGCATAAATTAATGATTATGTGTGTGCCCATATCCTAGGCCTGGCATGCTCCTGCCAGGCAGGAGATGTCTGATAAATGCTGGCAAATTGTCTCACATATTTTAGGTGACGCTGTCTGTGTCTCTTCCATGTATTTGCATGCTCCGGTTTCGTGTGAGTTTCGTTTAAATATTTGCTTAGCATATGTTTATTTGTGTAAACAATAAAAATACGATTTATGCTTATTGGTGCATAAATTCTTCATGGTTCGGCCTTGACAAAAGGTGTCGATATCAATATATATACATACTAGCTGGTGGGAGGGCAACTGAAAACGAAAAGCAAAATGCAGCGAAGAGTAAAAATTAAGCATACGCCCCATAAAACCTAAGTACAACATATTTCAATAGACTTTTCGACACTTTTTCTTTAATAAAAATAAAAAGAAACAGCAAACAGAAACAAAGTTAAATGGCCAAGGATAATGGGGCGGGGAAGTACTTTGTACTTACAGCAAATGTAAATTATCCAATTGTGCAAAAGTTTCCTCGCCAATGTATTCGATTCTATTGAAGTCCAAATATCTGTAAAGTGAATTGTATATTTATGTACTTATGGCTGGTAAAATTAAGAATATGAAAACACAACACATATTTTGGCGCTGATAAGACTTCTTCTGCCTTAACTAGCTTAGCTGGGCTTCTCCTTAAGCCCGGCCAACTGATGTACACACACTGATTTGCTGACTTAGTTGAAAGACAAACGTGCGGAAGAAGAGGGAGAAATAGCGGCTGGTAAATGGAATGAAAATATAAACAGAAAATCGTATCAGATTGGTTAAGGTTGACAAACATGGCAAAAACGTATTGATTTTCTGTTTAAATTCATTTCGTTTGTGGGATTATAGTTTTTTTTTTCCAGAATTTTTAAAGGGGACAATATGCGAAATGGAAAGCTTTAGATCTCTTTCGAATTAAATTCAAATCCTGTTGTAAAAGCAGCCCAGACGAAATGTTGTATATTTTTTTAATTTTGTATTAACTCTTGCCGTTTGGGCTGTGCGTATTCGTGTGCTTGAAAGATTCAAATTAGAACATATTTAGATACGTTCCATGGGACACTCGATCATACTGTTAATGAACTTGATGTTTAATTTGTGATTATTGGACTATCGGTTCTTCGTTTTTAAACAATTTTAAATGTAAAAATTTGCAAATGGTCTGTGGTAGCTAGATCAGGTCGTCTCATGTTGTCGAATTCAATCCACTTAGCATTGAGCTATCGGTTTCAACTCTTAAAGCAAACGTTTACATTAAACCCGACTCGGAATTGGAAACAAAGCCGAACACTATTACTAGTTTTTATTAGCCTATGTTTTACCCATTAAAGCGTCCACAATATCAACCAGAAATTGGGCAGATTCTCAGGCTTTTGACTTTATACAATTTTTGATTTTGCTAGTTTTTACTCCTCCCACTAAACTTATATTTGCATGCTAAGAACTAGACTAAGGAAGAAGCGACTACAATAAAATTGCTCTAAAAGTTTCAGTTGGATCAGTTGGATATTTAACCGATTGACAACCAGTTTCGGCCCTGTACATTGGTGATTCAGATTCATATCTCAGAAGCTACTTAATCTGCGAACTTGAAATTCGGTCTGTGGGTTGGTAAAAAGTAGTTGTATATTTTACTGATTCGGAACTGGGTTTGAAACGGTTTATAGTGGCTTAAAGACATAGTTCGGCTTTCATCTGGACATGTGGTCTAAATATGGATAAAATTTAGAGTGGGTTGGTAATATGTATAGGTTAGTATTTTCCTATTTTAAAACCGGGTTCATACAAGCTTGCACGTTAATATCGATTTACTGCCAGTTCAAACTTGAATATAAGCGCTCTCATGAGAATCATATCTCACAATGTAAATGTCATTGGCGATGCTGGGTATTCAGATAGTTATTTTATAAAAGGGAGCATGGTTAAACAAGCTGGGAATAACTTTGTACACTTGAACTGGTTCAAACTTGTTCGGATCCGGACTTAAATGGGTAAGTTGTCTAACAACGGCTCACCAAATTTTATAATAAAATATATAAATAAAATGTTTAGAATCATTTTAATCGGGTACTGGCAACCGTAATGAACCAGATTTGGCTCTGAACCACTTTACATAGGGTGGTCGACAGGGTTTGAAAGCGATTAGGCGAACTAGGTTTATGTATAACTCTATAATCCACTTCTACACAACGAACTTCTAAACTAATTGAACATTTTGAACTTGCTCTTAGCAACTAAGTCAAGTTCGTAGCTTGAATAAGTACTGGGTTCGAAACCACACTTAAGAAATCATTTTTCCTCCGGGCTTTAAACCTCTTTGCACATTTTCTCACTTTTCATAGCTGGTATTGAGCCTAGAATTATCTTAGACCATGTATTTTTATTAATTTTTGAGATAAGACTCTTTATTGACGGACATGAATGTACTGTAATATTTTCAGGAAAACGTTGGAACATTTGCACACACCAGAGCTGTAATGTAATCATTACTTCCAGTATTTAATACTTTTCAGTACAATAATCACGATTAGTCAGACATTGAAAAATCAATTATCGACAAAGATCGACTTCAGATGTTTTTAGTAATCGTAATTGTTACTTGGAATTAAGATTCTTCAATGAATATTTCAAATTTACAATTACTCGAATAATTGTACTTGTAAAGTGGGACTATTCAGTAGTTGTGCATCAAAACTCATGGAATTGTAGGTGAAAATTATGATTATTTGGTAATACAAAATTCAATTGATTGTTGATCATAGTAATAAAAATCAAATAAATCATCAACAAAATTTATCATCATTTTCAATTAAAATCAGAAAAAATTGAATATTCAATTAGATAACTACTCCATACATTGGCAAAAAGTTCCGTGTATACCTTTAATTATAGGAATTGTTCAACATTTCAAACACAGTTGCTTGATAACAATTGTGATTTTTTACAATCGGCGGATAAATTTTTAGAAATTCACATGTTTTCATATACAGGGTGTCCAGAAACCTTTCGTCAGGACTTTAATACAGGATAGCTGTTGTCAATAGAAATATTTTTTTCCATTAACACCATGGGTCTAAGTGGTCCCGCTATTGATTTACAACGTCACAAAGAAAAATGCAGTTTTCATGACGTACCGGAACACGCGTTATGAATAGGAAGCCGCCTCCGTGGTAAGGCTTCCGTACACATTCGTTGACCACTCATAGCGCTGCCATTTGCTTTGCCGTAATAAAACACGAAATCCGCGTACTCGACGTTAGAGAATTTCATGGCAACACAAATTATTACTCTCAATGTCAAACTGCAAATTTTCCCTAAATTTTGAAAATGTAAAAAAAAATTTTTTAAAAAATTGATTCCATAAAATGAATTTTTTGATAACTAATTCAAATTTTTCATTTAGAATAAAAAACTGCATTAAAACTGCATTTTATTTTATGACGTAATAACTTGGAAACGAAACCACTTGGACCCATGGTGTAATGGAAAAAATATTTCTATTGGCAATAGCTACACTCAGGGAAAAATACACTGATATTTTAATATTTACACTTTGACTTGAATATTTTCACCATTGACTTAGCGTTAAATATGGATTTCGTATATATAGGAAGTGCACACTTCAAATTTAATATTGGCAAAAGTTTAATTTAACATGGAAATAGTTAAAAACTTTTTTTTATTTAAAAATTTTGCCAGCCAACAGCACCACATCTCTTTTCTACATACTCAATTTTGTTTGTAATGGAGTCCCAGGAGTTAGAATTCTTTTAGATTTGGTTCTGAAAAACTTCGAATTATGTTAATTTTATAAAAGTTTTAAACTTACTCTGTGTGGTGGGACTCGAACTCGGGACCTCTGGACTTGAACTCGATTGGAATGGCGTTTCAACCAGTTGTGCCATCGCGTATGCTGACTGATCGATGGCTAAAATTCTACTTATATTGAATGGCCTACAGAAATTTATAAATATCTTTCTGGCATTTTGCAAAAATAAGACTGCAGTTCTCAAGTTGGAATTCCCAGCATAGGGAATATAAAAGGGGTAACTGAAATTCGCCGATTTAATATGTTTTTAGTCAATTCAAAGTGGTTATTAGTTCATTTTAATACAAAAGGGGCATAGTTAAATCAAATATGATTGTGTTAGGTTATACTATGCGATTTTTCCCTGAGTGTATCTCATATCAAAGTCCTGACGAAAGGTTTCTGCACACCCTGTATAAGTTCATATAATGGAATCTTAGGAATCAAAACCAAACTTTCGATTTAGTTTTTAATCTAAGTTTATGTAGAAACAAGTTTGGTTTTAAGAGTTTATTAAATTTGGTTACAGGACCTAGAAATATGAACAAACCTCGGTCAACTCACGTTTCTGCCAACTTCAATTTATTTAAATTCAGCATCTGAAACTACATTAGCAAGTTTTGCTATCTTCTCTGGTTGAAAGGTGACTTCATATTTGTAAACTTGTGTAATCAATGATCACCATATACCAATTTTATCAATTACTCAAGTAATTGCTAAAGTAATTACAATTGGTGATAATCACTGCATAATCGTAACTACAAGTTGCAATTACGACTAAAAATAGTAGTGGTAATTTAAATTGTAGTATACATTTCTGGTACATACAAACTATTTAGATTTTAAAATACACATCGATAAATAAACCACAAACCAGGTAGAGCGGGTTAAAAAAGGGACGAAATAACTTTTCTTCAACTTAAAAAATCCCAATATTGACAGCTTTATCAATGTAATCAACTCAAATGTTGTACAAAATGTTATTTCGACACATTGTTACTCTAATCAGCCAAATCTGAGAATCAAGTACATTCTGGTGTGCGTTGCCTTTGCCTCGCCCCACACGCCATAATTCGCGCAATGTCCAAACATCGCAGACACTGTAAAGCATTTTACGCTTGAATACATCAACTGAACGAACACACAACCCGAGACTGCGCTTTCATTTACTCCATCTTTTATTTGGTTGCCTTTTGTTTTCCTTTTGTTTTTTTTTAATTTAGCAAATAGCACATCCTTTTTCTCCTCCTTCTTTTCGACCATACTCACACTTCGTACAGCTTGGAAATTTTTGGCAACTTTTCGTTTCGCAGTGTGAGTCGATTGTGGCTTAGAACGAGCCACTCCAATCGCGGCACAAACACCAAATGCGACATGGGAAAGTGATGCAGATAATTGTTGACCAGGAACAGCCATTGTACCGTATGCAAACCATCAAAGATACCGTGTGGCAGATGACTGATATTATTGTGGCTAATCTCAAGACGTTCCAAGTGCGTTAAACCGCTGAAACTGCCGAGTGGTACGCGTGATATGTTGTTGTATTTGAGTGTGCTATTGAATAATTGGGAGAGGTTTCTTCAAAAGTGTAAATTATATCCTTTGCCGGTATTTTGCTACTCACAGCTTCTGCAGACGCGTTAAATTGGCAAAGGCATGCTCACGCAGGGTTAAATTGTTGCGTATGATGATCAGATAGGTGACCTCCATGCTGACCCGTGGCCAACGACGCAGCTTGGCATAGCGACCGCAATATAGAATGGTTCCTTGGCCGCACTGGCAGCTGCGCGGATATGTGACGATTTCTGTGAGACAGGAGAGAGAAGAGCGAGTAAACAATGAAAAACATTGACTTAGAGTAAAGGGAAGCTTTTACATATTATACTCAAACAAATAATTTGCCTAAAAAGCCAATAATTTAACTAAAAATTTAGGAAACATTACCTAAAAAAGGAGCCAACGCCATGGGGTCCTAAATTTTATTACATAAAATTCCAAAAACTTTAAAACTTTTATGTCTAAAAGTTAAGGTAAACGACAGCGTAAGTTAAAGTCGGCCCTGCCAGACTTAGTGAATTAGTGTTTGATAACTAGACAGCGGATTTTGCATATTTTTTAACCAATTTTAATCCTAGTAGACTCGAAAAAATATGTATTTAACTAATTTTTATACTCTGCACCGAAGGTACATAGAGTATTATAAGTTTGTGCAAAAGTATGTAACATCCAGAAGGAAGCATCTCCGACCCCATAAAGTGTATATATTCTTGATCAGCATCTACAACCGAGTCGATATAGCCATGTCCGTCTGTCCGTCTGTCCGTCCGTCCGTCTGTCTGTCCGTATGAACGCACAGATCTCAGAGATGGTAAGAGATAGAGGTTTGACATGTATGGGACATATGCTTCTTATGTCTGCAGGCAGATCAAGTTTATTTTCAATTTTGGCCACGCCCCCTCCAGCTCCCGCAATTTAGAATATCTCCCACAGTTTTGAAGATAGATGGCTTGTTTCTTCTGGACATATTTAGTTATTAGGATAACTTATCGATCCGCCAAAGGAATGAAGAAGATCGGATGAACGGTTTTCGAGATATGATCAATTTTCTTCGTACAGAGTATGTTATAGTCGGGCTTGACCGACTTTCTTTCTTGTTTCACATCATTTCGTCTTTTGCTGACCTTCCAATACATTAAATAATTACACAGCCCAACAGTGTTTTTGGTGCAGGTCCATTTTGATCGGATTATGTTAATATAGATTGCAATGAACGAGACTGCATCATTGGTTTTGTTCTATCAGCTCTTGTTTTAAAGATATAGGGGAAAAACGATTTCGTCGAATTTTTGGCACTTTAGAAATTACGAAGGCCACACTAGGTATAAATATCTGGATTTATAAGCTATATGGGACAGAGCAAATGTTTGGCTATATGCTGGCTATAGCTTAAAAGTGATGATTTATTTTCAAAAAATTTCATAAATCGAGAAAAGTCTGACTTAAGAGGCCAATTTAGACACTTTCCGCTTCACTTATATAGCGGCTTTCATTTTTTAAGGACGCATTGATAAGTGCTTTGTCGTATATAGGTTATAAAGCAAGATATTTATGCACGGTGTCGCCTTCGTAATTCCTAGAGATTAAAAAATTATCCATGAGGATCGAACCCATTGTAAAATCCAAGGTTCGGTTCGTGGACCAGTTATTGGAACCCCTGAACCCAAGGTTCTGGTTTGAACCTTGGTTCGCTTGCACATAGAAGAATAGTTTGACTTTTGATTTATTAATACGTTGAAAATTAAACAAATATACCTTCTATCCATATGCTTAACGATAATGATCCTTACTTAAGATATTTCAATTATCAAATCCAAATCAAATTTAGAAATTGCATAGCTTAAGTCAACTAGCAAAATATCTTCCAGGAGCTCTATCCTTTCCGAGTCCTTTGTGATAACTATGACCTATACCACATACTGTCATTTCATTGCTCCCACCATACCAATTCCCGTAATATTTTATCTACTTTGTCAGCATCAAATTTGTAATTGTACGTCGTCGGCCAAACGATGTGAGTAAGGGCATATCGTATGACCTTTCCAAAATTTTAAAGCATTTGTCGATGGATGTGATCTTGGACAATTTTCAAAGGATTCTAAACCATCATTCACAGATTTTTTATTTGATATTTGTTTATTGTTTCATAAACTTCTCGTCTTCTCAAACAGACGTTGAGTCATTTATTGTCGAAGTTTGAAATCTCGCATTAAGCATATTAATTTGGTGAATTGAACCTCATTTTTTAAAAAAGGACCGGTTTGCAGCCTTGGTAAAATTTCAGCATTTCATAAAGTGTTGTGCACATTTACTTTGTCTTACTTGAATGAAAATCAGTTTGAAAATATGCAAGATCCGCTGTCTATTAATAACCTTCATTATGTTAATTAACAGAGCATTAACATTAATTTGAATATTTCTCCATTTGTCCAACACGGCGATTATGTGTCCGCTACGTTCCTATCGCATGAATGCTGTTCAAAGCTTCGATGTTCTGCACTAAGATTTGTTTGAAATATTTTCAAGTTCAATAATAATGTTTGGCATCTTAAGAACTACTTTGTTGAATAAATGAAATGGGAAAGGAATTTGTATGTATCAACTTGAAAGCTGCAGCAGAACCATTAAGGTTAGTATATCGTATTATGGATATACATTACATAATTTCAAATATTTTTAGAATTGGCATATGCTGAAGTGCTTTTGTCTCAAAGTGTTGAACGATTATTTCGAGAGCTCTAAATTTTTTTGAATTGAAGCAGCAGAGACTGGAAAAAGAAAAGCAAAAAGTCTAACAATGAGAAAAGGAAGGGTCATCTAGGCTATCAGCTGTGCGATCTAGAAGTCATTAAAGAAGATGACGAACGAAAACAATGGCTCTCTGAAACCATTAATGTAATTCGAAATAACAGATATAACGACAAAAAAAAGGTAATTAGATTAAAGCCTGTTAAATGTAAAGGATTGGAAATGATGAAATGATGATGATAAATTGTTAATAAAGCTACACAGAAAAAAAACCGGGAAAGCAAAGCTAATTTCGTCTGTGCCAAAGTTTTTTTTACCCTTGCAAGTGCTCGCTTCAATATTTTCAAAAAAATTTTTTCCCTCAACGACCCATTTTCCGCTTGATTGTTCGTATGGAATCTATATTATATAATCATCCGATTTGGACAACATTTTTTTAGAACTGGGTGAAAGCATGTAAAACAAGCAAATGCTATATTGCAGGATGCTACCATCAAAAACAAAAGATTTTTTTTTACTAAGACTGTTTTTCAGACCTATCTTTTGTATGACAGCCATACTATATGGTTGTCCGACTTTCATCAAACTTGGCAAAATTATAAAAAAGCATAGACAACGTATGAATACAAAGTTTGGAGACGTTTCCATTGAAAAGAAAAAGGTTTTCATACTAAAACTAGTTTTCAACCGATTCTTCCTATGGGAGCTATGAGATATAGTCATCCGATCCGGTCGGTTTCGACATATCAGTAGCTTGAAGCAAAAATGTCCTACTTTCAACTCGATAGCTTCAAAACTGAGAGACTAGTTTGCGTAGAAACAGACAGACGGACGGAGAAAGCTCAATCGACTCAGCTCGTCACCCTGATCAGGAGTATATATAGTCTATGGGGACGGAAATATTTCTATGCGTTGCAAACTTCTGGGCATAATTGAAATACCCTTTGCAAGGGTATAAAAAGTGAGAGATAAAGTCCGCTCAAAAGCTCAAAAAGTTGTGATTAACTCGATTGAAATTTCAAGCAAGAGTCGTACTATATCGGAGATCAAGTCAATCCCATTCGTACTTGGAATGAGAAAATCCGGGATTGACTGACTTTTGACAACATTTGGGATTGATTAAGTCCCGGATTTTTTTTCTGTGTGGTTTTATACTTCTAATATGCACTGCATTTCAGTATTAGATTATAATCTAATAATGTTTTATTTTAATTTTCACTTGATATATTTCTCAATCATTGGTTGTTGTGGGAAAGACAACGCCAGGCTCATTCCCATTGCGGACCTTCGTCGTCTACAATAAATATTTTGTATGCAGCTTATTTTCCTTCCATCACTTACCACAATACATGTTCAGGGTCATGGGCTGAGTTAGATTTCTGGTTGACACCGCGGGCAAAGATGACTCTGCCATGCTTACATTTGACCCCGGTAAAGTAAGACTTTGATTTTGCTGCTGGTGCTGCTGTTGTTGTTGTTGTTGTTGCTGTTGCTTCTTTTCAATCGCATTACGCACAATTTTATCGGCAATCTCCTTGCTGCCATAGAGCAAGCCACATTCGACAGGATGCTCATCGCTACCATCGGCGCAGTCGGGACGCTTATCGCACATTTGACGCTGTGGCACGCATTGTGTGCCATTGGCACAGGCAAAGCTGCCCGAGGGGCAGGGACCTGCCACAAGAAAGAAAACAATTTCATTGAGAGAGTGCGAAGAAATAATTAATAACCAAAACACAATAAAATGTTGACAATATTATTAAAGGGCTCTTATGGATGCAAGGACGCTGTTCTTATCAACCTCAAGACATATGAACGTAAGTACTTAATATTCACAGAGCGTCAGGCAGACACAACAGGGCGTATGAGTAATTATTCGAATCGCTTTGGGCAACTTTAAAGTTATGCTGCTGGCAGTGATTCAACAACTTTACTCCCACAAAGAGTTCAGTTATTGTTATTTGTTATTGAAAGAACTAAGAAGAGCCAAAGCAATTAAACTTAATGTGCGCAAAACTTTTGATTGTTATTTATTTTCCTTTGGTTCGCAATATGCTTTGGTTTTGGTTTTTTTTTTGTCAACCAGAAGTAAATGATTGGAAAATATTAAAGAACTTCAAATGATCTGAAACACTAAACTGCCTTAAATCTAATATTCATAGTGGAACACAAGGCCGGGTTTTCGTGCTGCCATGTGTAATAGAAAACAACTTTATTGTTTTGCAAAGTAGATTTAGTTAGGCAATTAATACTATTTACCCAATCATTTGGTCTGCTCACTTTCCAAGGAGTATACAAAACAAATTTATGAAATTTAAGCAATTGTCATAAAAGTAGTCACAAAAAAGTTCCCACCCATTTGATCATTTATATGATTTGTTTGGGTGTCTTTCGTGCAGTTTTTGATGGAATGCGGAGCAATGCTAATTAGAAACAGTTCATCCAATGAGCCAATAAAGCGAATGTACATAATATTGGGTTTCTAGACTATCTGAAAATATAGCAATTTAAAAAGAAATGCTAAATATATTTGATTGATTGATATATTTTAGATACTTTTATATTGTCACATTAACAAGCAAAATAGCTGCAACACTTTCGATAAACTATAAATTCCTCTCGAAATTGTTAGTTTATTTGATAAGGAGAAAACTCTTAATTAGTAAAAGGGATGGTCCGTAAGTTTTTAAGTATGTATATGCTGTGGTATTCCCTTCGCAACTCCCAAGACGACGAATCTGATCCTGCAACACAATTGATATTTACATTAATTAGACACAGTAACACCGATCCAAACATAAATTGCTACAAGAATATACACTAATATCGCTACATCGTAAGTTGCTACCAAAAAGTAACAAAATAGATGTAAAATAAATCAGGGATGCAAACCGGTTCGAGCTGAACCTGTTTTGAACCGAACCGAACCGCTTATTCCCGCTGGTGAACCGAACCGCAAACCGAACCGGCTTCCTTTCAGAATTTCTGAACCGAACCGAAAACCACAAATAAAAACGGTTCGGTTCGGTTCACTTCCCTGACAAGTTTTAACAGGAATTGCTTTCCTCTAGACAATGATTTTGATTAATTAGGAAATTTGAATCGTTTCCCGAAGATAATTTCCAAATATTTCGTTCGACCCTCTACATATTTAGCGTTGTCGGATCGATATAATTTTTAAGGATGACCTGAAGAGAATTTACAAGTCCTTTGCAATTTCCCGCCGATCTCTTAATTTACCTGTCATCAATCTAAATTTGTCTTTTCATTAGACAATATTTTCAATTTTCTGTGGTACTTCTTAACCTTAATTCAATCTTAATCTGCCAATAAATAAGGGCATTCCTCCAGGAACTGATAGACGAGTCCTGGGAATCCGACATAATAATCTTTGCAGATTGCTCCAAGGATTTTAAAGATATTCGAATGGATTATAGGAATCAAATTTCAAAAATGGTCGAATAGACACTTCACCGAAATCATATTTTATAATGTGCCTTTGTGAACCACTGAACCGAACCGAAACCGCGGTTCATTTAACTCCAAAAACCATGTTATGAACCGAACCGGCGGTTTAGAAACTGTGCGAACCACTGAACCGAACCAGTACTTATTTTCTAGTGGTTTGTATCCCTGAAATAAATAAATCAATCCCAAAAAAATTCGATTTTGAAAAAACTTTGAAGAATTGTGAGAAACTACACTCAGAAAAAAAAACCAAGATCTTTGTGTTTGAATTAAGTACAAACGGTGTCAATAGTACGGTAAGTACGAAAATACTTGATTTAAGTACAAAATTCTTATATCAAGTACGATTTTTTCAATCCCGAAATACTTGATTTTAGACTGTTTTGGGATATATTAAGTATGTTTTGAACGATTAAAATATTTTTAATCATACTTTTAGCTCATAATGGTCTTAAGTCAAGCCCGATTATGTGTCAAAATAAGAATAAAACATTCGTTCTTAAAGTGATTAATTTCTATTGCCAGCCGAAGAAAATTGTAGGAAGAATATAAGAGTATTTCAAACAAGAACAAAATCTTCTTGGTTTGAGCCCATACAGAATAGCTACTTCCCACTTTGTTCTTGAACGAGGTCTCTCTGTATTAAACCAAAGAAATATTCAAGACCCATAACCAAAGAGCAAGTTAGAGCAGTAGCTACAGTAGTAGCTCAGAAATTTACCATTACTCCATTACAAAAGTGCTAGAGCCAGTTGGGAATTTTAAGAACAGACTCGCTTAAAAATAATTTGTATTTTCTGTTGCGCACTTTGTGGAGCTAGGATAATGAGTCTATTTTGTACTCGAACTAAGAACTCGCTTTTCTAGAATCTTTCATCTTACTGTGAGTACAAAATGTTCTTGAGTCATGAAGGTTTGTTCTCATTTCTATAAAACTACCAGTCATATTTCGCGTATGAACGAATCATACTTGAAATTTCAAGTACAAAACGGCTTAAGTTCTATCCCGATTGGTATAGAACGCCGGAAGCCTTTTTTTTCTGAGTGTACACAAAATAATTAAATGCCAAAATTGAAGAGGCTACCACAGCATATAGCTAAGTCTACTATTTGTCCAAACTTTGTGGCATCATGGAAAAGAATAGAATCATGTGAAAGTATTGCGTTCTATGAAAACAAATGTTTGGAGACGTTTCCATTGAAAACAAAGAAGTTTTTCTAACGATCGTTCCTATGACAGCTATATGCTTTAGTCATCTGCTCCGGACGCTTTCGATAAATGTTCAGGGTATTTGTACGAGAAGAGCTCGTGCAAAATTTGGTGAAGCTTGCCTTCAAACGGAGGAGATAGCATAACCATAGACACAAATTCTCTCTTTCGAAAAGATAACAATCTTTAAAAAAGGACAAAAAAACTTGCATAAGTCCGACCATATTTAGTGAAATCATGGAAAAGCATAGCCAACCTATAAATACAAAGTTTGGTGGCTACTTCTTTGAAAACAAAAAAACTTTTCTCACTAGATCTGTTTTTTTCGACTGGTCGTTCCTATGGCAGCTATATCTCATAGTCATCTAATCCGGCCGTACCGGCCATACGCTTCACATTTGTCGGAACCGGCCGGATCGGATGGCTATAATATATAGCTGCCATAGCAATAATCGGTCAAAAAACTAAATCTAGTGAGAAAAACTTTTTTTTTCAAACAAGTCGCCGCCAAACTTTGAATTTCTTAGTTCTTAGTTGCTTTCCCACGATTTCACTAAGTTTGATCGAATTCGGACATCTATATGGTATAGCTGCCATAGAAAAGTAAGGTAAGAACAATAGTCGTGGTAAGTAAAACTTTTTTGTTTTCAATGTTCACCTCTTGAAAATTGGCATATATTAATTTTATAAGCTTTCACACAGAAAACACCTCCAAACTTTGTATATCTTAGTTTGCTATGCTTTCCCATGATTCTATTAGGTTTGGTCAAAATCGGACATTCATATAGTATAGCTGTCATACAAAAGTAGAGTCAGAAAAGTAGTCTTAGTGAGAAAAACTTGCTCAGTGGAAATGTCCTTCAAATTAGTTAGAAAACTGCAAGGGTATAAAAACTTCGGCCGAGCCGAAGTTAACTTTCTTCTATTTTTTTTACGACCAAAAATTGTCATTTTCAAGAAGTTTCAGGACCTCATCAACTTCGAGTACCCGTATGAAAAAATGTATCATATATATGTAACATACCATAAAATTCGATTCAATTTCGCTAATCTAATCATTTCCCCAACGGTTTTTAGCACAAAAATATATGAGAAGCTGCATGAGAAGTAGGCCTTCCAGGTTCTCAAATGACTTTTATGTCAGTCAACTCACAGCTCACTGTGGTATTTTTCACCAATCTCATGTGAGAAATCGAAGCGTGGAAATACAGCTTTACGCTTACCCGCAATTTAACAGCAAGTCAGCAAACGATGCATTTATGAGTAGCTTTTCACTGTTGGCGCTAAAAGCTGTTGAAAGTGCCCGGAAGTGTAAAAGTTTTTTAAAAAATACCTTTAATAATTAACGCTCTGAGGCGAGATGAGCACTTAGGGTTTTCGCTTAAACTATTGAAAATGCTTTCAGTTTAATTTCGCCAATGCCAGTTGCCACTTATTAACTTGACTAGAAACAAATCTTCTGCTTTTCCTTGCCGTTTTACTACTTAATTTTGTGGCTCTCTATTTGATTTGATGCTGAGCCTGACAAATGCTCTTTAAGGTATATATGTATATACAGTTCTTGCATATTCCAATGACGTATATACCTAATTTTAGCATGTACGAGTATGTTTGTATGTAGAGCTAAGAAGTGGCATAAATCAAACATTTGCTTATTTTTTTGTTGGTTTTCTTGGCTGTTTCTGTTGTATGGCAAATCAATAGGCAAATTGACATAAAAAGCGCGATATGGATGTAAAAGATATTGAAGAGGCGAAAAGCAAAAGGCGGCTGGGAAAAATGAGAATCTGATACTCGTAAAAAATGGCCGAGGAACCAAACTCAAGCCAAGAAATAAATGCGAAAATTGTTTTGTGTGCTCGAGACAAAGTTCTGTGTTGCTTTTATTTTATGGTCACGGCACTTTTATCGTATTATACAACAAATTACTTTCAAATACTTTTGAACATCAAATTTATGAGCGTTTTGCAGTTTGAAATTTGGCTGACAAATACTCCGGAATAAATGTCACTTAATCGATGTCGATCACTTACCCAGGCTTAAGTAGAAGATGAGTGCGGCCAGCAGCAGGACAAAGGTGACCATGCAAATGCCCACCGCTATGCTGCGTCCATACACCATTTTGTCTTATCAATGGTTGTCCTTGTTGTTGTTGTTGTTGTCGATGATGCTGATGATTTCCTTTTTGTTATCGCACTTAATTACTTGGCCATTGGAACAGCTCGCTGACCAAGTTTCCTTGCGATGAATGCGTTTCGGACCACGCCCCTTCGCAGAACAGTAACAGGAGCAGCGTGCTGACTCATTGAGTTTATCTTGCGTTTATTTTGTCACTTCATTTGGCTAATGTTAATTCACAAAAGTTCTTTAATGCGATATTACACGACAACTGAAGCAACGGACGGGAACTCCAAAATTGATAAGCATTTTCCACTTGAAGTGATTTCTTTAAGAGTTTTTATCTTCACTTGAAATTGGGAGATATGTTCAACGCTTTATCAGTAGGGTGAGAGAATTCGTTTGAGAGTCGCGACATTTACTTACATCAATAAGGATTACAATGAAGTATGCAGAATCACCCGTCCAAACCTACTTCGAATTCAGCGAACTATGTTTTGTTTTACTCGTGAACTCAAATCTTCCTAAGCATTGCTTAACCTTAAACTTATTGGATTCCATGAAAAGCGTAACCTAAGATTATATTCCAGTTATGATTAAATCCAAATCCAAAAGACATTTTTCTAGGCTTGAAAACTAACGACAATCACACATTATGCCAACAATTTATTTCTGACCTCGAATCCTCTGCAGCTTGTTGATGTAAAACACACCGAGCTGAGTTTGTAATGTAATCAGCACAAGGAACACGAAATGGTCTATGCACAACCAGATAACAGCGTTTCAGCGATATGTTACAGATTGGTAAAAAGTGGCTTGAAAAAAAAGGAGTTGGTTCAAACCATTATGCACTCTAAACGGCAATAGAATGCAACTTATTGGACTCAAGCCATGCCTTAAGTCGCTTACTTACTTTAAGACATCCCCAATTTTAAAAATATGCAAAAATGTAGCTATTATCGAGCTCTTGTTATATTGTGCAGCTCGGGCCAGGAGGTTGAATGGTTAATTCTTTTAATGGTTCGTTTCATGAATCGGTTTGAGGGACCAAAAAAACTGAACCAAACCGGCTTGCATAGAAGACATATCTTTTGGTAATCTTATAATGGGTGATTTCTTAGCAACTTTCTTTTTGGCAACACTGTTTTTGGCCGCTCAGCTGTTTTTGTGTCACAGATTACAGCCAAACATGCTCAGTTTGGAAATAAGAGCTGATGCAGCTAAACCGAAACCAGTTTTGTAATCAGTGATAATATATATATCATATTTTTACATCGACAAGGCTGCGCCTCACAAAGTTGTTCATTTTGTCGGCCTGTGTAGTTTAACCTTGAATCGCCTTACTAACAAGCAACGCTTGCAGATTTGTAAATTTTATTATCAAAATCCACGATCGGTTACTACACTTTTTTATTGAAAAATTGTGTGCAGCCATGAAGCTCTTTTCTTGTTAGTGGATCCGTGAACAAAGCAAATTGCCGTATATGGAGTGAAGAGCAGCCAGGAGCATTGCTAGAACTATCAATGCATCCCGAAAAATGCAACCAAATGGTCTGAGCTATGGCTTAGTTGAACCGTACCAGAAGGAAGCATCTCCGATCCCATAAAGTATATATATTCTTCATCAGCATCAACAGCCGAGTCAATATAGCCATGTCCGTCTGTCCGTCCGTCCGTCTGTCTGTCCGTATGAACGCACAGATCTCAAGGATGGTAAGAGAAAGAGGTTTGACATGTATGGGACATTTGCATAATGAATCAATTATTTTAGGATGAAGGAAGGGCTTTTAGAGTTGAAATTAGGTCGATTCCGAAACATAAATGAATTTTTGAAACGATTTGAAACTGCCTTACTTTTGAAGTTTGGAAGATGGGACGGAAACAAGCTTTCTATAACTGTGTATGAACCTACTACTGAACCGCTGAACCGAATAAAATCTGCTGTTTTTAACCCATGTTACAAACCAAACCTGCAATTCAAAAAGTATGTGAGCCACTTAACTGAACCAGTGTTCATTTCAGAACTGCTTGCATCCCAGCTAAACATTGTGGTTCGTTCTCGAGGCTAAGGCTAAAAAGCCAAATATTGAGTGTTTAAAGCGCGCCCTTATCCGAGCAATGAACCATTTCCCAATGCATAAGGTGTGCTCTGCAATCGATGAGTGGCCAGAGAGACTTCGGCGTTGCTGAGGACACCATTTATTAAATCATGTAATAAAACGAATGCGAGTACTACACTCATAAAAAATTCGTCCAGAAAATAATAATTTCTCCTATGAAATCCGTCCTAAGGCGACTCTCCCTAAAATTAAGAAACATATTTTCTCATTTATGGTATATTTTTATACCCTTGCAAAGGGTATTATAATTTTGCCGAGAAGTTTGCAACGCATAGAAATATTCATTTCCGACCCCATAAACTATACTAGTATATATTCTTGATCAGGGAGACGAGCTGATTGAGTTTTGTCCGTCCGTCTGTCTGTCTGTCTGTTTCTACGCAAACTAATCTCTCAGTTTTAAAGCTTTCGAGCTAAAATTTTGCACAGAGTCTTCTTTTTGCTGCACACTACTAATATGTCGGAGCCGACCGGATCGGATGACTATATCCCATAGCTCCCATAGAAACAATCAGTCGAAATACTAGTTTTAGTGAGAAAAACTTTTTTCTTTTCAACGGAAACGTCTCCCAACTTTGCAGTCGTAGGTTTCCTCTGATTTTGTATAATTCTACCAAGTTTTATCAAAATCGGACAACTATTTGCCATAGCTGCCATACAAAAGATAGGTCTGAAAAACAGTCTTAGTTAAAAAAACTTTTTTTTTAATGGAAGCATCCTGCAATTCTGTGGTGGTTTGTTTCAAATGCTTTCACATAATTTTACTAATTTTTATTTTAATTTCTGGCCAAATCGGATGACTTTATCATATAGCTCCCATACGAACGATCGGTCGGAAAATGGGATTAAGAGTATTTTTGAAAATATTAAAGCGAGCACTTGCAAGGGTATACAAACTTTGGCACAGACGAAGTTAGCTTAGCTTTCTCGTTCTAAGTTATGACGGATTTCATGGGAGAATTTCTAATTTATAGTGCGAATTTTTAATGAGTATAGGTAAAAATAAATTTAAAAACTAGATCTATGTAGTTCTTACGAAACGAAGCTTTTAAAAGAGCAGGTCAGACTTGGGTTAAAGGAAGGTAATAGAATAAGAGGTTCCGGTACTATATCGGTACTATCCTATACCTTTACGGACAATACGGTTTGGTAAATTTTCAAAAAATCTCTTCAAGAAATCACATATTCGCAAAAAGTTAGTAGATAAATAACATTTTTGACCACAGTTTTGCTTTCAAATCAGGGCTACAAACAAGTTTGAACCGAACCGGCGCGATCCCGAAACTCCTAAGCGTGACAAAATAATTAGATAATGGTTGGGCCCAACTTATTTTATATTTTAAATTATCTAAACTACTGAAAAACTATTTTTTTTTGTAATCGAAATAGTTGGCAGATTCTCAAAACTGCCAGGAAAGCACCATGCTCTTTTTTTCAAATTCTCCTCCAAGTTTATTGAATGATTCGAAAAACTACGAAGCTATAGGACACATAGGTAATATTTTTCAGTTCTTAAAAATGGCCTCCGAAACGATTGATGACATTATCATATCCTTACGAGTAAGTAAATCAGGACTTTGAGCCGTTTGAACCAAGAAACATCGAGCTCTAATTTTTTAAATTCTAAAATTTTTCCCAACTATTGGTCTTCTTAAATTGATGGGGTTAGCAGTTTCATACTTCAAAAAATATGCAGAAAATTGTTCAAGCTATAAGGATAAAACGTGTGACCCATAAGTGGCCAGCTTGTTTTTTTTCCCCTTGAATATTTCTTCCACATACGAGTATCTAGCTCGGTTGATTAAATTTCGTTTAATTGGCGCTTGGTGGGCAGGAAGGTTGGGGGGCACAAATTGGTTTTACCGCCATATCGATAAGCACAAGGAGCCCAAGGTCGGGCAAGCAGACAAATCATAATTTCCTCAAAAGGTCATCCTTGGCATACATTGTCTTGGTCTCGTGCATTTTGATCCCAAAATGGGACTCTCATTATCTCAATCATCGCAATTGAACATCATTTGGTGTGGAAAGAGTCGTAAAAAAAGGAACAGTTTTTTTTTTTTTTTGCCATTCCTTTTCTTTCGTTTTCTTGATGTCTGTTGCCACTTGACCATTTACAGATTGTGTCACTGCGATAGTAGAAACACTGAAACTGACCAATTCAAATGTCTTTTCCTTGGATGCCCGCAAAAATAGGCAACACTACGTTCGAAAACGCTCACACAAAGCGGACGCGATTTTTTTTAAGGACACAAGCAGAGCGACATGACCAAACTCGAGCAAACACCACGACTAACTGAAGCTGGTGACAGCATTTGTTGCTGATTTTGTATGGACAGCGCCGGTGGCAGAGCAGCATTCGGCTCGTGTGCTCGGCTATGGCAAAGGACGTTTTGGGTAAAGAGGTGGGCGGCTTTGGACTGCGAAATTTGCGTTCAATTCCTTCAGTCGAAAACCGAAACCAAAATTCAAAGTTTTTTTTTTCAAATTATTCAGCGGATCAGTGGCTTTTTGAAATGCGTTGCAAATATGTATGTCAAATTTTGTCCGGATAAATTTTTATGACTCATAATTTTGGATGTTGGATGTTAGATGTGCTCAGTATGAATAATCTATAAGACTATGTTTCTAACCTTACTTTTCGATGGCAGCTATACTACATAGATGTCTGATTTCTACCAAACTTGGCAGAATCATGGAAAAGCATAGAAAACTAGTAAATCTGGAGTTTGGAAAGGATTGCATTGAAAACAAAAAAGTTTTTCCCACTAGAACTAGTTTTTCGACCTATCGTTCCTATGGGAGCTATATGTTTTAGTCATCCTATCGGGCCGGATAGGACAAATGTGCAGCGTATTTGTACCAGAAGACTTCGTGCAAAGTTTTGTTGCACATGGCTATATCGACTTAGCTCTCAGAATATAAATACTTTATACGGTCGGAATTGCTTCCTTCAAAGCGTTACAAACATCTGGACAATTTCAATATACCCTCAGCAAGGTTAAAAAAATAAGCTCAACCCGAACCTGTTCCGAAGCTAAAAATTTGGTCCAGTACAGAATGGTATACATCAGAAAATATGACCTACGCTATGCTAGGCTGACTTCATTGTTATTCAGCTGATTTCGAGCGAATGAGTCTTAGAAACTGAAAAGTGAAGTAAAGAACATAGAACAACCTTTAGAGCTACTTCTAAAATCGCTACCCCTAATAGACCTCTGTTAAGATCCTGGTCTCCAAAGCTTTTTCAATGATTCACAAAAGCCAAAGATTGATATTCCACTAGTAAAATAGTTCAACAAAAACTATGAAATGAAGTTATACTTTACAGTAACTTATATTTTTAACAGGGTTTGAAAAACTGTCAGCATATTACTACTAGCACTGAAATTGATACCTTTGTCTTTGCTCTGCTTTTTCGAAATCGTCGTTCACATTAAAAGCAATGGTACAAGAATCAGAAAGCAAAGCTGTGCTATTGCTATGCTGTGACAATGTCCACGAGGATCGAGTTGTTGATATCGCAACAAAGTTGGGACGTACCGCGAGCTGGAGCATAATTGGTCGATTGTCACAGTTTACAGGGCAAAGGATCCATCGTTTCACAAACGAGTCATTAGTTTGTGATTTGTTAAAAAGTTGTCAATCGTAAGTGCTTGGATGGATCGAACCTCCCGATGCAACAAAAGCGAAAGGACAGCACGTTCTCCCAGTCCGAATCCTGGGTTCTCCTGTTCCGTTGCTTCAGCGCATGGAATGAACTGATATAAGTAGCCTTCTGTCGAAAAGGGTTTCTTTTGATAAACATTTTGCACGAGTTCCGGCCATAGTAGGTTTTGACCCAAATCACTATCTCCATCTATTAATTATAGCCTGCAGCTCTAAAGTGCGCTACGATTCTAAATATTATGATACTACGCTGTATCGCACGTTTATGAAACCGGAAGCATTGATTGAAACAAAAACATTCTTTTCGAGTTTTAAAGAAATGAAATCATAAAAAAATTTATATCATTTATTAGCTAATTAGGACTTAATGCAATTAGAATTTGTTCTAAATATGTTTTTTTTTTAGTTAAAATATATTGTAATGTATTATTTAATAAACATATGTATATAGTATTGCTGTCGGTGTTCGAGAGTTCAAGAGTTTTCCATAAACTGCTGCTGTGGTACAAACAAAATTGCACTTAAGCGATTTTTGTGTAGGTGAATTTTGTAAGATTTTGGGTTCTCTTTTTTATTTAGTTTGAATTGTGGCTAAGATTCAAAAACACTTTAAAAGTGAAACTTTTCAACAAAGCATTGCTAATTTGTTTACTAAAGCTGGGCTAATAACTACATTTACATTTAGATACAATTATTGTGAGTGGGAGACAAAATCACTAACAGCACTACTTAAATGTTAACAAGGCGTTTTATGTTTCGTTTCGTTCGAATTATTGCAACAGATTACGTTCTTTAACTAACAACTAATGGCGCAGGGTGTATAAAAGTTGAAAAGTGTAGACTAGCAACAAAATTATTCAAATAGCACATAGAAGTAAAAACTATTCTGGAATGTGTGAATAAACATGGTGTTAAAAATTTGTAACAATTAACATTGCTTGAGAGATCCATTAGGTATTTTGGAAAAAACTTTTGTGTGTAAACTTTTGTGTAGATTTGTGATATATATGTCAGAGATATGTAAATCATTTCCTTGATTTTTGTTCCCAAAAACACTTGAAAGTGAAAATATGATTTCGTTGCCCTTAGACCCAAACGCCGTGAGGATTTTTGCTAGTGGGCACTGCCGTCTCCAGTTGGCGCGGTGAGCCGATTATGCGACGGCTGCTGCCCTGTTTCTGGGGTCCTTCAAGCAAATGCTTGATTTCCTCGGTGGTGGTTACGGTGAGACTCTGTAGATTCACCTCCTTCATCTCGTTGACCAATTGCTCCACTTGACGTTTCTTGTCTGCGATGGCATGCTCAATCATTAGCAGTTCCTTTTTCAGATTATCAGCAGTTTTGTTGGAGGTGTCGGTGTTGTGCAGAGCCTGGTCAATTTCACTTTGTATGCGCTCCATTTCCATGAGGAAGTCACGCTCGACAGTTTGCCTGAAAAAAACACATAAATGATCAACTTGCTATGAAACCGATTTGAATTATCCACAGCCGACACTCACCTGTTGTTTTGCTGCTGTTGTTGCTGCTCCAGTTCTATGTCATCCATTAGCAGACGCATTTTGTTCTTACACTGCAACAGCTCGGTCTCACAATTGGCCAATTTGGAGCGTAGCAAAGCTATTTCCGATTTCAGCGTCTTCTCCTGCTGCTTCACCAGCTCATTTTCCTCCTCCACATACTGCAATGTTTGCAATTGCTCACCGCCCTGCCGAAAGACTTGATCAGCCTTAGAGATTTCCCGGGATATGGCCTCCAATTCATGAGCATGATCACGCTCTTTGCTCTCCAAATAAACAATTTCCGTATCGAACTAAAGAAGAAAGCATAGATTTTGTTAAAATAAATTAATAGGCGAAGGAAGGCATGTCAGTTCAGTCTTATCAGTCCATAAGGACAGATCAAATTTGTATTAAGGAAAAGTTTTGAAGATGTCGATAGGTTTTGGGTCTCTAAGAGGATTCCCAGGTCCTCGTTTAAGACACGTTTGGCAAAATATCTCTTGAATAAGAGAATGTTTTGGAAAACATTCAACTGATTTGAATTCAGCGCTCAAAAATGAACAATGAATCCCATTTATTCATATGTAATCAGTTGCATCGGATTTAATAAAAATGGCCATAAGTTTCAACACACTGCCAAGCCCAAAATAAACTTCTAAAAATCATTAAGAGATCTTTGATAAGATGCCCATAGATTTCGGTATTATCCTGAAAAACAGGAACGCAAACCGAGAAAAGCACGTATCAATATCTGTACAACTGCTAATTATTGGAATAAACAACAAAGTTAATGATGGTGTGTCAGATCGGTGGTCGATGAGAATGCTATAAGGCGGGCAAGCCCTGGAAAATCATCTTAGGGGCCTAAAATACGCGTATAAACTTAATTTACCCCTAATACACTAATATTTAAGGTTTCCATTCACCAAATTTCGTCCAAAGATTTGAACTCAGTTAGGCTGCCATTACACAGCTCTACACATGAGGCATAATAGTCTAGTGGGACTAGATGTTAGTTGATTAAAATGTGAGCTTTCACTTCACTTTCATAGGCGAAACATGACGAAATGTAGGACTACTAGATTATCATGTCTCATGTGTCGAGCTGTGTAAAGGCAGCCTTATCACCAAAAGCATTTTGTCAACTTGCTTCCTACCTTTTGTAGTTCCATTTGTTGGGCTGTTATTTTCTCCCGTTGAAATTTGATCAACTGTAATAGATCAGTGTACTGTGTGGCCTGGAACATGCTCTCACCCTCATCCATCGATTGGCTATCGTTGTTATTATTATTGTTATTATTACTGTTATTGCTGTTCTGTTCGTAGTCACTGAGGAACGGATTAGTCGAAGATGACGCATTCGATATGGTCTCAGCATTGCTAAGCGGCAAGCGTTGGCTCTGGCACATGGGACTGTTTCTGGGTGGCGGTGGATCACGATAGGGTGGCGGCACTAAAGCTCCATTTGCCGATATTGTTGGCGTTTGTTTGTACAATTCTGGTGAGTTGTTGTTGTTGCTGTTGCTGTTGTTGTTGGTGGTGGTGGTGTTGTAATACATTTCGTTGGGGCTTGAGCGACGGAGTTCGTTGCTGGATTTGCTTAGCTGACTATAAATATGCTGATTGCTGTTGTTGTTGCTGTTGCAGCTGCTGCTGTTGTTGTTGTTGTAGAAATCATTATAGACATTCGAAGTAGGTGGATTACAGCCAGTGCTGGTCATGTCCAAGGGATTTGACAAGGATTTCTCATGCTTGGGCATTAAGGGTGTCAGGATACTGTTGTTATCCTGCTGCTGCTGTTGTTGTTGCATAGGTGCTGTTGCTGCGGGCGATGGGGGCTGTTGCTGCTGTTGTTGTTGTTGTGACTGCAGTTGCTGTTGTGGTATGCCCTTGACTATGCCAATATTATCGAATTGCTTGGCATCGTAGCCGCTGTAAATAAAATATTTTATATTTATAATAAACTGATCCATTCTCTTTTCACTAATTGTACCCACCCAAAACTTTTTTTCAACTCCTTTGTGCGATAGCTGAGCTCCACATTTGATTTTTGTTTTTGCAAAGTGGGTGCGGGCTTGCTGCTATTACTATTATTATTGTTGTTGTTGTTGTTGACGTTGCTCAGCCCCAGTGGCTTTTTAGTTGTCATCACAGCATAGTTGTTGTTATTATTATTGTTGTTATTTGTGTTGTTTTGCTGGCCGCTTGGCTGCTGCTGTGGCTGCGACTTGTTCTCCGAGCGTTGCAATATAAATTGCACATCATTTGCATACTCGCCCCATTTGAGCAATAGCTTCATTGGATTCTCATTGGGGGCCAAGTGTCGTTCGTTATTGCGCCAGCGTTCGATTAAGGTAAATCGTCCCACTTTCCCAGTGGCATGCGCCAGGGCAAACACAACATCCTGCAGCGGAATGATAAAATATTAATCAAGTCAAAGTAACTAAGGGTAAAAATCAATACAGTGAAGACTGGCAGAAAACGAAACGTGAGAAAATAAAGGAATTGGAAAATCGAGTTGGCAAATGAAAATGAAAGCCTTTGAGCTGTGCATAAGACTCTGCCACATGCGATAGCACTGCAAATGTGGCCAATATAAAAGGGAAAGGTTCAGAGATTAAGCGCTGATTCTGAAAGTGCGAGAAGTTGCTTTTTCTGTATGCGAGAGGTATGGAAAATCTACAAAAGATTAGAGAGATGACGAACCGATTCGAAAACCACAGGGGAAATCGGTTCAGTTCAGTTCACTGATGAGTTTTAATACATAAAGAGCTTTCCTTTCTTCCCTTAAGCATGATTTCACTTCTAAACTCATGGATGAGTATTATAGGAAGTACTGAAACATGCATGAAATCAGGAATGATTACATTTATTCTTATTGCTCAGGTGTGAATTCAGCACTGATAAATTCAGTGCTGACGTTTCAAATTGCAGAGAAGTTTTGCCGACTAGAACACTCTAGAAGAAAGGACCTAGTGATCCATAGCGATATCTGGTTAACCATTTAAATACATAAGATTCCGTATGATCTTTCTTATACCTGTCATCAGACGGCATTGCATTCCTTCCTAGGAAGTTGTTAATTGATTTGTGGGAGAATACCATTTCCTCTAAGCGACTATATCCTCAAAATTCTCCTGGCTTCTTGACTTTTTTACTTTTTTTTAGTGTTTATAAGAATCAAATTCACATTTAAGGAGCAAATATGAAACAAATCATTGCCCTTAATGCCGTGTCATCAAAGTGCAAAACTTATGGACGAATCATGAACATTTGGTTAAGCAATTTAAAATGATTTCAAGGCATAACATTTGGGTATTTTAACCGAAGGGTCCGTCAAAACTAAGAATTCAAAAGTGGTTAAAAAACACTAAGGGCCGATTTCTTATCTTCTAAATAGCTGCTATGTGTCAGATAACGGATAGAAAACGGCCCTAAATCTGATCCCATTTTCCCATGGAAATAAACAAACCTTACTAAATTAAGAAAATCCTACATTTATTCATTCAACGTTTCGATAGTTTTAGTGTCCCTTTTTTCATAAACTGCTTAGAGATTGCGTTGACTTTTAATATCCAAAAACTGTTATAAAATATGTAAAAATATTTTTATTGGTTACGAAGATTCTGATTGGATAGGAAGTCGAGACGACGGAAAGAGTTTTATTGGGTATTTATTTGAAATATTTGATAAATTGAAATACAAGAGAGCATATGAAGCTGAGTATATAGCATTGTTTGAAGCTGTAAGGGAAAGCTTTATGGCTAATGTCACTAATGAAATAAGTAAAATAAGAAATAAGTAAACCGATTAAAATATTAAAAGATATTCAAGTATGTTTAACTATTGCTAACAATCTATTATGTCACACAAGATCAAAACATTATGATATAATATATCACTTCTCGGGAGAGCAAGCTAATAACAAATTAATTACGGTTAAATATTTTTCTACAGATGATCAAGTGGCTGATGTTCTGACAAAAGCATTATCTGTACCATGATTTTTAAAGCGATGAAGCTAAATGGGGCTATTGGGAATTTTCTGGGTTTCCCCAATCCTTGCAACAAATGTTGGACCAGTCGAAATGTTATTTCCCCAGAATACACATAATGTTAAATATTCAAAAAATCATATGACCATAGAAATTTTAATTGATCAGTTCATCTATGGAGGAAGCATGTTGAGATTTTTAAGAAAAATCTAATTTGTGTAAATATAGTCAAATATATAAGCAATCGAGATGGCTTTGGAAAGATAGTTCCAAATAAACCTTATACTGAATTGTCTTATATTTTTAATTTTGTTTCTGAATCTCAAAGCGTCCGACTCGGAGTAAAATTAACTAAAATAATTTTGTACAAGCCAAACCACCATCTACCTATTTATTCAATTCAAAAGCTATTAACTGTAAGTTTGGCTTTGCATTAAACAGAAGCCACATACATATCTATTTTGTTGGAAAATATATAATATGTCGTTCGATATGCCACGTATCGATACAGACCAATACTTAAAAATAAAAAAAAGTAAAGAGAAAAAAGAAAAGAAGATTTTCAAATCAAACAAAACACATAATCATTCGATAATTAGATTATTTGGGCTTTTATGTATTGTGTCGGAATTTGCTAAACTTTGTTTTTACATAGATGCGCTCGAAAACCACTTCTGTTTTCGTTCCGATTGAATTGTTTCTTATTTTGTCAATATTTTGGAAACAGAACGTCACATACTGTTCACTTTAGCAATTATTAAAGTGAAAATGCGTGTTTTTGCATTTTTTGGTACTTCAAATGTGCAAGTATGTAAGGGAAAAATTCCTATATTCACTTTAGAAATCATAATTTTTGAAAATTCAAAATGGAATTAAGATTTCATAAAATATTTAACAAATTGAAAGTGAACCAGCGGAGTGAAATAGGCCATTACTTAAACTAAAAGTTACGCTCATTTGGACTATAAAATGTATGAATTATATATTTTTTTTGGTTAGCGTTGAACTAACTTAAAGTTCATTTACAAATGGAACAAAATGGAAAACAAAACAAAAACTACTTAAAAATACAAAAAAATGTTTAATCAAATGATAAAATCAAGTAAAGGGAATTATAATTAGGGTTTTAGAACCGGAAAAGGTTAATGTAGCGTATGGTTGGATCTGCAGAATATCAAACCTTGTGGCCGAAATCTACAAGTTAACCTCGGAACTGTAAAATCCAGAGAAATGAGGAGCGTTTAAGGATCAACCATTACGGTGAGAAGCAATTGTTGCTCTTTGTACTGTGGACCCCTTACACTAGAGCAGTGGTGGGCCCGAAGTTTAAGCTTAAATGCAGTTCAACAACAACAATAGAAGAAACCACCCCATTTAAGCGTTTTAAGTTTTTTCACTTGTCTGATCTCTCATAAAAGTTTCTCAAATAAGATAAAGGACAAGTGTCAATAGTCAATTTGAAGCACATAAATATATGAAAAGGTGAATGAGATAACTGAGTTCTCCTATGAGTTTTTTTAAACAGCCAACTCACAGTAAGCTGACGCATTTTTCACCTATCTCATATGGAATCTCGGCAAGTGCAATTACAGCATTAGCGAGTCTCGAGTCCACAAGCCAGACGCACGATTCATATATATTTACACTTGATTTGTAGTTTTAACTCGCTTTGAAGCGATGTAATTGCACTTTTCGTTCTGTCACCTTGTGCGCGGTAGCGCCTCTTTATTTTTGAGTCCTTGAGATCCTGTTCTTGAGATTTAAGTCCCCCCCGTTTGGTTTATTACATGGTTTTTTGGAGCTAACCAAATGGCAGAACTCTGGGCGAAATGGTCAATCTGATAGAACGAGCACAAAATCTACCCACTATTGGAATCTTTCACTGGAGATTCTCAAAAAGAAGAGTTCAAGTCACAATTAGCCAGGCTTCACTGTATCAAATTAACATTAACAAACACACACACAAACCTGGCAAGTGGTATTCACTGTCACTCCACACACAATTCGTTGGATGCCCTCGACCCAAACTTTCAGCTCCATTTTCTGTTGATTTTTTTTGCCAAAGAACGATTATTTTGTATCTTCTTGATTGCCGCGGCGCTACTAGAAAATTGCTTTCTTGTGCCGCTCCAGCTACCGACTGAGACTCTTTTAGCTAATGATTAGAGATTTTTTGAGCTTGACTGCTGCCCAGCGAAGCGTTGCTGTCGCCGCCGTTGTTAGAGCAACGGGAGCAATAACAATGGCATGGCGAGTGCGCCGCGACACCGAATTGAGGGTGGAGCTGCACTTCCAGCTCACTTTCCTAGTTTATTTTCGGTTAATTATATTGGAATTGAGCTCCCTTTCTGCTGCCGTTTCACTTGCACTTGCAACTGGTTTGCATGGCTGCTTTGTGTATGTGTGTGTGTTTGAGAAAATTCTGATTCACTTTTGATCTAATGTAAAGTTGGCTTGTTTTAAGCTTATCTCAGCCATCACACTCATTTCCTAGTGTTTTTTTGCACACCACATTTTTCACAACAATAATAAACATTTGGACCAAACCAGAACATAAATAAATTAAATCAAATGCACGTCTGCCAT
The DNA here is from genome assembly GCA_035044965.1 of Lordiphosa andalusiaca. Classification (NCBI taxonomy): domain Eukaryota; kingdom Metazoa; phylum Arthropoda; class Insecta; order Diptera; family Drosophilidae; genus Lordiphosa; species Lordiphosa andalusiaca. Next base: position 293,799 of record JAWNNM010002368.1, on the reverse strand, counting down.
TCACGGGTTAGCGCAACTGGCCGAACAAGCACGGTTGCCACACTTGGTGTTTTTTTTTGATTTGCTTCAGCGAAAATAGGTTGAATATTTTTTAACATCTGTCAACACTGACCATTTTCGACATCTGTCAACACTGAAATGTATGGAAACCACTGGCTGTGGTCTACACAGTGATGTCATTTTTTCCCGAGCATAAAAAGCTGGATCAACGAAATAAAAAAGCTAAAAAAAGGTTAAGAAATAAGATGATTTTTATAAAATAACGTGGAGTTTCTTTTTCATTAATAAATACATATTTTCATATTTGACAAAAAAAGAGTTGACAACACAAAATTCATTTTAAATTGACTATATATTAAGGTTTCTTTCAAAAAAAAAGTGCAACTGGAACTGACCAAAAATGTTTGGCTCTTTATTTTTGAAAATGACTATTTTTTTACCTTTTTGGTGCAATTTTATTTTCACAAGTGGCAACCGTGGGAACAAGCCAAAAGCAAATCCAGAGTGAACTAGTATGACCATTCGTCATGAAAAAAAGCCCGATTCAGCCAAATACCATGGGAAATTATCGATAACTAGGGCTAAGTAAATTTCCGCTGGTATTTTGCGCTTTGCCCATTCGCTGCCACACTGCTTTCAGCACAAAACAAATGCGAATTGTTTTTTGTATTGCAAGTCGTCTCGGGCGCGTTAACGGAGTTGCGTGGAGTGAAATTAATTAGAAAATTAGAGGCCACCATCACCACATACATAGATAACCCATCGCCAACTGGGCCAACATCAGCCCAAGTGAACTCGTTCGTTCAGCTGTTGGATTTGGGCTTGGATTATATTGATTTTGATTGCACGGTGCCAAAATGGCCCACAGACAAAGCACGAGCAGAAGGAATTCGAGTTAGTTTCGAGGCTGCCAGCTGGAGAATTGGTTATAACAATTGGCCTGGGTGTGTGAGTGTGTGTGCGTGTAAACAAAAGTCCAACGGGGACGGCTGTGGGGAAGTGGAAGTGTTGTACCAAATAGCACAATGGCCAACAGTCGGAGTCGCGCTATACTAAATGTTAATCTCAATCTCGATACGGTCATGGCCAACGATCCGTTGCGTGAGCTGTTCGAGGCCTGCAAAACGGGTGAAATAGCCAAAGTGAAGAAGCTGATAACACCACAGACTGTGAATGCCCGAGACACGGCCGGACGGAAATCGACGCCATTGCATTTTGCTGCGGGTAACTAAAACATGATTAATTGTATGAAATAAGCCAATAATTTGTTGGTTCATAAATATGTAGGCATAAGCTCAACAAGCCTTGACATGAGTCCCACCCACTGCACTCCAACGAAAAGCAATTGGGAGATAGCCAGCAAGGCTCACAAAAATTTCAGCAAAAATTTAAATCAACTTGTGAATACCCTGTAGCCAATCAATCAAGCTTTACTCAGATTTGGTAAATTTTTTATTTAAAGTTATAGCCATCAGACTTTAAATTTAAACGCCCAGGCTTAGTGGGAATCTATCCTGGGAGAACTTGGAATTTTTTGTAAGTTTGTATGTGCGGGCAAATGAATCACAAAAACAGGGGTATAGCCTAATCTATACTTTCTAAAGAAGAAGAATCAGCACTGAATTTATATTATTTTCAGCTGGTATCTACCTGAAACAGCTGGTGTATGTTTGTTCAGGTGGTTTCAGCAGGGCTGTTCAGTACAAACCCCTGTACAAAATTTCCATTCAGAATTATTCAAAATGCCCAACCTAGTCATTGGAGCCTTTCAAAAAGAACTTCTGAACTTGTCATAGTAACATCTCACAACTTTCATATATGATGAATAGAGTTCAGTTTACCAGTTGCATAAATATAGAAACTACCTGTATAAATTCCAGATTTCGACTACATTGATTGAACTTATCGTTAAACTGAACCTAGTCTCAGGTCTCAGTACATCAAGTTTAATGTTCAGTCGTTCGTTTAGTTTTTAGCTCACTAATTAAAAGTTGTTTTTTAACCAAACCTTGTTTGTAGAGTGATTGGAAGATACTCTTTTCGTTCCGAGAATGTGTACACCTAATTTTGCTAAGCTATTTGGCACAGTTTGTCATTTGATGAGAAGTTCAATAGATACGATGGATTTTTAATCTCTCAGAAATCGATATGTTATTATGATAAAATGATATTCTCTGATTTCAAAACTGATTGCATCAATGCATGTTTAAGAAATCAAGAGTGATAGTCATGTACGTCTTAGGGCATTTTTTTCTCAAAATAAATTAACCCTATTGGATTAATAATCTATCAATTGGAGCATAAAGCCAAAAATTTAAAATGCAAAAAGTTAAAGACGAAAATACCAGAGACCGAAAATAAGAGTTATGGGGAAAAATAATATTGTAAGAAAATTTTTCTAAGCGAAAGTTCATATATGAAAGGGGAAGGTATCAAAATCCAAATTTTTGAGCTAGACTTTTAAAATCGGGATACTTTTTTGATTTTTGAAATGACTGATTACTATGTTTTTGAACACAAAATCTACAATCAAATATTAAAATATTAGAAATTAATTAAAAATTAAATTCTGAACTCATATAACTTCTAATCCGAGAACTAATGTTTGTATATATATTTAATATTTATTTATATAACCTAAATATATATATTACCTATGGGTCACTATGGGTTGTTTTGTGCTGGAGCTTTTTAATTGAATATGACTTTTTAAAAGAAATTGATATGTTTTTTAATTTGGCAATATGCTTCGGCGCTCAGATTTTCTCATGCTAATGCTTCTATGTCCGACTAGGCATGTGTATACCCATACATACAGATCACATATATGTAAAAATATTTCTTATAGTTGGTTTGGTTAGGAAGTTTTTCGAGATGTATTTATATTTTTCATTTAAAAAGATACAACATTTTTTTACCAATAATTGTTACAGTAGAAATTTTAAATTCAAATGAAAATATAAATTAAAAGTATTTAAAAATAATTATGAATTTTTTTCCTAATAAAAATGTTTGCTGTCCCTGGAAAATACATATGTATGTTTATGTGGGGAAATATAGATTCCTTACTCCAAATTTTAATGGGAACTGTAAAAGGCTACTTGCTAAATTCTATGTTGAATTAAGTCGCCCTTTTCATTCTTAAGGCGGGGTTTCAGAAGGCACGAAAATAAACTTTCATGTCAAACTTCAGTTTTAAATGAAAAATGTCTTACTTCTGAGAATAGTTAAGACACTTTCTGCATGACTTATCTAAAAGAGAGCTGATATAACAAAACCAATAATGTAGTGCATAACATAATCAGATCAAAATAGACCTGCCAGAAAACACTGTTGATTTGAAAACGAAGTTCGACTAGCTCCGAACCGGTGGCTTAAGACCTTTAGAAACCATTGACTTGTATGTTCAATCTTCCATTTGATTCCCCTGCCTTAGCAACAATTTCTTAAAAATTATCAAACGGTTTAATGAAAATGGCCTAACTTAAGGTAGCCAAGGCCACGTACTAGCTGGAGGTTTTTTTTTTTACATTCTTATTTTTAACAAAATTATCAACTAGGACAGAGAATGTGTGTTTTTTTATAGATTATCATTAATAAGGACACCCAACTCGAAAATAGATTCAAGCAAGAAAATCAAAAAAAAAATGCCATTCCTTCATTCACAAAGGTTGAAGGACTTGCTTCACCTACCGCTTCCCCCGTTCCTTTTCATGTGCATTCTCTGAGCTGTTTTGTGCTCTGTGTTTGGTTCTGGCCTTGAGCTACTTGCGCCTGGGTGTGACGAGCGTCATTGTCGACTCGGTCGGACACTCGCTGGCTCGTCGAGAGTTGACCTAGTTTGCTGTACGGTTCGGTTCGGGCTTGTTTCCGGAACCTCAGCGCTGAGTTGTTGCATTTCAACATTTTTCTATTTTGATTAAGCTGCGGGGGTGGAGGGGGTGGAGCTGACTGCATGTTGTGGCTGCTGTGCGTCCTGCTGACGTCTTTGGCTTGAATATTTTTTTACGTCTTTTGTTGTGACTTTGGCCCAGTTTAGGATTTGTATATTGCAATTTATTGTTAGCAGCTCATCAAAAAGAAAGGGCTTTCCCCACCACACACCCCCTTCCCCCTCCCCCATTATCTGTTTCACTTTGCGATATGACGCCCCGTGCATATCAATTTGGTTTATTTTTATTTGCGCTAGTTGCTTTTGTGGCTTTTGTGACTTCTTTTGTGGTCTATGATTCACCAGGTCGTCTCTTTCTAAACTGGTTTTCTTGTGTATTTGTCACGTTCTGGTGTAAAAAGTGAGATCTTCAAGTGGTCTCTGTTATTGTTTTGGCTTGTTTTCACCTTGATTTCCCAAAGTTTTCAATCAAATTTAACCTAAACCTGTTGCAGTTGCCATTTGCTCAATTCTAGTTCCAATTCATAAAAGAGTTTGCCATTGGCTTATTATCTTTTATTTGCACAGCTTTCTTAACTCTATTTGTTTAACGATAATAGAAACGATAAACTCGAGACCTTCCACATTTTTGTGTTGATTAAACTAAAAACTAGCCTTCGAGTTGGTAATTGCCACGGTTGGTTATATGTGTGTTTACTCAAGGAGCAACAATTGTTGCCCCCTTTTATTGTTGTTGTTGTTGGTCTGTCTAATGCAACAGTTTAAATAAGTTTCCATTCTATTAATTTTTCAAGCAAAACTTTCGTAATTGCTTGCCCAAAAAAAAAAAAAAAAAAAAGTGAACGGGCAAGCGAAAATTATTTCGCAAACTCTTGGTGGGAGGTTTTGGTTTCGAGAATTATTTAATGGTTTCAGTTCTTTTGCTGTGTTCTTTGTTCGCTTACGATTAGTTTATCACATGCCAGAAGCGTTTTATGCAATCGACAGTTCTCTTTTTCCACATAATTGACATCTCAAATGATGGGCTAGGCAAAGTGTGCAAATAAAAATCGATTGATGCACCTTTCCCTTTGATTTTGATGCCCACTGTTGGTCTGCTTGCCGCAGATTCCAAGTCAAATGACCTTCTAATAAATTTAATTATAATGACGATTGAAACTAATAAGCTCACGGGAGTTGGTCTCAGTCTCCATTTACTAAGCAGATATTTCCTGTTTCTACTGAATGCTCTTAGGTTAGCCGAGTTTCGTATGGATTATCCGATTTTCGAAAATAAAAAAGTTTAAAAAATATGGTTTGGCTTAACACAGCCCAAAGAGCCTTTTTCTTATTAAAAGTTTAAAATTACTGGAAAGCTTTGTAGATTAATTCTAATACGTTCTCTTTAAATTTGGGCAGAGTTGGATTTGATTCTGTTACCAATAGTTTAGCTTATCTGTAATGCAATTTCAAGGATCGGAGGACACTATAGTCTAAAGAACTCTATTGACATTTACTTTTATCGATCCGACAAACCTCTTAAGTTCTAAGCAAAACAAGTAAGGGCGCTGCAGTCGAGTTTCCCGACCACAAAATACCCTGTTCATTTGTTTTCATTTATTTGTTTTTGAATTTTTGAAGATGAATGTAACAAAATTATCATCCCAAATGTAGGCAACACTTTTTTCTAGTCCTGACCGCCAATTGGGGGGGTGCTCTTATCAGCTAAACTGTTTATCTTATAACTCCGGTGTTTTTTGTCCGATCTGATCCATTTCTGTTAATTTTAGGCCTTAATGAAGTCCTATTCGGCAATATTTTTGTTAAATACGCACTCATAATGTAAATGTAATGTCATATTATGAAGTAATGTGCTGCCTTACAAAGTCTCTGTTAGTTAAAGTTGAAAGTTAGCCCTATACAATAAGAATGCGTGAACTTAAAGACAGGAGAACTTTGAACTCGTCCTTTCGCTTTGGTTCCAGTTAAATGGAGGCCCCTTCTTGGCTAGTTTTGTTGTTAACAGGGATGCAATCCGCTCGGATATTTGGACTGGTTCGGTTCGGTGATTCGAGCAGCTCTTAAACGTCCTTTTCGGTTTGTTCTGTTGGTTTTAAATATGATTTCCCATATATGAATTTCTAGAAATCATTTGAGTAGTTTTAAATCCTTATGTAATGGCTTAATTCGCTAAATGTAGTAGATAATTGAGAATATCGTTCATAGTCCCATATCGTCCCATAAAGGAAATGAGAGAGCTTTGTTATGTATTCTAAGGAAAGGTACATCTGTGAACAATTGCAGGAGATGTAAGGAATCACATGATTTTAAATGGTGAAAAGCCAACATACTACATCAATTTGGTATCACCAAGGATCCATTCCGTCTGTATAGGTATTGATTCCCTTTAGTGGGATTATCAGCTAATCGTAATGATGCCGAAATCCAAATGATTGTTTTTTAGGGAATCAATGAAAATTCCCGAAGATAAGCGTTTTACGTTCTCACAACTCGTCAGTGAACGGAACCGAACCGAACCGTTTTGCATAGTGGTTTTTCGTTCTGCTCGGCATTTTTAAAACGACTCCGTTTCGGTCTGTGGTTTGGCTTATCATCAGAATTAGTGGTTCCGTTAAGGTTTGGTTCAGACCTGATATGCTTGGTATTCTTTTTGTTCAAATAGAATCGCGAGAACAGTATACTTTGATTGCAGGGGAGGGTTTAACATGAGTTCTTGCCATAGGTCATAACGGTCAATCAGGACTATTATTCCTATTAATCCTCGTAATTTTACAGTCATACACAATGCACCAGTTGTTCTATCCACGCCTCTCACTTTGAGAATACAGAGTTATCGACTTTTTTCGCAGGTCTCTTTTGAAAATAACTTGAAATGAGATTTAAATTTTAAAATGAGATTATAATCTTAGCCTCAGACTCTCTCGTGTCGGTTTCAAGACTAATTTACTCTTAGTGTTGCTTATTTTTCAAAAAAAAGTTTTTTCTTGAAGTTATGCCCTGTTTTTTGGCTGTTCCCAAAACTAAGAGACCCATTAAATGACGGGACTTCCAGCGATTGAGGCGGTAAAACTGCATCGCTGAAAGAGCTCAAGGCTCTACCAATAATCCTTTTTAGAATTGCCTCTAGCATTGGAAAAACCGTTGCCAGAAGTGTTATTGTATGTCATTAAATTGGAAGCGGGCATTTTGTATAAGCGGGTTCGCTTGGCTTTATGGCCTGAAGTATGAAAGTGTCTCCAAAATGCTCGGTTATTAGATCAGACGTCAAAAGTTGACTAATTTGAAACCTGGCCCAAGGCTAAGAAGATTTAAAGCGTTCGGGTTTCCTTCTCTAGAATCTCTATAAAGTTCTCTTAGTTTTGTTTAAAATCCATAAATCTAACAGGTTTGGTTCGCGGTCCAATTCAAGCAACCCCAACCATAGGCCGATCCGCACCGGTTTTACGGTTTATCAGTTTCCAAAATAAATGTATAATAGAATTTGAACCTTCGACTGAAACCCTCATATTGAAACGTAGTAAAGCCGATAACCAACAATGGATTTGGACCTCATTAAAGTGTTCGGCCTTGAATTGCACAACAAAAAGAACCCTGTGACTGGATGATATACATAGGTGTGATTTTTTTTGTATAATTTCCTACTTCCATCTTTACATATGCGCCACACCAGCGAAAATCTGTGTGTATAAAACCGCTAGTCTCACTTTTAGGGCTTATTATCGACCCCTTATTAATTTGCATTTTTCTGTCTCGTTTTCTTTCCGGTCCACCCCCAGGTTATGGACGTCGCGAGGTTGTCGAATATCTGCTTAACAGTGGCGCCTCCATACAGGCCTGTGACGAGGGTGGACTGCACCCGTTGCACAATTGCTGCTCGTTTGGTCATGCCGAGGTGGTGCGTCTACTGTTGAAAGCCGGAGCAAGTCCCAATACCACCGACAATTGGAATTATACGCCATTGCATGAGGCGGCCAGCAAGGGGAAAGTGGATGTGTGTTTGGCTCTGCTGCAGCATGGCGCCAATCACACCATACGCAACTCGGAACAGAAAACGCCTCTGGAATTGGCCGACGAGGCCACACGTCCGGTCTTAACTGGCGAATATCGCAAGGATGAGCTGCTAGAGGCAGCCCGCTCTGGTGCCGAGGATCGCCTGCTGGCCCTGCTCACTCCGTTGAATGTGAACTGTCATGCCAGCGATGGCCGACGGTCGACGCCTTTGCATTTGGCCGCTGGCTACAATCGCATAGGGATTGTCGAAATCCTACTGGCCAACGGGGCCGATGTGCATGCCAAGGATAAGGGTGGTCTGGTTCCACTCCATAACGCCTGCTCGTACGGTCATTTCGATGTGACCAAATTGCTGATCCAGGCCGGTGCCAATGTCAATGCCAATGATCTGTGGGCCTTCACGCCGCTGCATGAGGCCGCCTCCAAGAGTAGGCTGGAGGTGTGCAGTCTGTTGCTCAGCCGTGGGGCTGATCCCACACTGTTGAATTGCCACAATAAGTCGGCAATTGATGCGGCACCCACGCGGGAGCTAAGGGAGCGTATAGCCTGTGAGTATGATGCTCTCCAGTGATGAAACCCCAATGACTAATCCCTTCCTACTTTTCCAGTTGAATACAAAGGACACTGCCTGTTGGATGCTTGCCGCAAGTGTGACGTATCCCGTGCCAAGAAACTCATCTGTGCCGAGATTATCAATTTTGTGCACCCGTACACGGGTGACACGCCGCTGCATTTGGCCGTGGTTTGCTTAGATGCCAAACGCAAACAACTACTGGAGCTGCTCGCACGCAAGGGGGCCCTGCTCAACGAAAAGAACAAGGCCTTTCTAACGCCCCTCCATCTGGCGGCCGAACTGCTGCACTATGACGCCATGGATATTCTACTCAAACAGGGAGCTAAGGTCAATGCCTTGGATAGTTTGGGTCAGACCCCGTTGCATCGCTGTGCACGGGATGAGCAGGCGGTACGCCTTTTGCTCTCCTATGCGGTAGACACGAACATTGTGTCCCTGGAGGGTCTAAGTGCGGCCCAGTTGGCTTCGGATAATGTACTCAAGCTGCTCAAGAATCCACCAGATAGTGAGACGCATTTACTGGACGCAGCCAAAGCCGGTGACTTGGACACAGTGCGACGCATTGTCCTTAATAACCCGCATACGGTTAACTGTCGCGATCTGGATGGACGGCATTCGACGCCTTTGCATTTCGCAGCGGGATTCAATCGTGTGCCCGTGGTGCAATTTCTTTTGGAGCATGGCGCCGAGGTCTATGCTGCCGACAAGGGTGGTTTGGTGCCACTGCATAATGCCTGTTCCTATGGCCATTATGAGGTCACCGAACTGCTGGTCAAACATGGTGCCAACGTCAATGTATCGGATCTATGGAAATTCACGCCACTTCACGAGGCGGCCGCCAAGGGAAAATATGATATATGCAAATTGCTTTTGAAACATGGAGCCGATCCCATGAAAAAGAATCGCGATGGAGCCACACCTGCCGATTTGGTCAAAGAATCGGATCATGATGTGGCCGAGCTATTGCGTGGTCCTTCGGCACTGTTGGATGCAGCCAAAAAGGGCAACTTGGCCAGGGTACAACGCCTGGTCACGCCGGAGACCATCAATTGTCGTGATGCCCAGGGACGCAATTCCACACCTTTGCATTTAGCCGCAGGATACAACAATTTCGAGTGTGCCGAATATCTGCTAGAGCATGGAGCTGATGTGAACGCACAGGACAAGGGAGGATTGATACCTTTACATAATGCCAGCTCATATGGACATTTGGATATAGCCGCGCTGCTGATCAAGCATAAGACCGTGGTGAATGCCACAGATAAATGGGGATTCACTCCCCTCCACGAGGCTGCCCAAAAGGGACGCACTCAGTTGTGTTCCCTGCTCTTGGCCCATGGAGCTGATGCCTATATGAAGAACCAGGAGGGACAAACACCCATAGAACTGGCCACCGCTGATGATGTTAAGTGTCTGCTGCAAGATGCCATGGCCACCTCATTGAGCCAGCAAGGATTGAGTGCCTCCACTCAATCTTTGGCCAGCACTTCGCCAGCTCCAGATGCCTGCAGTGGTGCAGCCACCACGTCCACAACGGCAGGCGGCTCTTCGTCCTCTTCCACTGCCTTGCTGTCACCCACCACAGAAACGGTTCTCCTGCCCTCGGGTGCCTCTATGATCCTAAGCGTTCCTGTGCCCCTCCCCATGGCCAGCTGTACACGCATTAGTCCGGCCCAGGGTGCTGAGGCCAATGGCGCTGAGTCCTCGACAGCAGATGAACTGCTACCCGATCCCGAGTCCATTACAAATGTCTCTGGTTTCCTCAGTAGTCAACAGCTGCATCATCTTATCGAACTGTTCGAACGTGAACAAATCACTTTGGATATTCTGGCCGAGATGGGACATGATGATCTCAAGCAAGTAGGCGTTTCGGCATATGGATTTAGACACAAGATACTCAAGGCCATTGCCCAGCTAAGAGCTACCACAGGTGAGTGCGCAACTAGGTCCAATGAGTCTGTATTCCATTTGAAACCGCATATTCCCTCCAGGCATAGGCAACAACGTGAAACTGTGCACCTTTTTGGTGGATCTGTTGCCGGATGACAAGGAATTTGTGGCCGTAGAGGAGGAAATGCAGGCCACCATAAGAGAACATCGTGATAATGGACAGGCCGGAGGTTACTTCACACGCTACAACATAGTGCGGGTAAGTTAGAGTGCAACCCGTTTTGTTGAACAATCAGCTAATCTTTCTTCTACTTTGCAGGTGCAAAAGGTACAGAATCGCAAGCTTTGGGAACGCTATGCCCATCGCCGTCAGGAGATTGCCGAGGAGAATTATGTTCAGTCCAATGAACGTATGCTTTTCCATGGCAGCCCCTTTATCAATTCCATTGTCCAGCGTGGCTTTGACGAGCGACATGCCTACATTGGCGGCATGTTTGGCGCCGGCCTTTATTTTGCAGAGCACAGCTCAAAGAGTAATCAGTATGTGTATGGCATTGGCGGTGGCAATGGCTGTCCCTCCCACAAGGATAAATCCTGTTATGTGTGTCCCAGGTGAGAGATGAGTTGATGCCAGTTTAGTTTTCATATTAAATGACCAATTGTTTCCTTAAACAGACAACTTCTCTTGTGTCGAGTGGCATTGGGAAAATCATTCTTGCAGTACAGCGCCATGAAGATGGCGCATGCCCCACCCGGTCATCATTCAGTGATTGGACGACCCTCGGCGGGTGGGCTGCATTTTGCTGAATATGTTGTCTATCGGGGTGAACAGGTGAGTTGGCAATTGAAACAAAGACAGAAGTGAGAAGAAAGCTGTACAAAGTGTAAATTGGCTGTCTGGCTGACTTCATTTACTTGCCGGGGAAATTAAGTTTAAGTTTCACTTTGCTGTTTCAATATTCGCGGAATAATATACTAAAAGGAAACATATCAAGAGATCCAGGGTAATCGCGTTGCAAAAACTGCATTGTGCGCGAAGTCTTTTTTAAACCAAGTACAATTTTGTTACGGAGTATAAATAGTCATCTCTTTGCTCATGCAATTCTGATTCATGCAACTCGTGTGGATTTTCCGTTCAACGGGGAATAATGGGCCTCGTTGCTCATCCAAATTGAATTTTAAAAATCAGGTTTAGTGTCAAGCAATTTTTTCTGCGACCGTTGGGTTTTTCGGAATTATTTTTTGTGAAGGAAATTATTATTATTTCGACGCGTCGATTATATGTCAAGCTATTTATGGTTAAAATAGTACTGAAATGGAATTTCAAAAAGGAAAGTTAACTTCGTCCCGGCCGTCGTTTGCATACCCTTGCAGCATGCTTTTCTAACGAATTTGAAGGACAGATCGACTGAAAACAAACAAGATTTTCTCAATAAGACTACTTTTCTGACTCTACTTTTGTATGACAAATATACTACATATATACATGTCCGATATCGACCAATCGATTTGGCAGACTTGTAAAGAAGCATTTAAAACTAGTAAATACAAAGTTTGGAGACGTTTGCACTAAAAACAAAATTGTTTTTCTCACTAGAACTAGTTTTTCGACCTATCGTTCCTATGGCAGCTATATGTTATAGTCGTCCGATGTGCAGCGTGTTTGTACCAGAAGATTTTGTGCAAAGTTTGGTGGCGATAGCTTTAAAACTGACGGAGGATATAGCATAGAGACAGACGGACATGGCCATATCGATTCAGCTCGTCACGCTGATCAAGAATATAAATACTTTATGTGGTCGGAAATGCTTCCTTCTTTGCGTTACAAACATCTGAACAATTTCGATATACCCTCTGCATGGGTATAAAATATGTCAACCCAAGTAGTACTTTTAGACATTGAGTAGTCATGTTATCCCACACTCAAATATTTGCGCAAATTCCTTTATTTACAATAAATAAATCTACTATATACATATAAAAACTTTGGGACAACAGAAGCAGAAAGGCATTGCAGATTGTTCTTCTTGTCCCTCTACGTTGGGTATCCAGTCTCCGAAGATTAGCCATAATGGTAGCTGCGAAGTCCCAAGTTGACTTCCAGATTTGCTTCACCGTCAGCATGTATTGGACTAAATTATTTTCGGCTATATCGCCGCCCATCACTATGGATAGTTAACCACCTTTCATTGTGAATCCTTTCAAACTCAAACAAGACGGACCTGGCTACCTGCACAGGCCCTTCTTCGCAGTATGTTCACTGTTCTCTATCATCATGGCCGACTTCGTTCAGGTACTTCTAAAACAGCCATGTCAACTAAGTACCTGGGCTAGGTGAGAGTTCACCTTCCATGCTTTCTAGACAGCCATGGTAACAGTTCAGGAATTAGGCTATGGGTTCAGCGATACTAAGTGGATGGGTTCCAACGGTGTGGCCACTTCTGGACGCTTTGCTGCCTCGCTTCCTGGTGCTGGGTACCACTGTTAGGTTGACTTGAGCCACTCAACATCACATACGCCTATTATCTAGCTAGAGAACTCCATGGAACGGTGCCGGATCGGCGAAGCATATAAAACAGTGGCTTTAGTAACGCTCGCCAACAGACTTCTTCGACCCTGTTTTGGTGTTGAGTGTGGGCGCGAGTGTTGAGCCTGATCCTAGCTAAAGCGTTGCTCGATTTTGCTGCCTTCTCCCCGAATTACTCCAAGGTATTTAATGGCTCTTTTAGATTTGATCGCTATACTAATTAGCACCGCCTCTGTCTACGTAAGCTCGAGTCCTGTCACGTTAAGCCACTGGTGGATGCGCTCAATGCCAGAATTATACGCCTCTTCTGTCCTTCCAAGCACTTTACCCAAAACAATGAGTGCCAACGAATCTCCTTAACAATTTGACAAAACAAATATTTAGAAATGTTGGCTTAGCAAATAGTTATTAAACATTTTAACACAGGTTGTGGGTTGTTAGATATGCTCAGTGTGAATATTCTACTACTGTGAACAAAAAGTAAGGTGAATTTGTTTGTAGAATGAAAAATCTTTATTTATTCTTCTAAATCAATTTCATCCCCTTCAAAGTAATCCCCTTCCGATAAAATACACTTATGCCAACGTTTTTTCCAATCCTCGAAACATGCCAAATAGTCCCTTTCCGGTATAGCCATCAGCGCTTTCTTCGATTCAGCTTTTATCTCCTCAATCGACTCGAAACGCGTTCCCCGAAGTGGTCTCTTGAGTTTTGGGAATAGCCAGAAGTCACACGGAGCCAAATCAGGCGAATACGGTGGTTGCTGAACGATATGCGTCGAATTTTTGGCGAAATGGTCACGAAGAACGAGTGCAGTGTGAGACGGTGCATTATCGTGATGCAAAAATCAAGAGTTGTTGGCCCATAATTCTGGTCTTTTTAGACTAATTGCTTCACGCAAACGACGCATAACGCTCAAATAATATCCCTTATTAACAGTTTGGCCGGATGGAAGGAATTCATAGTGCACCACACCACGAAAATCGAAAAAAACTGTCATCATGACCTTGATTTTTGAACGACTTTGAAGTGCTCTTTTCGGTCTGGCCTCGCCTTTAGCACGATATTCGCTTGATTGGTCGGAATCACCAAAGGCCTTCCGCAACATCCTCAACGTTTCCGCAGCCGAATTTTCATTCCGCAAACAAAATTTGATGGCACTTCTCTGTTCAATTAAATCAGACATTGTAAAAATCGAAAAATGCACTCTTGGTCGTTTGGAAAACACAAGCGTAAATATATTACTGATAATGACATTCACATGAAATTTGGCCCAGATGTCATCAACAGTCCTGCCAACTCAAGAAAAAAAGAAATAGTCCGAATTGTTAGGCCCGATAAGTTTAAATTGAAAATTCACCTTACTTTTTGCCCACAGTAGTATTAAGCTACCTTCACACTGCTCGACACATGATAGTCTAGCAGGCCTGCATTTCCTCTTGTTTGACCTATGAATTTAAAGAGCTGTTCACAATGAAAACTACCAATACGTGGGCTAACTAGAATATTTCTCATGTGTCGGACAGTGTGAAGGCAGCCAAACGGTTGATAAATGACAAAGCTATTCTACATGAACATACCGACAATCCCTGTACATGGAATGGTTTGGTGCTGGGAATCCAACCGGAACCAGGCACGGCACCTCATGCCAACAAAAACCGATTAAAACTCAGAACAACAACCGTGACCGAAGTCGATTTTTAAAATCCAGAACCAGATTTGTCTGGCACCAGAAAAACCGAAAAGAACCTAAACGTTTTAAGTGCAATAAAGCTAACACTTAGTTTTAACTTTTCCAAAAGGGTTCTTCTTCTTAGATACTTTAGTATCGGGCATTTGCCCAGGAAATGTTGTGTGTCCTCACGTTCTCTCAAGTTGTATAATCCATTTGAATGATAATGATAATTATATATCGACTCGGCTGTTGATGCTGATCAAGAATATATATATAAAATTCATGGGGTCGGATATGCTTCCTTCTGGCTGTTCCATACTTTTGCACAAACTTATAATACGCTATGTACCTATGGACCTAAGTACTTCTTCTTTGGTAAGGGTACAGCTTTTTCTTTCAGTGTCCTGAAAATCAATTGTGCACAATTCGTATAAAAATATATCAATCTGTATTAATAAACATTTGTTTTTCTCCGTTTGCAAGCTCTGCTAATGTGCGACTCTCTTTTCTATTTGCAGTCCTATCCAGAGTACTTGATAACCTACCAAATTGTCAAGCCCGATGACAGTAGTAGTGGTGCGGAAGAAACAAGATGATGGATGCCCTCTGTTGGCTCTACGCCCACAACAACATCGCCAGCATTGCAACAGCAGCAACATCAACAGCAGCCGCAGCTCCCCAAGCCGCAACCACCACAACAGACCTCAGCTCCAGTTGCCAAGAGGCGGCCCCGTCACACCAAGAGTCAGCAACATCAGCAGCCGCTGCAATTGCAGTATCAGCATTATCAGCCCCAACATCATCACCAGCTGCAGCAACAGCAGCAGCAGCCGATGCCAATGTCGCCCTCTGTGACCACACAGCCCTCGCCAGCGGGCGTTTTTACGCACAACACAAACAATAACAACAATAATAATAACCATAGTAATAACAACAACAACAACAATGATATGTCACCCATATCGAACAGCAACAGCTACTCCTCGGTGGATACCAACCAAACGCTGCTTAACTCCATTGCCAATCATCAGCGGAGCCGTCAGCGTCAACAGCAGACTCGCAGCAACCAGAAGTACAGTCAATTTATGATCATAACACCCGCCGTATCCATCGACCGTGACTTTGAGTATGAATCGCATTTGGATTTCGAGGATTTCGCCAATGCCGCCCACAACAATGGCAATCTGTTTCGAATGGGACTGCGTCGCAGTGACAGCAGCAGCGATGACAGTGGCCACAGCAGCGACAGCAGCAGCTTTCGCTCCAATTACAATCCCTATTTGCATCACAGTCGCCAGCAGTTGCTGGCGAAAGGAAATAGTAGCAATAGCCACCATTTCTATACCTTTTCCTCATCCTGGCGCTGGTGTACATTACTCTGCGCCGCCATGCGTTGCTTTGGCGCCGGGACGGGACATGGAAACGCGCCGTACAGCAGCTCGCTGCAGCACCATCGACTCCGACGCTGTTCGTCCTACAATGCGGACAATGCCTATGAGCATTTTGCGGCTCCCTTCAAGCCGCGCAAGACGCGCGATCATCTGAACAATATTACCTACGAGTTGTGACGGTGGTCCGAAATGGTTCTTGATCTCTTTGTCTATGTTGTTGGTGGCCACCACCACCGCCTCGTCCTATCTCTTCAGCTCTTCTTTCGACTTTTATTACAATTCCTAGCTATAGATGTCGTCGTGTACCGTGTGTCGTTGTTTATGATTATTATTATTATTATTATTATGATTATGATTCTAATAGCCTGTAAACGCGATTCAATTCGAACGATTCGAGTAATCAAAAGTGAAGCACAGTTTTTGAGTGATTTTAATTTGAAATATGATGAAATCAAACTAAACGATTATACGGATATAAAACTTATATGATCAACATGCATTACGCTCGCGCGTTTATTTAAGTGTTTAAACTTAGTTAATTTAAACAAGAATTAAAACTCCAATTACATTTAAATATACATTACATATACAAATAACGATTCTTGATTTGTGTATTTATTGGTGGGGCTGAATGTGGTGCTGGCTGTGATTCTTAGGAATTGAAGGACACAGAAGTAGGCCATAAGGCGGCACTGTTTTGAAGACAAGCTCCTAAAAATGCAGTCAGTGCGATGGGTGCCACGATTGCTTACGAATGCCAAATTTTTGGCATAATTTGGGCAAATGCAGAAATAGAGTTAAAACTTATTGATTTTGATAACAACAACTAGAATAAGCCGATCCCACCAAGATTACCTCGCCACCCATATAATCCCACGTGCCGGATACGTAATATAATTTGTTGGTTTCCAATTAGTTTTCGCATGTTTAATAATATTTTTTGTTTTGGATTTACGTTTTGCATGTTAATTTGTTTAAAAATCCCTTAATCCCTCGACTATTGATCTGCCTCACATTGAAAATTCGTCCTAGGCTAAGCTTAATCTTTCCTAAAAGTCGGTGAACGGGCAAAATCGGACAAAAAGTGTGGATAACAAGTGAGAATGTATACTTTGAAGAACACATTAATATAAAAACATTTTGGCCAAAAGTGGGCGAAAGTTAGTTTTAAGTCCACAGGGGAAAGGTGCTTTGAGTAAGTTTTCTCTGACTAAGGACGTTATCACAAAACAAATTAATGTTAATAATATCACAGGTTTAATACAAATGCATAATATTATTTACATAATACAGTAAAGACTCGCAAGAGTTAAGTAGTTCGTTTTTGGGGTACTTAACTTTTACGAATTCTTAACTTTTTCAAGACTTCTACAACTAAACTTAAAAAATGGGGGCATATGCACCTTAAAAATACAAAACGAATCCGTTTAAATAAGTTTATGTGTATTTATTAAATTTTTATTTCCTTTTTTTCTGCTAATGAATGAATGCTGCGAATCAGCGAGTCATAAACAACGATGCGTGGACAGCGAGACAAGATTCTACCGAACCTATGTATGAATACAACGCAATTCGAGCGTCAATATGGGGGTTCCCCTTTTTCGTAAACTGTCGCATTAGCCAAACATAAGCTGCCCTACTCACATAAATATCGAAAAATAAATAACAAGATATCAAACTGCTGGCTGAAATAGAAATATTAGCTTGATAAACAAGACTCATAAAAGTTAAGAAAAAACTTAACTTTTTAGAGACACATGTGGTGACGGAAATGTACTTAACTTTTCCGTTTACTTAACTTTTGCGTGTCTTAACTTTTGTGAGTCTCTTCTGTACATCACTTTTACTGTATTTTTATAAATATCACAAATTTTATTTGTTCATTAGCAGAAAGTGTTTCTTGTAGCAAAGATGACATAAAATATTTCGCTTTTTTATGTAATCAAACAGGCAAGCAAACATCAGACTTTGCAGTAAATTCCTGGCCTGTGTATCAGCTGTTTCTCGATCCACAAACGCTTTCGAAACGCCGCTATCGATACGCCGCTATTGTAACAATTGTGGATTTCGTTCATGTTGCTGTATACACAACAAACGAAAAGGTAAACGAAAAATTCCTGGTTTCACAGTTTTTTATACGAAGTTTGGCAGGAATTTTTAGTTTCCGCTGTGCTGGATAACCGGCTTAACCGAAAAATTCCTGGCACAGTTTTTTTTATATCAAGTTTGACAGGAATTTTTAGTTTTTTTAGTTTTAGGCCTTTAAGGCCTGTATCCAGCACTGCGGAAAATTCCTGCCAGGAATTTGCTAATTATTTTGAGTGTGTGGAACCCAACTAAAACAAACTGTCGTTCAGAGCGTTCTCTGTCTCTCTCTCTAGTCTCTGTCTCCCGCTCTCCATGCGTTCTTACTGTCATTCGCTGGCAAGCATATATAACATTAATGAATTTAAGAACTTTAATCACAATTACATGTATTCCACCTTCTTCATTAATATAATATGTGCTGCAACACTTTCTCAAGCACTTTTCACAGAAATGTTGTCAAAATGCTTTTTCTCTGTGACTCGTCAAAGACATGGTGTTGCCTCAACTGCTTGTATAAAATCAATCTTCTTCTCACAGTTTTTGCCTCCATCTTCTGACAAATCACTTCCGAAATAATTGTCAGCAATATATTCCTGGCCTGAATAACAGCTGTTTCTCGTTCCACACACGCTTCCGAAACGCCGCTATTGATACGCCGCTATCTATAGAGTGTGGATTTCGTTCGTGTTGCTGGATACACAACAAACGAAAAAGCAAACTAAAAATTCCTGGCACAGTTTTTTTATATGAAGTTTGACAGAAATTTTTAGTTTCCGCTGTGCTGGATACCCGGCTTTAAGCCGGGTATCCAGCACAGCGGAAACTAAAAATTCCTGCCAAACTTCATATAAAAAAAACTGTGCCAGTAATTTTTAGTTTGCTTTTTCGTTTGTTGTGTATCCAGCAACACGAACGAAATCCACACTTGCATAGATAGCGGCGTATCAATAGCGGCGTTTCGGAAGCGTGTGTGGAACGAGAAACAGCTGTCATTCTGGCCAGGAATATATTGTTTACAATTATTTCGGAAGTGATTTGTCACAAGATGGAGGCAAAAACTGTGAGAAGAAGATTGATTTAATATAAGCGGTTGAAGCAAGACCATGTCTTTCACGAGCCACAGAGAAAAAGCATTTTGACAACATTTCTGTGAAAAGTGCTTGAGAAAGTGTTGCAGCACAAATTAATGAAGAAGGTGGAATACTTGTAATTGTGTTTAAAGTTCTTAAATTCATTAATGTTATATATGCTTGCCAGCGAATGACAGTAAGAACGCTTGGAGAGCGGGAGACAGAGACTAGAGAGAGAGACAGAGAACGCTGTGAACGACAGTTTGTTTTAGTTGGGTTCCACACACTCAAAATAATTCTCAAATTCCTGGCAGGAATTTTCCGCAGTGCTGGATACAGGCCTTTAACCTGAAACATAGCGATGCATCGGGGAATTTTTTTTGTTAAGCTGGTCACCCTAGGCTTACGTTCCACGTTGACAGAATATGTGGTGGCGTAATTAATTACGTCGTAGGTACGTCTGGGCCTTTAGTATACACTGCAACAAAAAAAAAACACCAAAAGTGGCAGCTCTTCGCTTTGGCCCAATGTGGTCAGATTTGAGAAATCTGCATAAATAATGGTCACAGTGGCAACCTTGAATAAAGACTACATTAATGTGGCCTTTATACGCAAGGTTCTAAAGCAGTCGCTTCCCCTTGCAAGTCGATATCTGGAGCTCAAGAAACTAAAAAAGAAAAATCATGCATTCTTGGGCTATCGATAACAGTGCAGAAAAATTCCAATCTAGTTTTATTTTGGTCTTTACATGAGATCTTTTGTTCGAAAACGATTCAAAAATAAGAATTGGGGTAAGCAGACACTAACATTACACTCCAATTTTGCATGTACGCTGCTGAGACGTAATTTGCGCTTAACAGCACACTTTGTGGAATCTATGTATATTCAAATGAATCTGGCTGAACGCCGCATTTTAGTTTCAACAGCTGACACAACATTGTGGCTATTAATGTTACGTCGCTCTTCTTCTGTCACATTCACAGTGAATTCAAGTAAAAATATTTAATTTGTTAGAAAAATGACAGAAAGACCGAAACGAAAGTGCCGGCTTGAGATGTTTTCGCACCAGGACAAAGTGGCTCTTATTTTGGCCGTCAAAAAAAGACCCGTCATATGGGATCCATCCCATCCCAAGCACACGGACGCTAGTTCAGTGAACAGAGCTTGGCGGGATGTGTCAGATGTGATAGAGAAAGAAGGTATGTTCCCATTTGAGAAATGAGGCTGCCAATCTATAATTCGTTCCAATATGCTCTAGTGATTGATTGCAAAACTGGCTTCAAGGCACTGCGGGAGAGTTATCGCTATCATGGTAGAAACGCCAACTCCAAGCGACAGAAGAATGGTGGTGAGCTAGCAGACTCCCCTTCTGACGAACGCAGCATTGATTGGGAATTCGGCGAATTGATGTCCTTTTTGCCGAATATCTCAAAGCAAAGGTGAGCTGAACAACAATGTTTTTGTAATTTAATTAAAAGAACAGAACCTTCTTTTTCCAGGACACTGCAGACCGACTCCACGTGTCCCTCTGAGGATATTTACCTGGAACACTCGTCAGTGGACTTTGACGAGTTCCCCTCCGAAATTATGGAGTCGCCCGCTCTGGTGGAAGAAAGCATCGAGGATGAAGCAACATCCTGCAGCTACACCTACGTAGGTTACTGAGGGCCGATTTCTTGTCTTCTAAATCCCAGTTTAAGTTACAAAAATTAAAGTTAATAGTACTCTTACGCTACTTAGAAGATGAGAAATCTGCCCTAAATGTGTAAGTGATGTTCCAAATCTAAGCATTCTCTTTGTATTACATTCCTTGCAGAAAAAGCGTCGCAAAGTCACTGAAAAGTTTGAGAAGCCGGAGCGAAATGACCTATTGATCAACACAATTGGCGAGCTTGTCAAGTTTCAAAGAGGCTTGATAGAAGCGCCCAGTTCCTCATTGCAAAATCCAGAAATGCACGCCTACTGGGATAGCATCATAAGAGAACTGCCCCCATCCATGCTACCAGAGGTGAGAATGCGCGTTAGTGAGCTGCTGCACGACATTTATCGGGAGACTCTGGCTTGAGTAATTAAATGAAAAAGTTATCCATATGAATTAGTTTTATTAAAAATGGTTAAATGGAAGCACACACAGACGGGAAAATAAGGAGTGCAACCTGTGCAACCTAAGGGAAGACGAGGATATCATGCACTTCCTTGGCAGGTGTCCCGTTCTCAGAGAGTTTCGCTGCGGATCCATGGGAAAAATGCAACTAACGGAGCAGGAGTTAATATGTTTATTAAACGGTGAGGAGGATCCCTTCAATTGGATCATGCTAGCAGATTATGTAGAAAAAGCTCACACTCAGTCACACTGTCGACTGACGGTTTTAAAATCATGTCGGTATTTCTCAAATATCAAAACTTTGTTCGTATCGATCTATGTAAATGCGATCATATATATTATGTATAATACCTCAAACAAAAAATACGAATAAAATCTATCCATATATCTATCTATCTATTAATAATCAAATCTAAATTTAAAAAATGTTTCTAGTTTTATAAAATCGCATCACTTTGTCCCGGGATAGATCCATTTTCCGAATTGACATAATCCCTCAAGCTGTCTCTTACAAACTTGGCATAGTCATGCGGCCGACCTTTAAATGGTTGCAACGACAGCAGAGACAGTTCAGCGTCTTCGTAAATTTCAGTCTGCCGACCTAAATAATCTTCCTCAGAAGTGCGCATCAGATAATTATGTAACAGGCAACAAGCCGAAACAATTTTCTGAGCCTTTTCTGCCTTACAAAATAGGGACCTCTGCAGGCACATCCATTTCCAGCTCAAAATGGCAAAGGCATTTTCAATGCATTGCCTTGGTCTACTCAGCCTATAATTAAAGATGCGCTCTTCACGACTTAAAACTCTACTGCTGAACGGCTTAATTATCCTTTTGCCCAGAGGAAAGGCATCATCTCCAACGACAAAGTATGGCAGCTTTATTCCTCCAACTTTTTGGTCGACTGGAAATGGTAGGCGGTCCTTCAGAAAGGAATTTCCAATGTTGGAAACTGAGAATATGTTCCCGTTTCCTTCGTCATATACACCAACATCCAGGTAAGTAAAGCGACACGAGGAATCGCATACAGCCAGAATCGTGATGAAGTTTAATTCCTTGAGGAAATAAAAAAATATGAATTTATAAAAGTTTCCTTCAAATGTATAGAAAACTTACTTTTTTGGAGGAGGAGCTTTGAGCTGCTGCTCTTAGGCGCACACGTTTACCATCGATGGCCCCCACACAGTTAGGAAAGTTCCACTTTTCCTCAAATTCCTCTGCATATTTAAGCAACGAGGCGGCATCCCATGTTGGCACTTCCGAACCTAATTCCGTGCAAATGGCATCGCATACTGATTCGAGGATCTCACCAAAATGTTGATGGCTAATCCTGTACGTGGCTGTCAAATGTCTTTGGATATCTCCGGATGCAAAGTATCTGTGAAGAGCGAGTTTAACACAATTTCTCAATTAAATATAATTGCTCATACTTACTCAATGACAATTGCTAGCTTTTGGATGGGAGATATGGCATCAGGTCTAGTGTTCCTCTTCGGCAGCAGGTATTCTTCCAGCAACGAAAATAGTCCATGAAAAACATTATAGCTCATGTGGAAAATAGCGTAAAACGTTGAGGGGTTCTGTATAAAATTTTGAAACTAAGAAAATGAAAGTAACATTATAAATGTATCTCGAGAATGTTGAATATAACATTTTGTGGGGTACTCACATCCACAGCGAATCGACCCTTTTCACATCTTTCACGTAGATGTGGATTTACCCGAATTTGTGGCCGTCTTTTGATTCTCTTCTCTTTCTGATGCTGCCGGAGCTTCTCCAGCAACGCAATCAGCAGGCTATTGTTTGCCAGAATGAGGGCTTTCCGTCTATGAAGATGAAAAGTTAATTAAAAGGAGGGTTTCAGAGTTCAATTTCGCCAACTTACTGGTTGTCCATTTTTTAGTTGTCAACAATTGAACATGGCTAGAAAGATGAGTTTGGATTGTTGGTTGCCACTTTGCCATACATTGACCGGCTACAACAGTTAGTTGTATCCACAAATGTTTCTTATTTAAACAAGGAAATCGAATTAATTGAAATGATGCCAAGCCGCCCAAAGTAAACTGCCACAGCTGATTAAGTAGTGTGACCAGCTTCGGCTAACGACCAATTCTCGGTTGTGATAAAAACTGAAAAACTAAAATGCCATTAATAAATAAATAATCACAACAACATCAGTGGTATTTTTGAAAGCGATTTAGATTTGATTTAGATTATTTAAAAGCAAATCTTAATCAGTTGACGGAGTCACCTTTTTTGTAAACCGATTTGTTTTAGATTTCGTGAGCAGCTGGCAGTGTGTCCGTACAGCTGATTGGCCATGGGCGCTAAATCAAACAAAGGCGCGAAAGCAAAACATGCCTATTGTAGTATGAAAACTGTTTCTCTTAACTTCTTAACTAGTAGCTGCATGGAAGAATATGCTATTTTATTATGTACAACGGTAAATTCAATCACTTAGGCATTTGATTACGGTAAATTGGAGTCACCAATGATATTTGGCATATCATAAATGAAAGAGGCAGGACGATTTGGAGAAAGCATATGTTATTTAAGACATACTAAGAGAATTGAGCAGATATGGAATCGCGAACAATTCAAGCACAAGCTGTAAATTGACGAAATCTAAATCAAATCTAATGCCCGGTTCTCACCAGAGCACATTCTTGCATTCCTGCATTCTTGTGTCGGACGATATAATGTCGTCTCGTCGGCAAAAAGTAGTCTGTTGACAATGCCAATAATAACAACAACAAGCGAGCACGCACTGAAGAGTAACAGAATAACGGACTAAAAAACGAACGCGTCGGCAACCGACGAGACCACCTTATATTATTGCATCATTCGCTCACCGCTTTAAGCAGTTGGGAACTGCAATCAGTAAAGAAAGCAAAATTAGACAATTCGGAAAGAATTCTATCTCGCTTGCTGCGGCAGAGACTTGAACATTGTTTTTGCCTTTTTCGAGCTGCACTATAGCCGTCTCCCTTAGATTCGAGAAACTCTGGGTGTCTCTTTCTGCCCTCAAATTTTGAATGTCTACTTTGCACTGAAATCATGTCACTAGGATATTCAGATTACTATGATGATTTTACTTATCTATATAACATTTTTAGTATCAATGGAATACTACACACAGAGAAAAAAAAGGATGATTTCCGGTATCCATTTGGGAGGGATATGTCTAAAATATCCTTTTAATCATCCAACGGAGCTAAAAATCATCCAAAGGATTTCAAAAATGATGATTCTTGGGATGATTTTTCAGCTCCGTTGGATACTAATGGATACTTTTTTGGATCTTTTCTTCTTCTGTGTAGCATCATATTGACTTTAAATAATATATCATTGATATGTAAATTTTAATGTTTTTAAAATTATATTGAAAGATTAAGTCGATTTTTGATCTTTTTTTTCTGTGTTTGTGTCTATGAACCGATCTCTTCCCTAAAGAATCTTAAAGGCATGTGCTATGATATATATGAAATATATCACAAATATGTTCATTATGTCGAAATCATACAGAATATATCAGAAATATGCAGACCTGCTTCTGCAATAATTATTTCTTTCGGTTAGTTTGTATTTGCTGTATTTAATAAATGAGTTTTTAGTTTGTATACCCGTTTTTAGTTAACTACCTATAAGTTAGATAAATGAGAATTTTTTCGCAATATCACAGCTTTCTTTTCAAACTCCAGTGTTTCGTATTATATGTGCTTTGTCTAATTTTTTTTAATATTTTGATTGGGATCTGACGGTGGTTGCAAAGAAAATATCATGACAAATTTTCTTCCACTAAGGATGCAGACTTAAAGGTGTTATTTTTTTAGCTTTGGCTTCATATATTATTTATTTGAACAGTTTATATTTACAAGTGATCCTTTTTCTCGCTTAAACAAAATATCTGAAAGTTTTAATTTCCATTCCGAAAAGAAGCGCTTTAACTTCCTGTTGTGGCATTCAGCTTTTGAACGTCTGCTCTCTCTCTCTCTCTCTGTCTCTTTCTTTCTCGCTTTCGCTCTCCTTGGCTGCGCCGTAATTTGCAACTGTCAAACTGACCGCTGTCAAGTTAAGTGCGCCTACAAATTTAAATGCAACCGCCAACCGCATCAGATGAATAATGATGATGAATGCTAAAATACGCAAATATCTTTCTTTTTGGCCACGCACTCCAAGCACATTGCTCTGTCAAAAGTGCTAAGCATTTTGGGGCCAGTTCCAGCGTGACGGCTCGACTCGAGCGAGGTGCATTTTGTTTTATTTCTGCTGCCACTTTAGTTTTCTTTTTGGGGCTTTTTCTTTTTTTGGCAACATATGCAAGTAATTTGATTAAATTATATAATTACAGGGCAGCCGACGCTTGGTCTTGACTTTGACGAAACACGCAAAATGCAGCACGCCACATTATGGTTAAGAGACTTGAAGTTGATGTGGAAGTTAACGTTGCACACTGTCACAAAAGCTCCAATTTAATTGTGAGTTTTGGAAAACAAGACATAACAGAAAAGACAATATTTTTGATCTCATTAAATAGTTTTTTTGAGCCATCTGTTAAAAGTGGACTTTTGTTAAAATAGATGGACAAATCTACTATGCAATATTTGGACCTTTTGACTCGAGGGTCACAAAAAACATTTTACACAGAACCCTAATATTTGGAAATGAGTTGCGGTGTAAGTTTCTCCATGTGCTTAACCATTTTGAAATGCATGATTACAATATGACACCATACTCTAATGAAATCGCTATTCGCTTTAAAATGTTTCCTAATAGTTAAACAATTTTCTAAAATCCAAAAGAAATATTTGTAAAAGTTACTTTAAAAAATATTTTGAAGAATCAATACTAGCGATATCGTCAAGGTCTATAGCGAATATTTGATTTTAAAAAGTGTAGCATACTTACAAAAACATTTTTTAAACTTAACTATAAATCTCTTTTATCCTTTCAATATTTAAGTGATTGGATTTGATACACAGAAAATATTAAGTTTGTGCAAAAGTATGTAACAGCCAGAAGGAGGCAACAGAAGGATCAGTATCAGCAGCCAAATCGGTATTGCCACTTTCATATGAACACACAGATGTCAAAGATGGTACAATATAGAGGTTCAACATGTATGGGACAAAACCCTTCTTTGCTTGCCTCCTGTAACTGTAATTTAGAAAAATGGCATATCTCACACAGTTTAATAGATAGAAGGTATGTACCTTCAGGACAAATAAAGTAATCAGAATTATTAATCGATCCGATGAGGGATTGGTAAAGCCCGGATGAACTATAGTCAAGTAAGCAGCAAAAGAATGTTCAGACTTCAAACTGAGCACCCAAACTCGTTGATATAGAGTATGTCATAGTCGGGCTTGACTATAATGCATTTTTTCCTTGAAAGTGGCGGATTGCATTGATACACTGCTGATTGCCAAATGTAAGTCGACATTCCACAATGAACATCACCAACGTTTTCCAAAGAGAGTTGGGTCAAGCGGGACGTTGAACTCGAAATTTGGCATGTTCTTCCCAGTCGTTGAAAAATAAAGAGTTTATGTAGAAACATCCTTTAAAAAACTCGAAATAGTTCCCTGTTATTGATAATGTCTTGATAAAATATTTCGTTTCGTGTCGTAGATTTCGTAGAGTGACTTAATCTTGATTTAAATTAAGCAAGAGAAGTATTTTTATTGCACTTTGCTTAGGCTGGGAATTCTTAGCTTCCAATATCTAAATGCAAACCTGCTCTCCAAAATAGTCCCAATTTATGTTAAGAAGTATTATATTCATACCGACTTTTTGAAATTATTTTTATTGTAAAGAAAAGTTTAAAATAATTTACATGTTTACTAAGTATAAATAGGTCTTAGTAGACAAATCCAGGACTAACTAATCTAATGAAATGATCAAATATTCTCCAGTGCAAGGTGCTTACTAGGACGAAAGGCAATAAATGGTAAACTTACTAAGAATTATTCTGGGGATAGAAAAATAATAAATGAAAGGAAATAAAAGAAAGAAAGAATAAAAGAAAATGGCATGTATGTCAATGGTAAGCATTCCTTACCGGAAAATCCAGTCTGCATTAAGTATTAATATCTATAAAAACTATAGTTTTATATAATAGATACAGAATAAAAGATTCTTGACGGAAAAGGATCTACAAAACTTATAAAACGGAATGGAAATGAAAGAACTGTGGTGATTTACAAAGGAAAAAAGAGTCGGCGAAGTTGAGCCAACACAGAAAATGCACTACTGTCTTATATTATAGACTAACTCATGGATCTAGGGTCAATCGTTTACTTTGAATGACTTTAGTCTTAGTTTAGTTTAGCTGAAAGTCATGCATTTCTTAGAGGAAGGTATTTTGCTCGAAACTGTGAAAGGATCCAAAATTTCTATGTGATTTGACTTAGAATCTATGTTATTAACCAAGGGTGCCCATAGCCTATGCGCTAGACCAGCATACATTGTTATTTTACGCATGGCATGGCGACTCTCAACCACAATTGCTTCTCTTCTATATTTCTCTTACGCATTTTGCAAAAATGAAGGCAACAACAGTATAGATTTGGCTCTTGGCGACAAAAGGTTTTGTATAATTTAGATTGTCGGTTTCCGTTTTTATACCCTGTTCCCATTTAAAATGGGAATAGGGGGATCATGAAGTTGTGCGAATGTATGTAACAGGGAGAAGGAAACATTTCCGACCCCATACAGTATAAATATTCTTGATCAGCGTGAACAGCCGAGTCGATATAGCCATCTGTCTGCCTGAACGCGTCGATCTCACAGGCTATAAAAGATAGAGTCACAAATTGCCACAAATGAAGGTAGATGTTTGCCGTACGCAGATCAAGTTTGTTTCAGATTTGTAAAATTCCCCCCAGTTCCCCCTCTTATCCCCAAAATACCGCCACAACCTAGACCTTAAAAACAATAAGATCCACAATTTCCAAATTAGTGTTAGTTTTCAAATTTCGTGGTTTCATCAAGCTAGGCCAAATATCTATCTATTCTGAAAAGTACAATCAGATAGGACAAAAACACCGGAGTTATAAGCGAAACAATTCATCGCTTATTTATAATTACCAAATAATGTGGCCTAATTCCAGGATGAGCCTTTAAAAGCTATTACAAAAACCGGCTACATTCAAATTCAAAATCAAACAAATGAAATCAAATGAACATGGTATTTTGTAGTCGGGGCACTCGAATGCAGCTCCCTTAAATGTTTTCTTCTCAATTTTTGTGTTTTTTAAATAACTTTTGAACTATGTTCTGCTTTAAACCAAACCGATGGCTTAAACTTTAGACTTTATATCCTCATTGGTTTCCTTCACTGCTTAATATTTACATTCAAGAAACATTTTGGGCATATTTCTGAACTTCTTAATAGCAATATCTCTCACAAAAAACCACTATATAGCGGAATAAATATGTGGTGTATCTGTCAAAACGACTCGTCTATGAGATGAGAAATGGGACCTAAAACCACTAGGTTCAGTAT
The DNA here is from genome assembly GCA_035044965.1 of Lordiphosa andalusiaca. Lineage (NCBI taxonomy): Eukaryota > Metazoa > Arthropoda > Insecta > Diptera > Drosophilidae > Lordiphosa > Lordiphosa andalusiaca. Next base: position 265,070 of record JAWNNM010002368.1, on the reverse strand, counting down.
TTCAATTTATCTTGACATCGATTCAGTGTAAGCACTGCTTGTGAGATTCATCTGTTTCTAATTGTGTCCAACTGTCAAATTGAAAAATTTGAAGCAGTCTCAACTACCAAGCAGTTTCAAGCAGCTCAATGGTTGAATCAATGATACTTCTTATATTGCCAATTTTTTATCTCAAACATTCAAAGTTGTTGCTAGAATTTAGTCATACGCTTAAAGCATTAGAATGGTTATGCGTAATGCAACACAAATGCGGCTGACGCGTATAGCATGCGGTCAACCGTGCTCTATTGCTCACAGAAAAGAGAAAAGAGTGTAATTTCTGCATAACGATCTTTAAACACACACACAGCACACTTATGTAAAATCGAAGGTCCACATCGCGAAATTCCCTGACATTCACTTGTACGACCGTTACTAGTCTTTGTACGATTTGATATGATTTTTGGATCACTGTATGTTGGATGCGACACACTCACTGCAGGCCGGGACTAGTGCAATTTGAATTGGCAAATAATAACAAATAAGCACCAGGCACAGCCTACAATTCAGGTGACGTTTTAATGCAGCACTGCACTTAGAAATACTCGCACATACTTACCCACTCACACACACACACACACACACACGCTCGAATAAACGCAGGCAATATCAATAAGCAGCCAAGGAATGTCCATAAATACTGTTATTACTCCAGGAGAGAGAGAAAGAGAAGCACAGTCTGTAATTTAATTAAAATATAGACACATTAATAAAAAAAAAGAAAACGGAAATGTACATAGGAACTCTGGTCAGATGGGGCAGACGCAGTCACAGATACGCCTGCGGCCAGTGCAAATGGGCCATTTCTAATTTGCCTACCAACACTTTGGCGGGGCTTCAACCATAAAACAAGTTAGGCCCACGGCGACTATTGCGGTCTCATGTTTATTACAACTCAACTCAACGTTGGGACAAGCCCCTGCAATCAATTAACAAATGTATTTTTATGCGCAAGCGCGCAGAGAATCAGAGCCCAAGGCGAAGCAGATTTGCACATTGGCTGATTTTCAGTTAAATTGAAGTGCATACACTTTACAACTAATATCGCGATTTAAATGGCTGAAGAAGTTATGATTCAAATTTTCAAATGAAAGTACTCTTAGTTAGTTTACAGATTCGCTGTGCCTCGCCTGGAATTTGCAGTTATGATTAAGAATCTAGTTTACATGTGCACATGATTAGGGGTAACAGTTGTCATAACATAAAAAGTTTTTAAGAAAACTTAACCAGCAATTCTAGCCGGTTTGGGGTCATGTAATGCTGTCGCATAACTTTTATCAGGTACCCACAACACCACAATGACGGTTGGTTCCGGTTTTTCTACTGAAGAGTTGTCTTTTTGCCTGTCGACTGTCAGTCCCGCAGCCGACTGTCCATGCCAGCGATGCCATAACTGCTTGGGAATTTCAAATTAGTATGAGCATAAAAATCGAGTTTAACGGCTAAAACAGAGAGAAGCCCTTGTGTGTGTGTGACCCCAATTCTTCCAGAATTGCGTTCAAACAGGGGTTTTCCTTGTTACAATTTAAACTTTTTTTTGTTTAGACAAACAGTCAAATACATTTTTAAGAAAAGTAAAAAAGGGACAATTTTTTTTAAATATTGTCAAATAGTTTTACAAAATGAATCATCGAAATAAATACCGATATATCTAAAGAAGAAATTATTGTATATTTTAGCTTATTGCCCATTCAAGTTTATAAGAAGTCATAGAAAATCATGATGCATTTTGTAAACGGTAAAGGTAAATTAATGTCCAACTGTTTTTATCTATTTCCCAAAAAAAAAAGAGATAGTTTTGAAGAAGCGTGATTTCTTACTTTCTGTCGAAAGTTATTCGATTGCTTAAACACGTTTTTCAGACGGAGATGGCTCCTCCATGCGAAACTACAAAAACCGAGTAGCAAAACAAACAAAACTTAGTACGGTGTCCGTTCCGGTTTTCACATTCGACACTTTTTGTCGAACCCGAATTTGGTAATGTGGTTGTTGTATAAAATGTATGATGTAAATCGGCTTAAAGCCATCAATATTATGTCCATCGTACTAAAAGGAAGAAAACATTTTAAGGTTTAAAATAGATTTTTTACCAGAAAATGCTACATGTTCCAGATTCGAATTCACTAAAGTAAAAACCGGAACAATGCAGATATAAATTAACCCTTGAATAGCTTGATATTTTAAATTCCTTATCCATAAATTCCAGCCCGCTTTTGTGATGAAATTTATAATAAGCAATTTCTTAACATTTAACAAAATATTTGAGAAAAATTAAAATCAAACAACGGGTGACATTTCCTTACTTGGGAGGAAAACGTCGTCTATCTTTTATAAGTATTCTTTTTTATTAATCTGATTTTTGATTTTTACATGAAAAGATCTGTTTTGTTTTTGGTGCCGCCTATATGAAAGTATGTATGTTTTTATGTGTGTTCTTATGATGCTCTAATCTTTAATCATCCTCCTCCAGTTCACTACTCTGATCGGCTTGATCGTGTTTGGCTTGATTGTTTCCCTGACATCGAATGGTGGTCTGGACCAGCTCGCGAGTGAACTTCTGTACCAAACGCAAGGCCGTTGGTAATGGCAACTCGGTCAGTGAGTGGGTCATGAACTCGCCAAAGCCATGAAATTTGGCATAAGCTGTTGAGGTTGTATTGGTTGTGGTTGCTGTTGCTTGGTTTTCCCATCGGCGCTTGGCTACTGGCTCCTCCGCATCGGCTGTGGCTAATCGCTTGGGTTTCAGGGACGACAAAATGGCCTCCTGTTGGCGTCGTGTGACCATGGAAGTGATTGATAGATTTTTGCTGCCATTCAAATCACAGCCATTAAGGGGAGTCCTGCTGGATGAGCTGTAAGTCTCCGCACTGTGAGGAATGCTACACAAACAAAAAAGGGGTAGAGATGAGCTGGTGGAATGCGAAACTGCTGCTATCAGCTACACTCACCTTAGCACTGTGGTCACGGGCAACTGTTGCTCGCAATCATACTCATCGTAGGTCTGCTCTAACTCATCCTTAATACTGGTCACCTGACCATTGCTATCGCTATGGAATTCATCCAGCTCATAAGGCTCCTCATCATCTTCCTGTTTGTTTAGATTCTTGAAACTACGCCGTGAGCGTATGTGATCGGCCAAGAAATGTAGCGTCTCAAATAGAGGCCATTGGGAACTCACGGTGGTGAGGCCATTCTCCACGCGTCTCTTCTCAATGTTATAACGATTCCTCAGTGTGATCATACGTTCACGGAGAATGGTTACTATAAAAATAAATATGGATTTGGTTAAGTTTTGTACTGTTAAATAGATATTAAATTGTTTTTCATGTATTCAATGCGTTTCCATCGATCAATTGCAAACATCTCTATTGGGAAACATCCGTTTCTATCTATCATATATAACCATATTTTGCATAGAACTGTAATTTTGTTTAATATTCAAATAAGTTAAAATAGGGAAACTGATTATTAAAGTTCAACTCTATTTAAAGTTGTTTAATTGGAAAGAAATGAGTTTGTAAATAATAGTTGCATATTAATCACGAAAACCATTTTTCAAGCTATTCTTCTTAGACTAATGTTGAGTCTTTCAAGAGTGCATCGAACAATAATATAATACTGTGGTCCAAGATCTATAAGGATATATCTTCGTTGGGTGTGAACTTTTCATCAAAACCAACTTTTAAGACTTCCAATTATAGCGAAACTAGGGGATCTTGCCATCAAGCAAGGTACAAAACCCGTGCCAGTTAATGCAAAACACTAGACAGAAGACCTCTTCAATATTTCAGAAGTATCGTCGCCTGGCAAAAGTTCTTGTTCCATCTATTTTTTGTTTGTACATTGATAACCGAAGTTGTATTGTATATATATCCTATTTTGGATTTGATTAACAAAACAACAGAAACGTCCGGATTCAGTTGGAAGAAGTTTAAAAGGTCTGAATCGAACTGGTTCTGCAGGGTTCAGTTTAGGTACGGTATTCAGCCTTGGCACATTAGAGCCGTTTAAAAGAATCACGACATTTCTTGAATATCTATAGAAGTTACTAGAAGACATTATCAGACGATTTCTTTTGCTGTAATTGAGTTTTTTTTGTCAAAGAAGAACCGTTTCGGAGTCGAAGGCTCCGAAATTATTGAGACTTCAGAGCCGGAGTAAAACATTTTACCCTGAACCAATAATGGTTCTTTAGTACCTTAGGAACCCCTTTTAGTGACTATTGTCACTTACTCAGGACCGGCCACATTGAGAGGACAGAAAAATGTGCAAGCTTAAGATCCGCCTGCCTTTCTATGCTCACCGATTCACAAAATCATAAGTGCATCTTTCCAAAAAGCGGACCCGGCAATGCACTTTCGTCATTTTCTGTATTTCTAAAAGTCATACATATTTATTGTTTGATAGAACTTATAGTTAAACCTTAAAATTTTGCCAAATATGCAACTACAATGCTCTTCATTTAAATAAATTGGCAACCAAAGAGATATTTCACAACTTTCTAGCGTTAGCATAACAGAAATACTTCAATTTGATCTACATTAATATTTACATATCTACATTGCTAAGGCAAAACAAATTGTTCCAACATCCCGATTCTATCCTGAACCTAGATTCAGCTACCTTCTACACCCGCTTTGTGAATCCAAACCTAATAGGTTTCATGGTTTCGAAACCCGTCTTGGTTTGGAAAAGGGTTGCAGCCCAGTTTTTAAGATAGTTCTATCAAAAATTTGCATATTCGTTGTGGTTCTTCAGTCTTTGAGCGCTTTAAGAGTCTATACAAAAAAAACTCCCCAGCTTTGGACTGTGGAACAACTGTTACTGTTTTCGATTACATTTTGCCTGATTCAACATTCTTAAACAAAGCTACCAAAAAGTGAACTAAACTCTCCTTGGAAATTCAAAATAATATTATTGTTTCTGATCTAATAAGTTTGAAAACGAGAAATGGCTTCAAATATTTTACATAAAGCAAAGCAGAATTGACATTTGAGGTCAAAGAAAATATTTCGAAAAGTATTTTCTTAATAGAAAAGCCATCTTGCATAAATGGGACACATTCCTGCACTGTTATTCATTCTCTCTCTCTCTCTCTCTCTCTTCCTCCTCCCCCTTTGCAAAATTCTTTCCTTTTTGCGAGTGTTCGTCGTTTGGACAGGTATAGTAAACGTTTTCCGCTACTTAACCTTGACTTACCATCATAGCCTAGTTTATTCGAGATTTGCATCCATTGCTGTGCCACATATGGCTTATCCTTGAAGCGTTTATTGCCACGATCATAAAGCGCGGGCCTCGATCGAAATTCCCGTATTAGTCCCAAATCGAACTCCCCCGTTTGGGCATAAGAGGCACGTGGTCTTCCGCGTCCTTTGGGCAATTGCTGATGTGAGGGATACGCTAGACTCAGTTCCTGTTGCTGGGGCATATGATGAAGCTCCATGGTAGCCTGTTTAATGTGTACACAACATACACGCATACAAACAAATACAAAAAGTTATTTTTAAATGCTGATCCTGAGAGAGCGGTAAATGCACTGGCAATTATGCAGTGCGTGTGTGTGCGTGTTTTCGTCTTTGGGTAAGGCCTTCGCTTGGGTCTTTAGCGGCGCAAACAGAAAGCCGACACACAAAAAACAACAACAACGATCGAGAAATGTTTTATTCATTAAAAAGCATACACTAAGTTAAATAATCACTTAACTACGCATACAAAAAAAAAAAGAACCACTTGATCAGCAACGCGTATTATTTTCAGCCACATTCTTTTTGTCTTGTTTACGTTTTAATTATAAATTTCTTAATTTATTTTTATAGTTTTCTCTCTACTCACCTCTTTTTTGTTTGTTTGTGAATTTCTGCTCTGTATACGCTCGCTACACACATGTACGTACGTACATACATTCGTTTGTATGTACAAAACAACTTTTATTCTTAGCTTAGTTTTGCTTACTTTAAAAAATCAATATGGGACGTAAATAAATTAATTAAGAATGCCAAGCAACAATGCCAACGCTCTCTGCGTCGCTCGGTTCCAGTCTGAGCGCACATACACAACTAGTCTCTACGAGAATATTTTTTAAACTGAACAATTTTTTTTTTATTTTATGATTTACGAATGTAAAGGCGAAGCAAGCGCTAAAAGGCACACACACACACACACACAGCGGCACTTGCACACCACTAGTAGGCGGCGCGGGACCGTAGTAGAGATGCGAACGTGACACGATAGGTCAGCCTAATAAAAAGTGCTCATTTGCAGTGGTTTGTACAAATTGGTACGTTAACTGTTAAACGGTACTTAAATGTGGGAAAGAAGCACTCAGTTTTTACTGATTATAGCTTAGAGCGCCCATTCAGCAGGTTAATGTGTTACGACTCTAGCCTTTGCCGGCTGAACGCAGTGAATTGCACGTACAGGGTATCAATGAAAAATGTGAGTAGATCGTATTAGGATTTATCTAAAAAAAAACTAAAACACATAAAACTGGTAATCAGTGTTGAAAAGGATAGTTATTAACAATTAATCGAAATATGGTTTTGGTTTACTAGAATTAGAGGCGACAGTTTTAAATCTATAGCTAAATGCTAAATACATAATTATTTAATATTGTGAATATATTCAACCAAAATTAAGCCTCCTTTTCAAGACAAATCAACTGACTTCTGATTTGACACATTTAATTTTGTCAAAAAACAATTCCACACGTCACAAACTCACAGTTTTACAAGAAACAACCAAAAGAGGTTTTTGATTCGATCAAATCCGTTACACCGTTCAAAAATTTTGCTTTTTTTCAACGTTTTATGTGCGTTTCGGATTATCTGGAGAACTATTGACGGTGGGAAAACAACATTTTGGGGTTTTTTCATCTATCTATAACTCTTCAATATAAGTTTTATTTGGAATGTCTCATATGTTGATGTTATATGAATAAAAATGACAGCAACAAAATATAAGTAAATAAATGAATTCATCATTGTAAAGTTGTGTACATACTAAAATAGCATAAAAATCAAAATTTAATTTGTTGGCAGGAACTGTTTGGGGCGTCAGAATAAATAAGTTGTAGTGTTAATTTAAAACAGCGTTTCGCAGCCATAGACCCTGGGGCTCTGTTATAAGTTCTGTTCAGTTTACCTTACTATTTTAAAGCGCCTTGATCAGACATGTTGCTAGTAAATTTAATTAAACACTCTCACTATTATATAATTTGTTTTTCTTTGCTTCTGAGATCGGAGATTATTTTAACAACATTGTCTAATATTTAATTTTAACAATTTACGTTAAATTAATGTGTTTAAAACAACTCTATAACACAATGTTATGTATATAGTATGTATGCATATAGTATGTATTTAAAGAATGCATTTGCAATGTTTCACCCTTAAAGCTATTATTTCGCTTAAAATTATAGTTCAGCCCACTGTGCCAACACTTCTACATAAATATAGTGAATGAACATTCCACCCTTAACATTTCACACATACGTATCTATCACGCTCCCATCCCTAGTGATGTTTTTATTTTAATTGAAACAAAACAAAGAAAACAAAATGCACCAAACAAGCAGCACAAAAGAGAATACGGCAAAATACCAAAATGTATTGCGAGTGCGCGCGCATTTTTGAAAATTTAAAATACAACAACGCTCATGCTGATGGATGAGTCTAAGGTGGAGTTTCCCATGATTTGAATTGGCATATAAGGTAAATAAAATCTGCTTAAATTAACTGTATGTAAATGATCTTTAGTTCAAAGAATGAGCTATAATTTTAAAAAATTAGCTACAGTTCAAAAAATGAACTATGGTCAGCAAATTCGGCAGATCTTTTATTTACAGTTGTAAGCAAGTCGGTCTAGTACCCCCAAAGTTGACCAAACTGAATTACAATTGATAAAAACTGAACTTCAAAATTATTGGATCCACTTATGGGGTATTTCATAAAGAAAAAGCATACAATTTTTTCTTCTGTTAAGTGTCTTTATAGGAATTTTCTTAATAACTGAAGGGTTCTCTTGTTGAACATTTTGTTTTTATGTATTTTGCCAGAAGCACAATACTTATTTCATTCTGTCGAACATAACATTCAGTCGAATACAGATACAGTTCATAGAAGGTGTGGTGGTGATTCTAGATGATTAATTGAAAAGAATTCAGCATAGAGTTGCTTCAAATGCGTAATTTTCTCCTTTAAATCGTGATTTGTGCATTAGGCCCTTAGGCCCTTATCCCAATCGATTTCCAAATTTTTTTTTAGCGAAGATTTTGATTTAAGAATTGATGTGCTCGAAACTGCCAAAAGCAATGCAATGCAAAAACAATGCAGTAGGCTTGAAAGGTGTATTAAATTCTATATGTACTTATGGGCAGTACGAAACATGAATTTAAGGAAAATTTAGGTTTATACCACCAGAAATTCAATATCAGATTCGTTTACATCATACGAAAATCATCTAAAATCACCACCACCTCCTTACTAAACTAACAAACAAAGCTTAGCTTTGTTAACTTGTGTCATTTAAACTAAACAGAATACTAAGCAAGATGGTCTTCGAGTGCCCAACACGAATCTGTCTTCGGAAATGCTCTATTGCAACGAAATTTTCGGTATTTTGCATACTTGGATACTTTTTAGGCTTGATTAATGGGAAACCTTTTCATTTGCAGCTCACTTTAATATTATTTTAAAGTTCTATTTTTTAGCTTTAAAAATAACTAACTCAAATATTTCAAAGATTTTTTTCAAGCAAATATATACCATTTTGAAAACATTTGCTTAAAGTGAGCATATTTTGTTCCGCCCATGGGTATGCAACAGATGTTGTTAAAATTTTTCATAAGAATTCAATGCAAGCAACAAATGATGTTCCATAGAATATTTTTGGGCTGAGGAAAATGTAATACCTTTGAACAAATGGATTCAAAATAGTATATCTTCGCTTTAAATCGCTGAATTGTTTGGGATAGTTTGTTTAAAAGCTAAGACTATGATAATATCAAAGAGAGTTAAAACGATGGTGTAGGTTCCGCATACAAAGTGAATAAAAGGACGAACGGGCCACAATTGAAAACAGATTCATGTTCTGCTCACGAAAATTATCTAAAATATCCACCAACAGTCTCATATATTTTGGAAAATGTCTAATTCTGTTGCCTTGTGTAATTAGTTAGTTTTGTAGGCTCAGATTTAAAAAGCTTAATTTTTTACCTTGCATACTCTAAGTCTTAATGTTCTCCGGTACAAATAACACTTAGCTATGTGATAGATCTATTTCGTGTGCCATACTTAACCATGTTTTCGATGAACCTTTTTGTTTTGGACTTTCTATTTATACAAATGACTTGGTCTCTTCGATTAGTATTTCAGTTTACCGGGACCAATTTTAATTGAAACCAAAGACTTAACGGAATGGAAATCTAACCAAAGGAAATTTTTATGTATTTGATTTACATACATTTTCTAGTCTGAATTCCTTTTCAAATTTTCAAAAAAAAGAGGAAAAAGTTTAAAGCCTTTTTCTCTGACAAAGAAATAAGGAACCCCGAAACTGAATCGGTACAATGTTTTAGTACTTTTTCAACGATCATTAAGAGTATAACGAAAATCCATTCAGATTTTGAGTTTGAGGTTTGGGTTAGGGCTGGATTTACTGCTGTGAATTAGGCAGTATGATGTTTAACAGAATAACAGATTTTACGGATTTTAAAAACCTTAGGACTTGCACCAATTGCTTAGATTTCATATCGAATCTTACAAATTTTGCAGTTTGTAAGTCAAAACTGACTAAAAAACTCAAGATATGGCAATTTCGAAATATCCAAGGCAATCCTCTTATAAAAAATACTTCCTTATAGTTTCCAAACATTCCAAATTGCGCAGTTTATAAGTCAAAGCTGACTAATAACCCTAAGATATGGCAATTTAGATATATCAAAATCAATCCTCTTATTAAAAAAACTTCGTTATAGTTTCCAAACACTCACCAGAAATGTCTGCGTATTCTTTCTGCCGAAATGTTATCTGAAAGAGAAATAAAAATGTTTAAAATATGTGTTTGACTATCTTCATTTGTGTACTATTTAAAAATGCTATATTCTCATTCTAAATTACTCATCCCATACAGTTCCCTTGATGATTTCCAAAATGCTCATAGGCCGGGACAAGTGCAATGTTGATTCGTAAGGTAAAACGTTGACACCTTCCCGTCCTACGAGAAATTTGTAAATTGAACAGGAATATAAAATTTCACAAGCACATTTTTGTTTTTATTCAAAAAACCTTACCCCAACAGGTAGACAAACCAACAAGCAGATCAAATCCTAAAAATCTCATATTTCAATGCATTTCATATTAAATTTCCGCCCCTACTTCAACAGCTCTCACATGTCTCTCGGTGCGCTTCTTTGTGCGGGCGTAGAGCCACACAATAGGCGCTTAAGGATCACAGGATCAGCACAGCAGGTAAAATTAAACTCTGCAAAATCAAGCGTTAAATGCCTCTTACTTACGGCTGAAGAAGTTTCCATCGAGTGCAGAGGAAGCCGTATTGTGTGTGCAAAAAGTATGCTGAATCTGAGCTGATGAAGATGAAGCTGCCTAGCATCGACAAAATTTGAAATCCAAAGCGTGACAAATTCGAAGAAACCTCGGAGAATTGCCCGGGCAGCAGAAAAGAAAAAACTCAAAGGCAATACTGCTTGGAGTGCTTGAGTGGAAAGCGCGCCAGTTTTGTGCGGCTCAGCTTATTTCGCTTATCTGTTGGGGGAAAAGAAGCCCGCTTCGCTCATATTTGTTTATTTGATCGCCGCGGGGGCTTCAGGCACGACGGCATTAGGTTTTTAATGTCCCTTATAACGAAAACGAACCAACTCTGCAATAAATTCATATTTATTTATTTTTGTTAGGCAAATACGCCCCCAACGCCAGCCAAAACGCCAGAGAGAGCAGAGAACACCGAGGCTGGCCCCCAAGAGACTAAGCTGACTTGGGCTTCATTGAGCAATGAAGAAATCCAACGGAAAGCGGAAACGCAAATAGACGCGCGATAAAAAAAAAGAATAACAGAACGGCACATAAATTTGAAATAACTAATAATTCATTGAAAAGGCTGTCCGGGTGGAAAGGCGGGAAAGGGGCAAAACAATATCATGTAATAATATTTGCTTAAACGAACAGCTGACAAGTCAAAGCTAAAGACCATTTCCAAAGCCCCACAGGAATAGGCGCGTGTGAATGGCAGTGGAGAGAGACAGAGGCGGGGAGGCTGAGAATGTGGTGTAGGCTACATAGAGTCGATCAGGAGGCGGGTGCTCCCAAGTTGTTTAAAGCGAGTAGGTTGAATACATGATGCAGTTTGAAGATAAATATGAACAAGACACGCGATAAAGTCCAATTCATAATCTTTAGTTCTTTGATGTGCCTAAGATTTTGAGAGGGTCACAAGGATCACTCTAAGCTTTTGATTTAATAGTGATGCACCGAAAAAAAAGAGATCCAAAAAAAATCCATTTGGGAAGGATATGTCTTGATTATTTTCTTAATCATTCAGCGGTGCTGCAAACTGATCCAAATGATCATCATTTTTCATATCCTTTATCCAAATGGATAACGGACATCATCCATTGTACATTCTTTTTGTATTCTTTTTTTTCTCTATGTGTCAGTTCCTTTTACAGTATTAGTACAATTACTTGATATGCTTGAGTCTCCTTTCTACACAGAACAAAACTATTCCTTTTGGACTGGATATGTTCTCCCCGTTGGATGATGATTAAAAGTATATTTAAGGCATATTCTGTCCAAATGGATACTGGAAATCATCCAATTGATATTTTGTAATATCCTTTGATAGGAAAATAATAGAAAATAGGAAAAATGAGCATCAGAAAATTCCACATTTATAGTATATGATGGATGGGTGCCCAAAATTATACATGAAGAAGAAATGCAGTTTTTCCTCTTTTTGTAAAATTGTCTATTTTCAATGGCTATAAAATACAAATTTAGTTAAGTCACTTGCTCAAAATTTACAAGTTTAGTGGTAACAAATGGTAGTTGACCGAAGCAGTGTTTTATTTATAGATAAAAAAAAACGGATATTTCGAAACTTCACTGGCCTATTGTAGAAATTTTTTTAGTTGATAACTTTGATCAGTCCGAATCCGAAAAAGGGAATCAATCAGACCTGGTCGCACTTCCGAGTTTGTGCGATGAAATGATTATAAATGGAATAAAGCAATTAAGTTAAGTTTCAATTTCAATTGCCACATGAGTTAAGCTAATTCGAATTCGGAAACAGGCTTGAACATTTGAAGTTCATATAGTTCGACTTAATAAACATCAACTGAAACTAAAAGTTTCAATAAAAGCTGTTGATATATTCCAGGGCAGTAATACTTCTTAAAACTGGGTGGGGTTCAAACTAGGGTTGTCATGATCGTATCGATAAGTCGATCTGTCAATGTTTTTCAATGTTACACGATATGCACTCCTCTGAGATGATTTTGCTTGTCCATATTTGGTTGAATGTAGATCCCTCCTGAACTATGCTGCACAAGTCTGCTGACACGGATTATTTGATGAGCTAAATAAAGTGCAGACTTTCTTCCTAAATCGGATACTAAAATTGCTACAAAGTACTCCAACATACTGTTCAATGCTAGAAACTGTTCTCCCTCATAACCGAATGTGTACACTTGAACTACTCTTGAAATATATGAACAGAAAATGCTATTTGACTATGACGAAAGCAGATTACCAAACAAGTTGGCGAAAAAAGTAATAAACGATACTAATAAACTTATCTTTTAACAACATTACCATTAAGGAAATCTGGTGGACTGACAACTAACTTCACCGAATGGAAGAGAGGATCGACAAGAAATGTGCCAAAAATGTATAAACTGCTCTAGTATGTATAAAAGTCTTGACCATAGGCCTAGGAAGAAGTTGTTTTAATAACCACTTGAATAGTACACAGAAAAAATAGGTCAAAAAAATATCTATTTGGACTGGATATGTCTCAAATATCCTTTTAATCATCCAGCGGAGCTGCAAAATCATCCAAATGATCTTAACTTTTCATATCCTTTGGATGGTTTTTATTTCCGTTGGATGATTAAAAGGATATTTAAGACAAATCCCGTCCAAATGGATACCGGGAAACATTCAAAGCACATTTTTCAATATCCTTTTTTTCTCTGTGTACTAAAATAATATGGATTTTCAAATCGAAGTGCAGTCTTATTTCTTTAATGGACGTCAGAATCGACACAATTCCATATGCAATAATATTGAAGTAGAAAATATATCACGTTTTAGAGGAAACTGTGCAATTTTTCAACGAATCCGCCATAGATGAAAGAAAGTTGGAAAACTAATGCTGTTAAATTAGAAATCTAATTAAAAACGAATTTATGTAATCCACTCATAACCCGACGGTCAATGTCGGAATCATTTGTTCAGTGTTATTGATTTTGTTTATTATTGCATTTGTTAGAGCTAAGTAATATTATAATGAATAAAATAATAATCTTAATCTAATCTAAGCTAAGCCAATCTTCTTTAAAAGATATACCAGAACGACATTTGACAGTACAGTTTATTCGTATAGTCTCACTTGATATTTGCTGACTCATTTCATTGTAAAGAAATTATACAATCACTATCAAATTCCAGCATATCCTATTCTAAGGGTAACTGAGAATGTTCACTACTAATGGTGCTTTCAAAAGTAATTGTATTGATGCTATTTCAAATCTGTTCAGGAAACTGAAAAGGATCTAGGAAATAACGATTTATCGATGTATCGATTAGCTCGATATTCAGGCAATTTTAAATGATCTAGGAAATAACGATTTTTCGATTAGCTCGGTATTTTAAAAATCGACTATTTAATATTTGTTTATTGATATTATAGATATTGAACCATACAAGTTCGAATCCGAGAAATTTTCAGTGCTTAGGAATATTGTTTGTAAAGCTCTGACAGTTTAACACTACAGATTATTTTTATATAAATATAAGTTTTCTTATAGTGTTCAAATTTGTTGTTGCCGCTACCTTTATAATGTATTTGTTTGGTAACTTTATTTAATTTAGGGGCTTCGGATTTCCCAAAACGCTTCGGCTTCGAACCCTGATTTTCATTTGGTACTTAATTTTCCTTGTTTTATTATGTGTTGAGTTTGTAAGCAAGTAAAGAAAATGCTTAAGAGTTCGAACTCCGAGAAACCTTCAGTGCTCGAGTATTTCGCTTTTATAGCTCTGAGAGATCAGAAAAGTTGACATACAAAATCCCAGAACTTTTATCGAAATAGTTTTACACTATCCATAGCTAAATTATGAACAAATGTTTCTCTATAGTGTTGAAAAATGTGTGTTTGCCTTTACCTATATAATGTATTTAGTAACTTCAGATAATTCAAATATTTATGTGAAAATAAATTAAAATATGCTTCTTATCGGAAATTTTCGTATTCTTCACTTTGCTTTGATCTTTGGCAGGGTATCTTCAAATTCGTGACGGTTCCCCTTCTCTTCCACCACATTTATGATTGCTGTTTGGCTGTTGGCAACAGAGAGTCGAAAGCCTTTTGCCTGTTCGCTGTTTGCATTATGGGGCTGGTGTTAGGCCTGTTCTAGTTTGAGAAGAATCATTTTTAATGACTGAGAGGCAACGCCAAGTACTGCGTCAAGACCATCGACTGTCGGTCCGGCAATGGCAATGGCTTCCAGCCAAAAACAGTTTGCATGGACCCATTGTTGTTGTTGTTGCTGTTGCTGTTGCTGGACTTGGATTGCGTCCGCACAGCTAAAAGAAAAAATAACTGTATTAAATGGCCAGTGCCTAGGACACAGACCCAGTCCCAGTCCAGGTTTTGTGTGTAGAAAGGTTGCCCGCTGCCTGAGAACTTCTCTGCGGGCTGCTGTTACAATTCTCCGCCTTGGCCTAGGCGAAGAACCAAATAGAAACCTGTTGCCTGCTGTTGCCTGTTGTTGCCTGCTGCCTGTTGCTGTGGGCCTGTTCATGGTTGCAACATGTTGCTGGCAACATTTGTTGCCCATTTCAAAGGCTTTTTGTGGCTTTTTGTGGCTTTTTGTACATTGCCATGTGTGAGTATTTTGATTTGATTCGGTTTTCGATTCGAATGCAATTAAGATGCGGCCACGTTGCCTAGATTTTTGACTTTTTGTTTTGTGCCTCAGCAAACACAAACACAACCACACACACAACACAGTCGGTGGACTGGGCCAGCAAATTTATATTCCTGGACAGTTTTTTTTTTAGAAAGTAGCTTAGAAGGCAACTCCCAAGTGCCATTCGAAAGGCGTTGACGTTCGCCACAGTCATGGCTATGTGGACTCTGTGTGTGCCATAATTAAAGGGTTACGCCATGACCACGCCAATCGCCAGTCGATATGTGGGGATCTCTCTAGTTCTCTCTCTCTTTCTGTTCGTTTTCCGTGAAATGTGTGGCTGATATGCATAACGGTGTTTTAATATGAGCTGGGGCACAAATAAGTGGGCATATCTCCCTCCTGGTTCTCTGGTGTGCAATGCTCAGAAAACCATTCGCATATTGTTGTAGCCGGACCAGTACCCAGGCCTCCTGATATTGTTATGCCATAATATGGGCCAGCAATCCAAAAATAATGGTTAACCATCAGCGCATCGTTTATTGGAGTGCATCTTTTTCGTTGAGTTCTCAAATTGATCAACAGATGTTTGAAGCAATTCCAACAAGTTTATGAAAGGATGAAGGGGGAATGAGCATATCAATTTGGTCAAGAGCAGGTTTCTGATTACAACCAGCTGAGCAATTAAGTTAAATGTGATCTATGCAAAACGGTATGTGAATGTTATATACAATGCATATGCATTAAGACATGGGCAGGATTTGGACAAGTTTGGAAATTTGGAGTATGAACATATTATCATGCATTTTAAGAGAATTCTGTAATTATGGTAATTTCCATAACCATTTTAAGGTAATTGGAATTCTTAAGTAAAGTAACGACTCAATTGATTATGCATTAGTGTAAGCAGGACAAATTTCAACTTATATTCAAAGCACGATGCAAAAAAGGCGCAGCAAAAGTTACCTAGCGGTTAAGTCACTGAACAAGAGTCACGAGAGTAACTTTGGAACTTGAATCGAGTAGACCTCGTGCTTAAAGTTAACCGAAACTACTAAATACACTAGTTTACAGCCAATATAACCCATTGCATGATATTTAGAAACTCTGGACTTGAAAATCAAGTTCAACAATTGGTTTTATGGTTAACCTAATGTTAGTACCTGCATTAAATTCGGAACTTCCTCGGTGTTTTTACATTTAATCACTAATGGTTCAAATCAAACTATCAAACCGATTACAAAATTGTGTTATATGTAATTGTTGCAACTTTCAAATCGATTAAATTAGATTTGGAGATGGGAATGTGGTGGACTTATAAGGCCAACACAGCACACACACACAATTTTTATAATTTTAAATATATTTGCTTTCCAATTGTTGATGGTTGTATTGATTAAACTCAAATTTCTTTAATGCTTTGGCTCACCAAGTCAGTGCTATAGCATGCTTTTACAACATAGAAGATTTCAAACTTTACTGACTATATTTTTACAGTATTCGGCCCATAACTCTAAAGGCGCAATAATACTATACGACATTTATATTAGCAGGTAATTTACAACAAATTTTATCAGAAATTGCACAAGTTTACAAAAAAAGGTCTGAAAATTAGGTAATTTTTTCATATTCGTATAATCAACAAAATTTAAATAAAATTAAAACTTGGTGTTGGATTTTCCATAAAGATATTAAGTTCAGCTTACACGAGAATCAATTAGGTTTAAATTAGTAACTAATTTTTGCATCAGGTTTTATAAATAAGATCATAACTAGCTCAACACACATTTATCTTATCATTTATCTATCTCTTTCCATTGACTTGATTTCAGAGACCATAAATACACTAGAAAGGAGATTGTTTTCTCTGGATAGTTGGTACCTTTTTATAAATGAAATTATGCTTGCTGAGTACTATCACAAGTTAGCAGAATGATTAACTTTTTATGATTGTAAAATATTAATGCTTTGAATTTATGTAGCTTAACTCTCCATCCGACAATCTTTAACGAAACCATTGAGAAAGTGTTCCGTTTTCAGTCCGAAGTAGGATTACCTGGCGTCCAGATTTGGTAAGTTCTCTATACATGTTTTGGAACCCGTTTCCGACACCGAAAACGGAACGAAAGCTGTATCAATTATAACACGGACTCACACTGCTGGGGAAATAAGGACTGGTTCGGTATTGGGACATTTGGCACACTTACGTACATTACGAACGTAATATTCCTAGAGAACATTTGAATTGCTTTAAAATCTTTATAAAAATGTTATTTTTGGTATTCGTCCTAACGGATTTAATTTCTAAACTATTGTATAATTGATTGGATTATTTGCCAGCAGCGCATAAATAGCAAAGAAAAGTCAGATTGCTGAATCCAATGAGAAAAAAATAGGAAAATAGTCAAATGAATGAACTTTAATCAAGCTAAAGAAGCACGACAAAATATTGAGAATAAAGTCCTCAAATAAATAAAATCAAATTTCAATTAAGAACTTCCAAAAAGAAATGCATTTTAATGACAGGTTTATAAAAAGGACAGTGGATTAATGCAGGAAATGTTCGGGTGTTTTTGAACGGGTTACTTCTTGGTTATGAAGGTGTTGTCAAAATTTTTTTTTTTTAAATAATTGATCTTCATATATTTCAATGTATTATCTTTTCTTGTGATCGGGACTTCGTTAATTAACGCTTCATTAATCTTTCTTTACTAACTCTTCCAGCAGCAGCATTTGATAAGTACTTGTCAAAGTTTAATTTTATAATTTACCTCTATCTAGGCCCACTTTTAATAACACCGGACGAGCCTTTCCACTTTAATTTTATTAACAAAGGCCTTGGCTACTTATGACTTGCTGTCACAAACAGAGAAAACCACCAAAAACCCTTTAAAACCCGCTTAACACTTCCCTGTTACGAGAAACTATAGGTATCATTCTTTGTTCTTTCAACATGATATTTTGTATAAGTATCGGAGACACGGTTCTATTTCCTTCTTAAGATTTGCTAATTACGGTGAGTTCAGACATACTTTAAAATGTCAGTTAAATGGCAGACTGTTCAGACTGAGATAAATTCTTGAGAGTAATACGGACCAACAATTAACCGACTTACGATAATCTGAATATTTTTATGAACATGAACATAAACAAAGAAGGGGCTTTTTCCTCAACGCCTTCATTTCCGAACATTTAACTTAACAACATTTTAGTTCGTATCGGAGCTAGAAAATCTCTTGTTTCGATTTCACTTGCGTATTTTAATCATACTTTCCTTTCCTTTCCATCCTAGTTCTCTCCCACACATAAATTATATGAAACTTTCAACACTTTCAGCTTCTACGGAGGTTAAAAAAAAACATTTTAAATGCTTTTTGCGGTCTGTTTTTTTTTTGTTTTTTTTGTGTATTTCTCTTCTTTTTTTTTTTTACTGTAACAAAAATGTGACCCAAAACCCGTTCTGCTCGACAATTTGGCCACTAATTTTGGGATCTTTTGGCATACCCAAAATACAGTTTGTCGGTAAAATTTTATTGATCTTCTTTTCTGCACAAAAATATAAAATTGTTTCATGGCCAGTTTCAGTTGTGGCGTTGCTGGACGAAATCGAAAACTCTCAATTCGGATCCCCGAAGACGACGATAGCAACAACAACAACAACAGCCACAAATACTTGGGCTTAGGAGCCCCAAAATAGCCACCGTCCAACTGGGCAGCCAAAAAGGGCAGCCCGAAAATATTTTGATCTTGATATTTATTTTTTCTGTGTGTGTGTGTTTGCAGCGGCTCTGTTCTAAATACGCCAAAAGTTGCTTTCGGGGCATAAATATATGTCTTTAGTGCGGCATGTCTGGTTGCGTTTTGGGAACTTGGTAAATGGGGCAAAGGCAAAGCCAAAGGAGACGCAGATCTCCGGCCGACTGTCTGCCAAAATTCATGGAATTAGTTAACGATTAATGATTGGATATTGATTTCGCTGCTTGGTGGTGGGGTTGATTCGCATTTTTACTACTCATTAATTTCAGACAACTAGCAGCGGATGGCACTCAGAAATGAAAAACAAATTAAGTCCAGCAGTTTGTCAGCTGCCATCTTTCTCCGCTCAGCCGTTTACTTAGTTGGCGGACTTTCTTTTTGACGGGAGATTCTCTTCCTTATAGCGTTGCTAACTGCTTTACGATCCACAGCAACACATAAAACCAAAAATCCAATGCGAGACCCAACTTCATCTTTGTAGGCCCCACAGCACCGCAGAGATGCTTCCAGCTTCCAGGCCAGGTAGTTTTTTGTTTGTTCATTTTGCGCCGCTTCTGGGAAACTTAATTTGTGCTCCTTGCCGCCATATCAAATTGGCGCTATCGAATACCTAACACATATGTACCAGTGTTTGTATGTATAGACAATGCCCCACATAACTATGAAGCACAAGCTGAAAATTTGCTTAGGTTTGGAAATTTTTGGTGTTCTTTTTTTTTTGCGAAATTTGAGGCTCAAATTCTTCTTCAAGACTCTTCCACACACTCACACACACAACTATAATTGGTACACATTTCCAGCCGCACAGCCTCCTAAAAATTTAAATTTGTGTGAGAACTTTGTTAGATTGGAGGCCTCGCTTCGTTTTGGTCGCTGGGGATTAACGTGGCGAATATTTGCCGCTAATGATTTGCCAGCTCGATGGTTGGCAACGACGACGGGTCGTAGACGGAAGGAGGTCTTTTAATTGCAATTCCATAAGCTGGCTAGTGAAGTAATTTAGTTGTTAAGCCAGCGGAAAGCCAGATCTTTAGACCATTTTATT
The DNA here is from genome assembly GCA_035044965.1 of Lordiphosa andalusiaca. Classification (NCBI taxonomy): domain Eukaryota; kingdom Metazoa; phylum Arthropoda; class Insecta; order Diptera; family Drosophilidae; genus Lordiphosa; species Lordiphosa andalusiaca. Next base: position 245,087 of record JAWNNM010002368.1, on the reverse strand, counting down.
GGTAGCCCCTGTGTGGTGTGGCTTACGTGAATTTGAGAGCAATTGCTAACGAGATGAAGGTGAGGCTGCGTGCCGAGACTGGCTTGGATGCCTAGGAAAAGTTCAGTCAGTAAAGGTATTGGTTTCCTAAGCGGTGTGTTTGAAGCAGTCATTCTTCTTTAGAAATGATAAGCAAGTCGATAAGCTAAGTCTTTAAACTTTTATTTCAGTTTATCAGGAAAAATGTGCCTCGGATTAGGCTAACCTTATTACTCCAGAAACATTATATGTAAATAGCATTCCAACTTCTAATGTTGGTACTCAAATGTTTTTGACTGTTGTATATGTTGGACCTTTCGTGGTATTTTTTACTTCGTTTAGAATCTAAGCCTAAGCTTGATTTCCCTTAGTTCTTTATTATTTCTAGATCACTTTATCCAATTTTTTTTTAAATTTTAACTGCCAAAGTTAAAGCTAAATAGTTAGTTTTTTCAAGTATTCGAGAAACCCGTACTGATTTTGGAATATCTTTTCAAAACTTAGCAATTTGTTCTCTAAAAAGAATCGAAGAGAAATTTTACTTTTATTTGTACATTAAGAAAGCGAAACACTCTACATTTAGTTTCGACCGTGAGCATATTATTGGTATAATATAGATACTGTTTGGTTATAAGAGAAACGGTTCAAAAAGAGTAAAGCTATAAAGTTTTCATTCCGAAACCAACCCGAAAAATGTTCTCAGATTTGCTTATGTTGAACTTAGTTCTCATAACCGGTTCGAAAAGTCGGTGTCTTATCTATTGATAATGAAGAGATTCCTTTGATTTAGTTGAATTCGAAATATTGTGGAAACTTTCCTTGCTTCTTTACTAGCTTCTCACTACTTCATCGTGTTCAATCACTTGGGTTTAGCCGGCATGTCGAGTGCCAATTCAACTGGACCAAAAACCTAGCATTCACAAAGATAAGGGCAGGGGAAAATTACCATGGGGACCTTCAATCTGGCATGAATGTGGTGTGCGTGCGAAATGTTTGTGAAACAAAATCTTGCACACAGACAGCACACATATATAAAATCGCAGGTCCAAATAACAAATTTTCTTTAAAATTTCGCCGGACATTCACTTGTTTGTACGTTACGCAATTTTGTTGAGTTTTATATTTTTGGTATGACCCTCTCTGATCATTTTTTGATTTCTGAAAAGAAGTACGGAATCTTGCCCATTAAGTGAAGAGTTGGATTTAGTTTCAGTTTGATTTTTATATTAAATTTAGTTTTTAGAGTTAGGTTTATTACTATTTCTTAGACGTATGTGTGTCGTCAATTTTAAAAAATGAAATGTACAGAACCGAACCGCTTTCTTTTCAGGCTTAAGGTTCAATTCTACATTTTCTTAGGCTTACTGGTAAGTTTCTCGATTCGGTTTGCGAGCACAAGTTAGCGGTTCGGTTCGATTCGATTGATGGATTCGATTCTATTAAAGAACTTTAAAGGTTTGCAACCCTGCTTCCTTTAGTGCAGAGCAGATCTATCGAATTATTCTGTTTTTTTTTTTTAATTTTGAAGTAAGAATTCAGATTTTAAATTTTAAAAAAAATTATATTTTTTAATTAAAAAATTAATTTTAAATTTTTATTTTTTCTTTCTTACATTTGACTTATTTTACCTATTTGAAAAAAAGCAGAAAAAACAGTCTATATTGTTAAAATTGAAATAGAACTCTTCCAAAGAATTTAACGATCTACAAACTCATTGATTTGCCCTCGTAATTTAGGCAACGACTGCTAAATACATAAGGGAATTTAATCACATATTTCAAATTTATCTCAACTTTACATTTCTAAACAAGAGACCACTTAAAATTGTTCATAAGAACGCATAACAACACATTTAAAGAGTTTGTACCAATAAATCATTACAATCAAAATGGAAATCCGAGTTCAGGCCCTAAAAGTAGGTCGGCTTACCCCCCCGTAATGTTATCGCTATTCGAACGTGTGTACATTTAAGGTCCATGCTTAGTTAGAAGAATCACAGATTCATCTCTTATTAAATGCCCGTAAAAAGGAAAAAATCAAAAGGAAAGTCCCAGCCTCAACATAATTCCAAAGAAAACAGAAACAGCGCTGTGTGCGGTTCTGTTTCCTCTCTCCTGGGGCAAGTTGGAGCTGCCGCTGCTGCTCTTTGTAAGAAAGGTGCAGAATTCTCAGAAAACTGTTGCTGCGTGTGGGAGGCGCAGGAGGTGGAGGTGGAGGCGGAGGCAGCCGTCACTAATGAATTTGTATGCAAACCGCAGACATTTCTTGTTCAATGGGCAATGATTTGGCACAAAACAAAAACACGAAAAACGGTAACGGAAATGGGCAACATAAAAAAAGGATCACATTATGGCAAAATTAGTGCAGACGGTCAAAAGGTGCTTTATGAAGTTTTTATGGGTTTTTGATTTATGCAAAAGCAATAAAAATTATTATAATGAAGGCGCTGACATGAAGAGAGGGGGGCGAGAAGAGAACAGAGTTGGCGACACGTGATGACGATGCTGAAAGTGTGCGTGTGTGTGTGTGTCCGTTACTTGGCGCGCAAAAGCAAAAAAGTCACTGGTGCAGGGGGAGGAAAGGAAAAGAGAGCATGAGTCAGAGGGGCCACACAAAGAAATGCTTCTTTATAATTTACGAAAAGCACATGTACATACATATGTACATATTTATGTAAATAAATCAAAAGCGACAGCAACTTCAAAGTGTGGCTTCCCGTTTCTATCGTGGACGCTTTTATTGCGTCATTTTGGTAACTGTCAAAATTGAAATAGCGCATCGGTCAGTTTACTGGTTAAAGGCATAAACTCTCTTTGGCTCTTAAACGAAGTTTCGGGGGAGTTTTGCGAATGCTGTGGGGACTGCACCCAACCCGCCAAACTGTTAAACATAAAAAACTAACGGCAGTTTTATAACTCAAGCATAAGATTACCTTTTGGGAGTGTGCGCACTCAGCAACAGCCAGCAGTCACCGCATCGGCTGCAGTGCAGCTTGATGAAGTCGGGTCTTCGTCTTCCCAAAAAAATGAGCGAAAACCATTTCGGCGACGAAAATGTTTTTTTTTTTCGTGGGCGCAAGTAGAGATCCCCAAAGATGATACACAAGCAATCAAAAGAAAAGCAGCAAAGACTGCTTCACGAAAAACTGCACTTGCCGTTCCCGTTGCCTTGGCACTGCACCGTTAGTTCCTGGAGTTCAAGATCAGGCCAAGCGCACCGCACCCACCAAAGAGTTACATGGCACTCGAAATGTTGGTTTTTTCACTTTTTCATTTTCTCACTTTGAATAGTAACATTGCTTCAAGTTAAACAGTACAAAACAAGTACGCGACGATCGTTCTTTTTCCTTTTTATTTGTTTGCAGCATCCGCGGTGCTTTTGTTAACTGTTCTTAGTAGTTCCATGCACGAAGATCTTCTGCCAGGAGCACACTGTTAAATTACACAACCGTCTTTGCCGATGGTGAGCGCGCAATTGATTCCTCCACAGCGACAACTTCGCTCGAAAGCCACAAAAACGAAGAACAACTCCTGTTGAACGTCGCTCGCTTCGGCAGCGGCTGAGGCAGCGGCCGAGGCAGAGCCAGGCACTCAGCCAGGCCCAGTAAAAAGGCATCATAATAACGGACGTTTTTGTTGCTTGGTTCTGTGGCGATATGAAAACAGCGACAGCGGCAGCGGCAGAAGCAGCGGCAGCGGCAGAGACAGGCCACAAAGAGCGAGTCGATCTTATGTTAGGGGTTTATTTTTTTTTATCAAGATATGCGCCTGCGCCGAACTGGCTTATACCCTGTGAAATGCAAAAGACGGAAACGCAGTGGCAGGGGTAAGATGACAGCTTGGTGGAACAGTGTATAGAGGACAAAAATAACATGAGGTTTTATTTCCTATTTCGAACTAAAAATATTTGGAGAGGGGTTTCTCTTTTTCTTCCACCTGATTCAATCTGACCCTTTGAGCGATTTGTTTACCATTTTTACTTCGGAACTGCTTGTTCTTTATTCTTATCCACCTTATGCCTCCTGAACAAATGGAAAATCTCCGCCTTTGGGCAACTAAGCTTCAAATTAATTTTGCATATTTTTGTGATTTTTTTTTTAGGAACCGGTTCTAAAACGAAACGAACAAAACCGTAACCGAACCGCTAAGTCCGATGATAAACCGAACCAAAATCTGAACCAAAAAGCCACTAAGCAAAACCGTTCGGCTTGGTTCTGTTCACTGACGAGTTTTTAAGACTTAGATCTCTTACCTTCAAAAAATGATACTTGTCAATTTGGGAATGTACATTTATACCCTAAAAAGTTAAATTTGAATTTCGGATAAATTACTATTCTCTGATTGACTCTCTAAAAGACCGAATTAATCCATAGCGCGAAACCTGTCTCTTGCCAACTAGTCACAATTTTAAAACATGTGATCCCGTAAATTTCCTGGTATTATTTCAAAACCTGGCTACATTCCTGATTAACCCATTTGCTTAAAGGGACGATCTTCTCAATTATCTACCTCATTTAGCGATTGTCAGCACTTATATAAGGACCTCAGAGATATTTAAATTAAAAGGAGTAAAATTCGAATATTTTGAGAACTCGCCAGCATTTTCTTGAAAGTCTTAGATACTATTCAAATACTTAAAATCAAAGCTTTTGCATAATCCTATTTCAGGCCATAGCGGAAGGTATAAGAAAGGCCAACACAAAAATTCAAGATAATCGGTCCATTGGAACTTAAGATATCAAGTCAAACGTGAAGGAAGGGGTAGCTTCTAGAAAATCGCGATGAAAGTTTCAACAATTCTGTATATTTACCTGATACATCTTTACTTATGTGCGTGCAACTTTGAAAAAAATGCAAAGATAGACTTGAAATTTCCTCTGTTTTAACTTAAATATATATATATATATATATGTAGATTAATGAAATAAAAAAATAATAATAAATAACACAAAGCGAGCGCACTTTTTACTATTTTAATCAAACAGAGGACCTTATTAAATGTTTGCTAAGATGACAAGATCGCAACATGACTTGGTGCATTCTTACGCTTAAAAAAAAATTAAAAACTTTTTAATTTAATTATGAACAATCGTGGTCAATAGTACGGCAAGATCGAAAATACTTGATTTGTTTATTAAAATTGTTTTTAAAATACGATTGTTTCAATCTCGAAATACTTGATCTAGCTCTGTTTCGTTTATTTCTTTCTTGAGCATCAGTAATTTAAAAAGTCAACCCAAAATCATTCTAAACAAAAAAAAAAAGAGCGGGACCGCAAGACTGGAGATCCCGGTTCGCTAGTTGGAACCAAAATTTACCATTGAATAAGGATCGGAAATGGTAGGGCCAAGGTTTTCAGGCGAAGGTTTTGGATTATGTCGAGGATTAGTCCGTGCTTTACACAATATTTTTTAATAAAAGAGCTGTATCCGTCTGTTTCTTTGCGATTTCCTACGTCAGTTTGAAAGCTATCGCTAACAAACTTTGCACGAAGTTTTGTAGTACAAATACGCTGCACTAGTACGAAAACCGGCCGGATCGGATGACTTTATCATACGGCTGCCATAGGAATGATCGGTCGAAAAACTAGTTTTACTGAGAAAAAGTTTTTGTTTTCAAAGCAAACGCCTTCATACTTTGTATTTCTTAGTTTGGTTTGCTTTCCCATGATTCCACCAAGTTGGTCATAATCGGACATCTATATAGTATAGCTGTCATAGATAAGTAGAATAAGAAAATTATTTTTGTGTGAAAAACATGTTGGTTTTTCAGTGGAAACGCCGTCCAAACTAGTTAGAAAAACGTTCTGCAAGGGTATACAAACTTCGGACGAGCCGAAGTTAACTTTCCTCTATTTTTTAAATAATAAATTTAGTCATATTTTATTCTATTTTAAAAATCGCTCAGTTTTAAAGCTATCGAGCTGAAATTATGCACAGAGTCTTCTCTTAGATGCACACTACTAATATGTCGGATCCGACCGGATCGGATGATTATATCTCATAGCTCCCATAGGAACAATCGGTCGGAAAACTAATTTTAGTATGAAAAACTTTTTTTTTTTTAATGGAACCGTCTTTAAACTTTGTAATCGTAGGTTTTCTATGTTTTTGTATAATTCTACTAAGTTTTATTAAAATCGGACAACTATATGGTATAGCAGCGATACAAGAGATAAGTCTGAAAAACAGTCTTAGTTAGAAAAACTTTTTTGTTTTTAATGGTAGCATCCTGCACTTTTGTATTTGTTTGTTTCACATGCTTTAACATAATTTTACAAATTTTTGGCCAAATCGGATGACTATATCATATAGCTGCCATACGAACGATCGGTCGGAAAATGGGAAAAAGAGTATTTTTTGAAAATATTTAAACGAGCACTTGCAAGGGTATAAAAACTTGGGCACAGACGAAGTTAGTTAGCTTGCTCGTTAGGTCTATTTTGTACTTAATTTAACATATTATGTACACAGAAAAAAATAAGATCAAATATCGAGTTGATCTTCCAATATAATTTCAAAAATATCAATTTTTAAATATCCAAGAGTTACTATTTAATATCAATATGATGCTGTAGGATTACATTAATACTAAAAATATTATATTAATAAGCGAAATTCTCACAGTGATATGAAAAATACCCTAGTGACATGATTTCAGATCAAAGTAGAAATTGAAAATCTGGGGGCAGAAAGAGACAAACAGAGTTTCTTAAAACAAAGAGAGACAGCCATGGTCCAACTCGAAAAAGGCAAAAACAATGTATATGGCTTTGCCGTAGCACGCGAAACGGCGAATACTCTTCCGATTTGTCTGTTTTTGCTTTCATTGCTGATTGCAATTCCCAACGGTTTAAAGCGGTGAGCGCGTGGAGAGACATTCAAGCAGCGACAGTAATTAGCGAAAAGCCTACTGACGGTTGAAACGGGAGATTCCTGAAACAGTTCTGTATAGGCAACCAGCTCTTTTTGGTGTATGTAAATGCATTAGTTGTTCAAGTTGTGAACAAACGCAACTATTCTGGGACCTCGAGCCAGCTAAAGTCACTAATTTTAATTCCAATATATCTTTGAAATTTTAACCATGTCCTATGGGTACCATAAAAATATAGCTTTGATATTATTCAATACACCATTTGTAATACATTAATACCCCTTTGATATTATAAAACAAGAAAGAAAGTCGGTCAAGCCCGACTATAACATACTCTGTACCAAGAAAATTTTTCTTTTGATCATAACTCGAAAACCGTTCATCCGATCTTCTTCATTCCTTTGGCGGATCGATAAGTTATCCTAATAACTAAACATGCCCAGAAGGAACAAGCCATCTATCTTCAAAACTGTGAGAGATATGACGTTTTTTTTAAATTGCGGGGGCGGGAGGGGGCGTGGCCAAAATTGAAAATAAACTTGATCTGCCTGCAGACATAAGAAGCATATGTCCCATACATGTCAAACCTCTATCTCTTACCATCTCTGAGATCTGTGCGTTCATACGGACAGACAGACGGACAGACGGACAGACAGACAGACGGACAGACGGACAGACGGACATGGCTATATCGACTCGGCTGTTGATGCTGATCAAGAATATATATACTTTATGGGGTCGGAGATGCTTCCTTCTGGATGTTACATACTTTTGCACAAACTTATAATACTCTATGTACCTACGGTACAGAGTATAAAAATATATTAAATATTTTAGGCATGCAGTACAGATATTGTGAAAATACTGCATTGATACTATAAAAATATATCAGGCATATTGAAAAATATCAGATTGTTGATCCGAAACATTTCACATTGATATGTTCGAAAGGTACGAGTCATATTTTCGATCATATCAACTGGGTATTCTTCAGATGAAGGTCGATTCGATACTGAAAAATACCCGATTGATACTAAATATCGTGATCTTTTTTTTCTGTGTACACGAACTAAGAACTTACTTTTCTTAAATTTGAAATCCTACAGTAAGTAAAAATGTTTGTTCGTTTTTCACTAATATTTCAATCGTTTTTCGGCTTTAAAAACTTTCGCACACTCCAAAACGAATTATGTATGAAATTTCAAGTACAAAACTGTCAGAATTCTATTCCGTTTAATCTAGGACACCGTCAGCCGTTTTTTTCTGAGTGTATCTTTCCATTATATCCATTGTATCCATTTCATATAAAGAGCAAAAGTTAAACATAAGACATACAAGGATAGGTTTTTCGCAAAAAGCCCGGACCCAATACTCAATATGAATGAACGAACTGAACTTGGCACTCTAGGCTCAAGTATGAGGCTACCAGAAAATGTTTAGTCTACTCGGGGGACTGCCAGGAAACACTGATCACACATGTTGCCAGCGATGTGGCTTTTGTATCTCACGCTGAGACGTTCTCAAATGAATCACTCGGTGGAGGCCATTAGACCCCAGGCTAGCCCATTGCAGTGGCCATGCCTTTAAGTAGAGTTTAAATAAAATATTAAAATAATTAGCTAAAATTTTCAGTGACTAATGATTGCGCCTGAAGCGCACGCAGGCGTTTAAACAGTAAATGTTGCGAACCTGCAAGACAACTCCATTAGGGCGGCCCACATTTTGCACTGCTGGCACCGGCAGGTGGCTTTTTCTGTTGTTTTTGGACAGGTCGCCGCCGATGCAAAAATCATGAGGAAAGTTTTGCGTTGAAGGCGCGTGGCTAGAGGAGTCCCGCATATCGGAACAGGACAATCGATGAAGCGTCGCATCGGGCACGAGACACATGCATGTGTGAGGATGTCGGTGCCAGTGCCTCAATTTAGCATAACTGCGCGAACAGCGGAGGCATCATTAAACACATTAACAGACGGCCAAACAACTGACGACGGCAGGTGATGCCAACACCAGAGAGCCCGAGAGACAGGTTGATCGACTGACGCGGCTCGACTGTACACAACAGACCCAAAACCGAACCCGATGACTTTAATGAGTTTAACCCGTGCCTGCGGCGGCTCTGGGGCTCTCTGCTCTGTTTAGTTAATTGCAAAAGGATGCGCCACAGGACAACAGCTGCGAATCGAAGAAGTCGGCACACGAAATGCCAATTGATTTCCCCCTTGTGCCCCCCATCCACAAGCTCAAAGTTTAAGCGGCAGCTGTACCTTTGGCTCTGCTCACCATGATCCTGCGAGTTACGCATGCGTCTGTACATACACATACATGTGCATATTTGTATGCTTGTCCATTTCTAATGAACGTTATTGTCTCGCGACAAAGGCATAAGATCCAGCAGCGAAACTAGTTTGCCTCCTTCGGCTTAGAAACCGGTAACGGTACACACCCTTCCCGTTCCTTCCCTTCCCTTCGTCGGCGGTTCATTGAGGCGTACGAAATTATGTTTTGATTTTCCGTTCTGCCAAGAAGCAAAGCGCAGAACTCCTAACGAACCATGGCAAATTGTCTAATCTACACCCGATGTCTTCACACCTATTTGACGAGTGCACGCCAAAAGGGACACAACATGGAACTTGGGCGTTTTCGTTTTGGTTTTCGGTTCGGGTAGTGGTAGTGCATTACATTGTCGTTTACAAGCCACCCTGTCCTGCCCTCCGGCCCATCAAATGGCCATAAAAACAGTTTTATTAATTGCTTGTAATTTGTTTATGTTTTCTAGGCAATTTACTTTTTTATTAAGCGAGTGTGTGTGTTTTTGTACGGAAGCACAACTGCATTCTTTGTAGTTTCAGAGGGTTAGGAGGTTAGGTGTACAGGGAATTTTTCATGAATTCTGTTACACATTTTGATTAAGGTGGGGAGTAGGGGATCAAGATGTCGTCTGCTATGTTTGTCTTGAAAATCAGACAATCTCAGTTTTGTAATAGCAAATTGGCTGATGGTGTTGCCAACTCAAATGAGCGGGTATAACATACGATAAATAAGAATTTGTTAATCAGAAAGCCATCCGCACTATGGGACACTTCACCATAATCACATTCCTTAGTAGCAACTAGAAGTATTAAAAGGATTATTGCGGTCTAAGGGTGATGAGAATTGCAATCCCTATAAACATCTATCTAGCTACCTCCATCCCCAAAGTGGCTGTTATTCCAAAACTAAAGATAATAAGCAATTTGAGGGCCTTTTTTTATACCATGTTCCCATTGAAAATGAGAAAAATGGGATCATCAAGTTGTGCGAATGTATGTTACAGGGAGAAGGAAACATTTCCGACCCCATAAAGTATATATATTCTTGATCAGCATGAACAGCCGAGTCGATATAGCCATGTCCGTCTGTCCGTCTGTCCGACTGTCCGACTGTCCGACTGTCCGACTGTCCGACTGTCCGACTGTCCGACTGTCCGACTGTCCGTCTGTCCGTCTGACCGTCTGACCGTCTGTCCGTCTGTCTGTCTGTATGAACGCGTCGATCTCAGAGACTATAAGAGATAGAGCCACAAATTTTTGCACGAAGGTAGATTTATGCTGTACGCAGATCAAGTTTGTTTCAGATTTGGTAAATTCCACCCCGTCCCCCTTTTATCCCCAAAAAACCCAAGACCTCCTCTAGCCATCCTTGACTTAAAAATCCGTCAGATCCACAATTTTTAAGTTAGTATACATCAAGCTAGGCCCAATATCTATCTATGCTGAAAAGTACAGATCAAATCGGACAAAAAACACCGGAGCTATAAGCGAAACAGTTGAACTGATAAGACCATCCCCCCAGTTGTTTGTCAGGACTAGTAAAAAGTGTTGCCTACATTTGGGATGATAATTTTGTTGCATTCATCTTCAAAAATTCAAGAACAAATAAATGAAAACAAATGAACAGGGTATTTTGTGGTCGGGAAACTCTACTGCAGCGCCCTTACTTGTTTGTTTAGCAGATTTCGCTTTAATATCTGAAGTTAACACGTAGATTAAGTGAGCCGAACCATTCTTTATCATTATTGACCGTAAACTGCTTATTCGTGCTGGTTCCGAACTAGAACCAATTCCTATAAACGAACTCAACTTTGAAAAACTTAAAAAAAAGTCTTTAAAGCCACCGACCTCGTCACCATCCAATTTTTTCGACCCTTTTTCTGTGACTGATTTGGTCTTTTTTGAAAGGCAGGAAAATGGAGGTAATCCTTCTGACCCAGAGTACTACTGGCTAACTGCGTTAACCGCTGTTAACATTTGGTAACAGAGCGATGCACCCGCAAAGCTGCTGGCTAACGGAAGCGGCGATCTCACCCACGAAAAAATAGGAGGCGCTACATTAGGCTTGGTAGTCGACTGGTTATCGATTGGCTCGGATACGGACATCCGCCGAAGACAACCAACGCCATCGTTTTAGGGACAACAACATCAGTCTGAAAGTCCGAAGAAGAATTGTTCTTGCTAACCGATACAACTACGGGCTAAGTAGGAGGTCAAGAGCAGAGTAATCTATCGAAAAACGAAAACTGCGCTTTTCAATTCGGTTATCATCCCAGTCCTGCGGTAAGGCGCAGAAGCATGGACATTAACAGAGTCGGCAATCGGCGTGTTCGATAGAAGAATACTTCGGAGGATTTATAGACCTCTAAAAGTTGGCGATGAATTTTGTACCACGATTTAACCACCATTTAAGCTCAATGTGGACACTGATCTTGTCCAGCGCACACAAAAACAGCGTTTTCGCTGGATTGGCCGTGTTAGTCGTATGAATGAAGAAGCTCGATCAAAACCATTTGGTGCCAGCTCGCAAAAGTCAGAGGCTAGTGGAGGATATTAACCGACGTCTAGCGGTTGGGAATGTCGGGTCAAACAAGAAGAATAAGATTTTGAGATGTCAAATATTTTAGCTCGAAAGACTGAATTGGCGAACGATTGCATCTTAGCTTACACGACTATCAAGCGCTCGCGACAGTTGGCGAATAATACTAAAGTATATAGCCATAGCAACTTAGCAGTTAGACACTCATGTTTCAAAGAGCGCTATATTCCAGTGGGAAGACTATCTGATTCCAATTTGTTCATTCTTACATGATCTTTAAGTTGAACACTTTACAAAAGTTGCTTATAAATACTACAAAATCTTCTTTCATCTGAATAATCTTCAGTTTCAATTTTTGAACTATAAACCAAGTGGTAATTAAAAGTTTCAGTGACGTACGAAATGTGATCAGTACCGTCGAAGCCATGATGGTTTTCTAATAATATATTATTTGGCTATATAGCTTGGGTTAAACCAGAGCTGGTGGATGCATTTTCGAACGTTCTTTTTATTGCGCTCGTCTACTTAACCTGTCATCCTGCTGTCCTAGTTTCCATCCTCTTTGTGGAAGCTCTTCCTGACACTGTTTTTAGCCAAAGCTAAGCCCACATATAAGTTAATCATCCTTTTCAGTAGAGTTGTCGTTATTCGAATAAAGTATCATCTAGATAATTAAGTCTTTGGATCACTCGTGACGATGAGTGTGAAATATCAGGTGATATTTTTGTGATAATTATTTTTGAGTACAACAATATTTGTTTGTAGACATCATGCTTCTAAGATATGGCTCTGAACCACTTTTGTACCGGTTTCACTTTCAAACCGTTTTAAATCCGGCTCAGAACTAGCATATTAACAATCTACATATCGAATTTCAAGTTAATGGATTTAAAAGCTTCTATGATATAGATTTGAACCACTTTTGAACCATTTTACAGATTCACAGATTATCCCCTACGAATCTTTACTGATTCAAATAAGCATCATGTGAAAATATCCTAAAGATCCTTAAGATTGGTTCAGAGACTTAGACGCTTAAAAGAAACAACCACACAAATATACAAGCACACATTCAGTCAGTTTTATGTGCACTTTTTTTGCATGTTCAAAAATCTTCGTCAAATGGTCATGATATTGGTCTGCTATTCCGTTCACAAATAATACAAATATACAAATTTTAATATTATATTATTTTCAACATTTATTTATTCCATTTAAGAGAAGAAAGCCCTTTAGAGGGGAAAGAGGAAGACTAAAATTTGTATGGCATAACGTGAACAAATGTTTAAAAAGCGGGCTTAGCAGACTATCATGACCAGTACGTCATGATTTTGTTACATTTACAATGGATTTTTTTCTTTATGCAAATCCACAAATACTCCAAATAATCCGTACCATCAAAAATTATGTCCCACTCACTGCCATCCTTTTTCAAACCTCAATAGACGCATCACCTCTATTGGTTTTATGATCATATAAAATAATATGAAGTAAAAAATCAAGTCAATTTCGAATCAACAACTTTTTTGGTTCGACAAATTTACATGATAATTCCCTAGTTCTAAGAAATTTTGATGCTAACTTCATTTGGACAATTGATGTAAGTTTGCATAAGAATAATGTAGGTTAAACTTTGAAATAAGTCGGTGCACATCTTGATAGAAAATATTTATAATTTAGAAACTAACCGAATAACAAATAAATACAAAATCCGAGCAATCTCATAAACGCTTTCCATACAAAACCCTATTACAGTTCAGTGTAAAGATCCAGCTGAGACGAGCTAATTTGTTTATTTGTGTCTGCACAATTTGGAAAGCATCTCAAAGATACAATTTTTTTATATCCCAGTGTACATACATTTCTGTGTTCACTGCAGTAGCTCTTGTCTGAGTATCTCTACTTATCATGCTTCATTGCTTCATTATGGCAATGTTGCTAAGAATCTCATGCTCAGATCTATCCAATATATCTGATCATGCCAAATTTGCACCCCATAAATCCGGCCTGGGGTCGTCTGCTTGTAACATCTTTTTGCTACTACAAGATTGCAAATTGCGCAAATCGATCAATCGATACTTTCACCCAAGGTAAATGAATTGTGAAATCCTCTGGGCAGGCATCTGCAGCTTCTTGGTTGCTCCTTTTGTGTTTGGCTAAGCCGCAAACAAATTTGTTTTGCGCTCGAGATCAATCATGGCCAGTTGCAGTAATAAATCAAAAGGAACTCTGTTTGTGCCACGTAATTTCTTCGTTTTGTTTCTCGCTCTTTGCATGTCCTTCCCCTGGCAGGATGTGTCCAGTGTCTATTGTGTACCTCTGGCTGGATCCTTTGTTGCCTGCGTTGTTCCTTTACTTCAGTATTTCCTTTTTTTGTGTGCGAAATGCAAAATATGAACAAGGCAATGAAGAAATTTGCGTCGATCTTTTGGCGATATGCAAACATCTGCCCGGACCTTGTTTACTGGTTTTTTGGTTTTGGTTTGCTGAGGCGAGTTTTGTGCGCTAACGCAAACTGTACCTCCTGGCCTCTGTCCACTTCTTCACGCCGTGGCCCATCAATTTGCTACGTGCCCAGGCGGCGGCTTCCACGAAACTGTAAGCTAAGCGAAAGGATCCATAGAAACTAATCACTCAACACCTGTTATTTGGACAACATTAGCGCTGCTCGATACGTGCGCTGGAATGCGTGAGCGGTAGATGGGTTTTTTTTTTTGCCTTCGTTCCCTTTTGTCTTCCAGAAGGGTTTGGGAAACCTGTTGTTGGGCTGGCCTAATGCAGCACATTAATTCAATAGGCTCTCCAGACGGATCGTGGTTTGGTCATGCATGTAGATCACCCAGATCAAAATAACAGCGAGGCAGGTACTCCGTTTGGTATTGTGTCTGGAGGATTAGAGTTGGGCAAAAGGATCGATCGCTGTCTAAGCAGACCGGCTTATGGCTGAGCCAAAAAAAAAAACCCTGAAACGCATCCAAGCGGAAGTAACAGCTGCGTCCTGCTTCTTGTAATACACAGATGAGCCGGGCAATTATGTGGCGCAGCTGTAAAAATCGAATGCAATGAAAGCTTCGCTCCCACACAATACAAAAGCTTCCCAGATTCTCGTTTTTGGGGCTGTCGTCGTCGCACCTGTCGCACAATTTATTTTGCACCCAAGAAGTGAAAAGTCCAAAAGCAAAGCAAAACCACCAAAAAATAATAAAAAAGCAAAGAAAAGAAAAGAAAAAAAACAGTTGCTTGATGTGCAACGCATATCCGTTTGTCTTTAGCTTCCTTTTCGTAATGACGACAAACCAAAAGTAGCAGCTGCCATCAACAACAACAACAACAACAACAGCACCAAGCTGGTCCTGATCGCCAGATATTAAGGTACAGCACAGAGTCTCCACCAGACTAAAACTTCAACTCCGAAGTTTGCCCGCTCGTAATTTGCAATCGTTCACATGTTGTTCTTGTCTGATTTTATTTGCTTTGATATGGTTTTTTGTGGTCATAAAGTTTGCCTTCGCTTTAAGTAGCCTCTGCCCAAAATTTACGCAAACTTCCTTCTGTTTGACTTTTGGTGAGAAACAAAAGGTCGTTGTTCGTCCATGGGTTGTAGATCAATGTCACATTTATATTTTTCATCTCAGATTTATAACTTTATTAAAAATATGAGCGCTATGTTGATACAGTAAAATTACATTATAGAGATCTCTAAATGAATGGAATTCAAGCCGGCTTTTCAAATGATTGGGTTCTTCGCTGTGATTTGACGCACTCTCACGAGTATGGTCCATTGCGGCGATTATTAAAAAAAGAGGAAAGTCAGCTTTGGCTCTGCTGAAGTTTGTATTCCCTTGCAGCACGTTTTCTAACTAATTTGAAAGACATTTCCATTGAAAACAAACAAGTTTTTCCCACTAATACTACATTTCAGACTCTTTTTCTATGACAGCTATACCATATAGATGTCCAAATTCGACCAAACTTAGTGGAATCATGGGAATGCATAGAAAACTAAGAAATACAAAGTTTGAAGTCGTTTTCATTGAATACAAAAAAGTTTTTCTCACTAGAACTAGTTTCCCGACCAATCGTTCCTATGGCAGCTATATGCTATAGTCATCTGATTTTGACAAAACTTTAAAGAAATGTGTTAAAGCTTATAAAATAAATATATGCTAATTTTATAGAGGTTAACATTGTAAACAAAAAAGGTTTTCTTGTTATAGTCATCCGATCTGGCCGGTTCCGAAAAATGTTGTACCAAAAGACTTCGTTCACAGTTTCGTCGCAATAGCTTTAAAACTGACGTGGGAGATAGCATAGAAACCGATATATTCTTGATCAGCATGACGAGCCGAGTCGATATAGCCATGTCCGTCCGTCCGTCCGTCTGTCCGTCTGTCCGTCCGTCTGTCCGTCCGTCCGTCCGTCCGTCCGTCACAAATGCATTAAGGTAGACTTATGCTGTACGCAGATCAAGTTTGTTTCAGTTTTGGAAAATTCCACCCCGTCCCCCTTTTATCCCCAAAAACCCAAGACCTCCTCTAGACATCCTAGACCTAAAAAACCGTCAGATCAACAATTTTCAAGTTAGAGCCTCGTGGATTAGGATAAATCAAGCTAGGCCCAATATCTATCTATTCTGAAAAGTACAATCAGATCGGACAGCTGATAAGAGCACCCCCCAGTTGTTGGTCAGGACTAGAAAAAAGGGTTGCCTACATTTATGATGACAATTTTGTTACAAAAACCGGTTACATTCATCTTCAATAATTTAAAAACAAATAAATGAAATCAAATGAACAGGGTATTATGTGGTCGGGAATCTCGACTGCAGCGCCCTTACTTGTTTATAATATTGCCAAGGTTGATAAAAACCGGACAACTATA
This sequence comes from Lordiphosa andalusiaca, assembly GCA_035044965.1. Classification (NCBI taxonomy): domain Eukaryota; kingdom Metazoa; phylum Arthropoda; class Insecta; order Diptera; family Drosophilidae; genus Lordiphosa; species Lordiphosa andalusiaca. The sequence goes on along the minus strand of JAWNNM010002368.1, from coordinate 228,468 downwards.
TGGTATAAATGCCAAACAAAAGATAGGTCTTAAAAACAGTCATAGTTTGAAAAACCTTTTTTGATTTTAATGGTAGCGTCGGGCATTTTTGTATTTGCTTGTTTTACGTGCTTTCACCCAGTTCTACAAGTTTTTGTCCGAATCGGATGACTATGTCATACAGCTCACATACGAATGATCGGTCGGAAAATGGGTCGTTGTGGGAAAAACTTTATTTTTGAAATTATTTACTCGAGTTGCAAGGGTATAAAAACTTCTGTACAGACGAAGCAAGCCTAACTTTCTCGTTTTTTTTTTTTATCGATTCTCCAAAGGAATGGTAAAGATCGGATCGAGTTATAGGAAAAACGTACATTTATGATGGGCAGCATTGGCTGGATCAGCGATGGGCAGCACTTAACACACAACACATTGTGTGGTAAATGAAAACTTTGGAAGGTACAGTGTATAGTCGGGCTTGACCGACTTTCTTTTTTGTTTTATATCTGTTTTTACATATTATAATATACTTTTTACGATTTGAATTTTAACCTCAAATTGATATTTTAAAATTCAAAAGAGAATACTAATTAATCATGACCAAAAGATAATCAAGAACTATTTTGTTTTTTCTGTGGACTAATACATTTTCCTGCGGTTTTTGAGTTTAGTTGAATTGTTCTCATTTCAAGAACATTTGTTCTATAATATTTAAGAAAACATCCTTGTTCTCGCTTTGAGTTGAACTCAACTTATTTTCTAAACAGGTTTTTACTTTCTGTATACAAAGAAGAAAAACCAGTTGAAAAAATAAGTTATATTCAATATTTGGTCTTTTGTCTATCAACGCGAGATCTTATATATATCTTAGTTTTTCAGAGTTTTTAACATTTCGTGTGTCCAGCATCCCTGCATTATTTATATTTATTGTGATATAAATAGAAACATTTTAACGCCAAACCCGCAAAGTTTGAGAAACTTGGGCTAGTTAACTCAAAGCTGGCGCCAATAGCTGGTGAAGGTAACCGGGTGTGAAAGTTTTTGAAGAAAAACCCGTTTCAAAAACTGACTAGGGGGGGCCTAGTCAAGTTATTTTTTATCAGTCGATTCAGATTCCTTAAAAGTTGTGTCTGTTAATTAAAATGTTCCTTGATTATATCTTACGATCTCGCTTACTTGTATACTTATTTTTGAACAAATCTTCTTAGTTTAACTAATTATTGTGTTTACTTTGAATCAGTTTTGTTTTCTGAGTTCGAGGATTTTCGTATGTTCGACATTCGTCCACCGCCTGCAAGCAACTGTTCACGCTCATCGATCAGCCACAAGTCGCAGCTTACGCATCATCGATGGCGTCAATGAACTTGACCATATGCCAATTGTAGTTTCCATACAGTCACTCCGCGTTGCAGTCCCTGGGCTAAATGCTGATCTTGGCTGTTTGTTGTGCGATCTGTTTGCTCAACAAAAACAAAAACTTCAACTCAGCGGAAAAAAACAAAAATGTAACTGAAATTGTGTTTGCACTAACTTTAAAACAAATCAAGCAAGGCAATGCGATCGTCGCGATTCGAGATGGCGATGAAGTTCAAGATTGCATCGCATAAAAAAAATAATACAATAATAAGAAGAGATCCTTTGGCGGCTTTCGGCGTCTCAAGGGCAGTGCATCATCATTAAGAATGTCGAAATTTATGGAAGATTTTTGCCGAAAACTAAAAATAAAGCGCAGAGAGATGGGGCTGCGGCTTTTATGGCCTATGCTTTAGCTTTTGCTTTGTTTTCTCTTTTCAGGCAGAGATTTAAACACTTCCGGTTTTTACAAAACTCGAGCCTCGATCGTAATTTGATATATTTATGCGTTGAGAAATTCGCAAAAATCCGGCAACAGCTGCTGGACAGCTTTCACGTTAATGACAAACTCCGGACAGTCCGTTACAGTTCAAAACAATTGGGCGGAAATGTCATAAGCAAGTAAATGTTGCACTCAATAGAAATGCGAAATTTAAATAAGAATGCACTTTGGGCCTAGGGCATAATTATAAGAGGAAACCCACAAGACATTCATAAAGGAGGAGAGGCCTACCCAAATCAAAGCACAACACGACAAGGACAAGGGCAAGGACCAAACCGTGAGAATGCTGCGCGACGCAGTTTCTGCTTGGTATCCACCGCAGCATCATTCTCGACGCTTTACTCTCCTGCTCAATCTCTAACTTATTGTATGAGTCCTACCCCAGAGCCACCCCAGTTCCGTTCTGCAATGCGTATGCCATTCTGCGTTTTGGGGTTGGGTTGCATAAATTATACTCGTTTCGTACATGCTGGCGAGTGTGCCAAAAAAAGGGCAAATCAAATGCGTAGTTTTCCATGCTGATTGCTTTTCAACAAGTTTTACGCGTTTTTGAACGATTTGGTACAGTTTTTTTTAATCTGTTTGGTGTTACAAGCATAAATATATACAAACAGTTGTTGAAGATGCGCACTTTCAAGGCGGGAGTTTGTTGGCGTTGGGGTACACTGTGGATTTGGAAAGTTCAACTCTTTTTTGTCAAATGCATCATTGGTTGCAGTTAAAGATCACGATCCCAATTTGTACACTCAGAGAATGAAAAACGTAATACTTTGAGCTGTGTTAAGGTTAAGAGAAAAGGACAAGAGTCGTTTGTCGATATTTGTTTTACTTTTTAAAATAATTACAAAATCTTTACTTGTACTGGTACGTACCGGTAGACCGAAATAAAAAAACTGGGCACCGTATCGAAAACCGAAATAATTTATAAACCGTAATAGTACCTTTTACCTAAGCATTCATTTCGGTTCTTACCGGTACCTGTAGCGGAACCGAAAATCGTTTCGGTATTAATCCCCTGGTTGTTATTATTATTAAAATACTAAAAATGCACTCGGGTATAGCAATGCACGCGGGTTATCTATGTTGAAATACATATATATTCTTGATAAGCATAAACTAACAAGTCAATATGTCAATATATAATCTTCAAAAGTAGCATGATTGACTTGTATGGGTATGGGATATAAATTTCTTAAGCTTTTAGGCAAATCAAGATTATGTATAGTTTAGTTTATGCCACGCCTGCAATTTGAAATACAGGCTTATATCCAAAGTTGGCATTATTCGAATAAAAAACAAGAAAGAAAGTCGGTCAAGCCCGACTATAGCATACTCTGTACCAACGAAATTATACGCTCAGCATAAATTTTGATGCTGCAGTAGTAGCTGAAAGCAGCGCTGCTTCTGCGCTGCTGCAGCGAACAGTCTTTTGATCATAACTCGAAAACCGTTCATCCAATCTTCACCATTCCTTTGGCTAGTCGATAAGTTATCCATATTACTAAATATATCTAGAAGGAACAACCCACCTATCTTTAAAACTGTAGGAGATATGACGTTTTTTCTAAATTGCGGGGCGGCAGGGGGCGTGGCCAAAATTGAAAATAAACTTGATCTGCCTGCAGACATAAGAAGCATATGTCCTATAAATGTCAAGCCTCTATCTCTTACCATCTCTGAGATCTGTGCGTTCATACGGACAGACAGACGGACATGGCTATATCGACTCGGCTGTTGATGCTCATCAAGAATATATATACTTTATGGGGTCGGAGATGCTTCCTTCTGGAAGTTACATACTTTTGCACAAACTTATAATACTCTATGTACCTACGGTACAGAGTATAATTATCTAGATAATTATTTGAAAACAAGTGTTATTTATGAAATTTTATTTGTAAATAATTCTATATAAATAACGATCATTCGAATGATTATCTAGCTAAAATTATTCGTTATTTAAATAAAATTAATCGACAAATAACACTTCGAATAAATTATTTGTCTACAAATTGACAAATTTTTTTGGAATAAAACGAATAAATCTAGCTCAGATAAGGAGGCGTTCAAACCCCCAAATAACATTATGACAAAAGAAGTGGCTCTTGTCATACCTGCGAATCTGGTTGAACGCCTAGGAGCTGCTTGTTGGGGAAGATAAATTGGTGTACCCTCATAATAAGAAGGAAATTCGTGTCTATTCTTTGGTTTTGGACATGCCGAACTAAGCGTAAGATAATTAGGATAAGTTTTTTGGGCTTATGCAGCTGTAATAGAATATTTGTTATTCGTGAAAATATTATTCGTAGATTATTTATTCTGACACGAATAAATTGTTGAGCAAATAAATTTCGATTATTTTTATTTGGAATAAATTTTTCGGATAAAGCAACATTTTATTATTATTCGAATAAAAATAATTTTATGAAAAATTATTCGTTATCCGTATTCGAATAAAAAAATGCCAACTCTGCTTATATCTATCTCCCTTTCAGTTTTGTGGATACATAGATGGTTTATAACTTCCAGTACACTAAGGGAAAAGCGCTGAGATATTTTAATGTTTCCACAGTGATTTTACTATTTTCACCATTGATATAGCGTTTAATATGATATTCGTATATCTATGTAAAGTATACAAATAGTTAAAAACTTTTTTTTGTATATTTCAAAATTTTTCTAGCCAACCTAGAGTCAAATTTTCTTTGTTATAGAATCCAAGAGTTTTCTTAGATTTAGTTCTGAAAAACTACGAATTATATTAATTTGAACTCGGGATCTCTGGACTTAAAACACCGATTGGAATGCCGTCTTAGCCAGTTGTGCCATCCCGTTTGCTGGCTAATAGACGGCTATAATAGTACTTTTATTTAATAGCCTTAAGTATTCATCAATATATTTCTAGCATATTGCGAAATTCGACCGCTTGTAATTCTCAAGTTGGAATTCCCGGCACTGGGAACATCAATTCGCCGTTTTAATATGGTTTTAAGCAAGTCAAAGTGCTTTTAAAATAATTTAATTGCAAAAGGGGCATAGTATGGGCAAGCATTCAACCAATCGATGTAACCGTCCGTCTATCCATCCATCTATATATATGTTAAAGATAAAGCCACCATTTTTTGGCATGTAGGTATCTGTGTATACCATACACAGATCAAGTTGATTTTTGATTTGAAATTCGATCGATTGGTCAGGATCTTCTTCAATAGCACTACAAATTACGAGCTAAGTAATATTTACAACACTTGCATATTTATATGATATTTGAGTTAAACTTTTTTCAGTGTAAATCATTCAATTGCTTGGCCAAAAACCAACCCCACTAAAATCATGAGAATCCCAGCTTCTACTTAGATGAGTAACCGGGATCAAGAACAAGGCGCAATAATTGTACCAAATTTCGACTTTGGCATTTCGGAGTAGCTGAGAAAAAAAAAGCCAAAGAAAAGGAATGCGCAGTTTAGATTTCAAGGATTATGCGCAGCTAACACAAAGGATGAGATGACAATCAAAAAGGAGAGTGCGTAATTATTATTATTTTTTTTTTTTTTTGAATTGGCGTTGCGCGGTTAGCAGCATAAGGGACAGAGAACGTACTGTTTAAGGGAGAGGGCCTCGGCTCAAGGACAACCAGGTTGAGGAACAACGGCTGCATGCCAGGACATGACGGGATAACGAAAGTAGAACACACACACACACCAACTGGGGTGAAATTATTAAATAATAATCAAGTTGGGCATAATAATAGTGCCATAACCTTGAGGCAAGGTAAACAATAATTAAACTAGACCAAAGGCCCAGGGATGACTAGGGGATGTAGGTATTGGCTTAGGGTATCCGAATCAGCAACACACACGTGTTGCTTCACTCGTCCTGGTTGAGGCTAATCTGCTGACGCATTCGATGGGACATTCAAAATTTGCTGGCAGCTGTTGCCTTCGTTTTGACTTGAGGCAGCTGCTGCTGCAGAAGCGGCGTTATTGTCATCATCGTCGTCGTTGAAAACACGTGCCAAGGTGAGTCAGCAGCCAAAGCTGAGGCCAAAGCTATTATCCTGCGGCCTGCTAGGAGCCATTTTTCAAAAAAAACTTAACCCCTTGTGAAACTTAATTGAATGGCATAATAATTAAGAATCGAAAGAAGAAATATGAGCTCCTGAAGATGTCATGTAGATGGGTTTGATTTGAGCACAAAATCAAAAACTCATTTCTACTAATATCGAAGCACATTTTACCTCTGAATAAACTAGTAACCAAATTTCACAATCTTTCAATTTTAAATGCGTTGCAGTTAGTTCACATTTGAGAGATTAATAAGAAATCTGCTCAGACTCTTAGCGATTTATAAAGCATTGATTCACCACAATATTCCAAAGACATATTGTTATATTATAGTCAGATATACATAAATAGAAACTCTGTTTAAAACAACATATCTATGTAACATTATATGTTTGATGAAAAAATGACAAAAGCGTTATTCTGGTGCCAAGACACTAACAGGCATCACTAAGCGTTAATCCGTCGTTAACGACAGGTAATGCATCACAGCGCTAGGTCAATACAAGAACATTAGTGTCCACCCATCGACCGGTAATGCAACGCATTACGGAAATTTTACGGGAAATCCCATAGAAAATTCCTTAGCCAAAATATTGGGGCAAGTGTTCACTAGGAACAGTTAGGGGATTCGTTAATATCGCACCTGTGCTGACGAGCTACATTCCTTCCGAACGACTGCCTTTCAGTGACTGATTACACTGGGCTTGTTGTCCAGTATATTGAAGGAATGGTAATGTACGTCCGGAGAAAGATGGAGGGACATACGGACATGGCTGATCAAGAATAAATGGAGTGATGTCTTCGATGTCTTCGAATTGGATGATAATTGTAAGAAAAGCATTACCAGAAAACTCGAGTTTTTTTTATACCTTTGCTAAAGGTATTATAATTTTGCCCAGAAGTTTGCAACTCATAGAAATATTCATTTCCGACCCCATAAACTGTACATATTCTTGATCAGGGTGACGAGCTGAGTCGATCGAGCTTTGTCCGTCCGTCTGTCTGTCTGTTTCTACGCGAACTTGTCTCTCAGTTTTAAAGCTATCGAGGTGAAATTTTGCACAGAATCTTTTTTTTGCTGCACACTACCAATATGTCGGAACCGACCGGATCGGATGACTATATCTCATAGCTCCCATAGGAACAACTGGTCGGAAAACTAGTTTTAGTGAGAAACGACTCCAAACTTTGTAATCGTAGGTTTACTATGCTTTTTTATAATTCTACCAAGTTTTATTAAAATCGGACAACTATATGGTATAGCTGCCATACAAAAGAGATGTATGAAAAACAGTTTTAGTAAGAAAAACTTTTTTGTTTTTAATGGTAGCATCATGCAATTTTGTATTTGTTTGTTTCACGTGCTTTCACATAATTTTACAAATTTTTGGCCAAATCGGATGACTATATCATATAGCTCCCATACGAACGATCGGTCGGAAAATGGGAAAAAGAGTATTTTTTGAAAATATTTAAGCGAGCACTTGCAAGGGTATAAAAACTTCGGCCCAGACGAAGTTAGCTTGGCATTCTCGTTTTGGGTTTTTTTGAGGAAGCTGTACTTTTATAAGGGTACACTCAGAGAAAAAATAGAGAATTTCATACTTGGATCAAAAATTTTCAATTCCAAAAGTTCGATCAGAATGAAAATTTGTGAACGTATTTCAACGGCGAAAGTCTTGCAAATTCAAGAACTAATATATTTGTTCTTAAGAGCCTTCGTTCTTAAGATATTCGTTCTGCTTTTTTGTGGGTTTAGCATTGGGAATTTGTAAAATTCTAAATAGCTCGAAAACGATTTACACTCAGGGAAAAATCGCATAGTATAACCTAAGACAATCATATTTGATTTAACTATGCCCCTTTTGTATTAAAATGAACTAATAGCCACTTGGAATTGACTAAAAACATGTTAAATCGGCGAATTTCAGTTACCCCTTTTATATTCCCTATGCAGGGAATTCCAACTTGAGAACTACAAGCAGTCTTATTTTTGCAAAATGCCAGAAAGATATTTATAAATAACTGTAGGCAATTCAATATAAGTAGAATTTTAGCCATCGATCAGCCAATTTACGCGATGGTTGAGACGCCATTCCAATCGAGTTCAAGTCCAGAGGTCCCGAGTTCGAGTAACTAACATAATTCGAAGTTTTTCAGAACCAAATCTAAAAGCATTCTAGCTCCTGGGACTCCATTACAAACAAATTTGAGTATATAGAAAAGAGATGTCAAAATTTTTAAATAAAAAAAACTTTTTAACTATGTTTCCATGTTAAATTGAACTATTGCCAATATTAAATTTGAAGTGTGCACTTCTTATATATACGAATTCCATATTTAACGCTAAATCAATGGTGAAAATATTCAAGTCAAAGTGTAATTATTAAAATATCAGTGTATTTTTCCCTGATTGTAGAATAGAGAAATTTGGTAAAATTTTGTTTTCCCATATTTTTTCGAAAAATAAAAACTGTATTTTTTGATCGAAGGAACAAATTCATGTTTGGTCTTGATTCCACTTCCACAATTAATTTGCAATTTACTACCAGTTTTGGAATAGTTTTTGAATCGAGAACAAGGCTGAAATATATAATCGCGAAAATAAACTTATGAATAACAGCTTAAACAATTCTTTACCATGCTCATCTACTGATAAATGTGAAATGGGATCTTTAGCTAAACAGCTACATAAGTACATGTAATGAAAAAGTTACAGACATAAAGCCGCTAAAAGATTTCATTGCTTTTGTTGAAAGATTTCTTAGAGTGCAAAACTAGCATTATAAATCGTTCAAAATAGCGTATTTTTGTATAGGCTGTTGCAAACAACGAAGTTATAGTCCAGCGACCTTTTTATACTCTTAGATTTGTGTTGTTCATTTAAAGAGCCAGTATTTATTTAATGATTGACTTAAATTTAGCATGAATATATCATATTTTGAATAATATCAAAACTTTTAACTTCCATTTTTGGATAACATGGGTTTTAAACCCCACAAGCGTTAAGGATTCACCCTGAAGTGAATCCCTTCCGTTTTTTAGGGAGTTTCGCATCCCTGGTAACAACAACTTTAAATATCAAGCTCAAGTCAATCTCAGCCACTTTTGAATCAATCTTTTTTCGGATTGAATATAGTTTGATTAACGATCTCAATATAACCTCGGGCATACTTGCACCAAATCGACTTCGAGATCAAATCAAGTACGAATCTTAAACTTAAATCAATATTGGGTCATCTTGATTGGATCCTACCTAGGGATCAAGTCTAGCTGCAATAAAAAGCTAAAATCAACAAGTGTGTTCTTGAATTAAGCCAATATTGAGCTAGAATCAAGCTCCCTCGAGCTACAGCCGGTTGAAAAATACGAACTCAAGTCAATTCTTCTTGTACTTGGATTAGGAAATTCTGGGATTAAGAGACTTTTGACATAGTTTGGAAGTGATATTTCGAATTTTCTTCTGTGTAGTAATTGTTATACTTCTTTTGAGATCACATTGATTCTGATTGTCCTATTAGAAGTACATTCTGAGACTCTGCAGTCCAATATCGACTAGGTTCGTTAGATTCGGAACAGGTTTTGGTTCGGCTGTTTATTGCACACTTAGTTCGGTTCAAGGTTCGGTTGACAATATAAATGAGTTCCTAATTGTGATCGCTTGGATTTGGGTACAGAAATCGAAATTGATTTGATGAATGGTAAGCTTTTTGGTAGCTTAGGCACTTTGTTAAGAGGTTAATACTGAAATATATAATAACTACAAATATATATAAATTTTAAATATAAGTATGATAAAACTAGATGAACATGAAATATATGATTTTATTTTAAGCGAAGCTTCATTCACTTCATTTCAACTCCTTATGAACCACTTGGCTGACAACGGGTTAAGCCCTAACCCAGGGCCAAGGATGATTAAAAGGAGCAGGCAGCAAGAGCAGGAGCAGGCAACAGCAGCTGGCTGTTGCCGATCACGACATTTATCTGTGCGGTTGTCTTGCCAGAAGCCAGGACAATTGGCAACCAGTTTGCGCCCTAAGCTTCACAGCCACGTCCTTTGTCCTTAAAGAAAGCTGCCAGACCAGGCAGCAGCCAAACAACAGATGTTTTTTTCTTTTATTTTTTAGTTTTGTTTGCGTGCCGCTGGAGGAACGTGTTTCCGAACATGATTTATAGCTCGGCCGATCTACTCCACGTTAGAGACTCGAATCTCTCGTGGCGAGCATTGTTTCCATTGACCAGCAGCTGCCGCTGAAGGTATAGAACAGGGCGGCGGCGTCTTGGGCCCAGAACCGGTCCCAGTCCCAGTCCCAGTCCCAATCCCATCTCTCTTGCTTTGTGTCGTTTTTATGGCGTGTTATGATTTCGTATTACAATTAGCCGGCACAAAAGGCACGCTGCCTATTTTGGGTTGTCAATTGTTTGCGATCTGTAAAGCCAGAGAGGGGGGCACCGGATCCCATAAATTTCTGGCCAAGGCATAAAACTTGTCAAAATTGTGCAGTTAAGTAGACATTAGATGCTCCTGGAGTGCTGAGTACTTCATTATCTCTTCAACTCGATCTCAATCAATCTGGATGGCGGAGCAGGCGCAGGCGCAGACGCAGGCACCAGTCAGCACGTAGATGTCCGTACACACACCTCCCGGCAGCACTTAAGACAAATAACTAACACACCTATCGACAGGCCGCAGCAGGCGATGCAGCTTCCTGACGCATTTTCAATTAGTTCTAAATCAGAACTAATTGAATTCATTTACGAACTGGAGCCGGCCACCGTCTCTGCCATCTAGGCAATCTTATCTTAACAGTTATGATGTCCCTGTCCATGTGCCGGGCTTGTTTTGGCATTCTCAGCCGAAAATTTATTGACAAAATTTGCAACACAGATTGCATAGGGAAGCTGCATGACCAGTAGCCCGTGAAGGTAGCAACCAGGCAGTGGAACCTGCCGCCATCTAAGGCCTGCCGGCACATATGCGAGATCTATGGACGGGTCTGGTGCAACTTGTGTGCATAATAAATGGAGCACACGAGCGCAAAGTCGCAGCCGGTTGGGGGGTTAGGGGGGCTCATCTGCCCTAGGTGTATACAGTTTAAGATTTTGTACATTTTTTTTCACACTTTGAAGAGTATTTTTAGCTCCTCAGACGACTTACCATTCTGGGAAACTAGAATCATTGTTTTTGGGTGAGCTCAAAGCCCAAAGGTAAGATAACAGTAGTAACTCATCTCCGCATCCTAGATACCCAATGTTTTACAGAGTTAGAATCATCTAAGAAGTATTCGAGCATCAACCTAGCTCTTGTCATATCAATCTTTAAGAGCTAATCCTCCTCAGAGTTCAAACATGTTAAGAAACTGCAACTTTACGAATTCTTGGTGGCTTTTCCTGTGTAAGTCCTAGAGGTAGAGCCAACCAATTGTCAATTTTTCTTCCCACATACTCAAAAATCGCAAGTGTAGTGTAGCGGGTAATGTGTGTGCCTGCTGTGCAAGAGGTCGTGGGTTCGAGGCCGACTAATTCGATGAAGTAAATTGGATCCAGCGAAGTAGCTCTTTTCTGGTTAAATAGATCCGTGAGCACAGAAAATTCCCATATTTGGTGTGAAGAGCAGCCAGAAGCTGTGCAAGAACTGCCAACAACTTTCTTAAAGATGACGACGGCAAGAACGTTACTGTGTATGAGAGCGCTACCGTGAGAATATTATTAACTTTGTTTCGCCCAAAATGGTAGAGCTGTACTTGGCTGACATGTGGTTTCAACAAGACGGTGCCACATGCCACATAGCACGCGAAACAATGGCCCAGTCGTTAATTTGCCGCCTAGAGAGATAAAGCCTTTAGACTACTTTTTATGGGTCAATATTGAAGATTCGTGACATCTTCTAACATATATAACATATTTCAAATATATAGATCGTGCCATCGATTCAAATAAAGCAATCATACATTCTTTTGATTTGTAAAGGGTGATTTTTTAAGAGCTATTGGAAAGTTAAAAAAAAAAAAACACACAAAATTCAGAAAAAATGCATGAAATCTTTATTTGAATCGATAGTACGGTCCATATAAATTAATGTTTGAAGATTATTTCATGCAAATGTTGACCGTGACTGCGCCTCAAATGGTCCATGCGCTTAGTCCAATTTTGGCACACTCTTTCCAACATTTTAGCCGGTATCTCACGAATAAATGCTTCAATGTTGTCTTCCAATGCGTCAATTGAAGCGGGCTTGTCTGTATAGACATTAGCTTTAACATATCCCCACAAAAATTAGTCTAAAGGCGTTAAATCGCACGATTTAACGTGAAATAAAATGTTCACCGAACTCACCTCTCAATAAGTCCATTGTTGCGCGTGCTGTGTGGCATGTGGCACCGTCTTGTTGAAACCACATGTCATGCAAGTCAAGGCTCTTGCATTTTGGGCAAACAAAAAGTTGGATATCGCATCATTTTTGAAGAAGTACGGTCCAATGATGCCACCAGCCCATAAACCGCACCAAACTGTGACTTTTTCTGGATGCATTGGTAGCTCTTGGAATATTCACTCTTGGCTGATATTCACTCCAAAATTTTGTCACAATAGCCCGAATAGCCGCTTCAGTGGGTCGATTAACTGACCATAAAATGAAAGAAGCGCGAGATAAACTTTCTTAACAGATCACGCATTTTGATACTAAAAGTCAATAATTTGCAAGAGTTGTTCGTTTGTAAGACGATTCATGGTTAATTTTTAGACTAAACTGAAGATGTTCGACAGTGAATCAAAACACGAAACGTGCGTGAGCTGTTTAAACCAGTGTGGCCAAAAAGATAATAGCTAAAAAATCACCCTTTAATTGTCCTATTTTTATCAAACTTGGCAAAATTATAAAATAGCATAGAAAACTTATGAATACAAAGTTTGGAAACGTTTCCATTGAAAAAAATGTGTTTCATACTATAACTAGTTTTCCGACCGATTGTTTTTACCGATGCTTAAAAAGACTCTGTGCACAACTTCAGCTCGATAGCTTTAAAACTGGGAGGCAAGCTCGCGAACAAACAGATACACAGACGGAGGGACAAAGCTCAATCGACTCAGCTCGTCACCCTGATCAAGAATATATATGGCTTATGGGGTCGAAAATTAATATTTCTATGCTCTGCAAACTTCTAAGCAAAATTATAATTTGCCCAGAAGAAATATTCATTTCCAACCCCCTATATTGATATATTCTTGATCAGGGTGACGAGCTGAGTCCATTGATCTATCCGTCTATATGTTTCTACGCAAACTAGTTTTAAAGCTATCGAGCTGAAATTTTGCACAGAGTCATCTTTTTGCTGCACACTACTAATATGTCGGAGCCGACCGGATCGGATGACTATACTTCATAGCTCCAATAGGAACAATCGGTCGGAAAACTAGTTTTAGTGAGAAAAACTTGTTTCTTTTCCATGGAAACGTCTCCAATCATTTTAGTCGTAGGTTTTCTATGTTTTTTTTATAGTTCTACCAAGTTTTATTTGAATCGGACAACTATATGGTATAGCTGCCATACAAAATATAGGTCTGAAAAACAGTCTTAGCTAAAAAACTTTTTAATTTTTAGTTGTAGCATCCTTCAATTTTGGATTTGTTTGTTTTACATGCTTTCACATAATTATACAAATTTTTGGCCAAATCGGATGACTATAACATATTGCTCCCATACGAACGATCGGTCGGAAAATGGGAAAAAGAGTACACTTGCAAGGGTACAGCTAGGTTAGCTTTCTCGTGTTTTTTTAAATAGAATTCACTTAGGATTGAAAAATCGGTTTCGGCAGCTGAAACAATTTCGAATTTTCAAAGTATACCTGATTTAGTAACAGCAGCTTAACCACATAAAACTCTAAAGTTCTAAGGAAAAACGACTCGAATCTCGATACAGGGCCGATTATAAAGATTGATAGCAACTGGAAACGGTATTTTCCTCTTTTATTTCAAGTTGAGGAAATACAGGCCCCCCTTAAGCTGGATACGCCTTTGCACGACTTAACGGCGGCGGCTTTATGCAAAAAAACAGCAAGGCGAATGGCAGCAGCAACAGCGCAAGCATCAACAAGTGGCGCTGCCTTTAAACATTAAACAAAATAGTTCCATTACTGAGAATGCTTAGAAAGCTCAGAAATTACTTTCTTTTTTTTATTGTTCTTTTTATCAATGCAAATGTTGGGCATTGACAAGAGCTGAATGCTACGTAGATTATTTGAAAGTTTAGCTGTTGTCAGCTAGCAGCAGTGCTGACAGTGAGTTGTTGTCAGTTAGCGTCTTTAAAACAATCTCGCCATCCATTTTTGCTTTGCTAACAGAGCTATGCTAGCAGAGTTGTGCTACCTGAGCTCTGTAATGCTACCCCCATCTCTAGTCCAACTTGAATCTCCCTTCTCCAAACAGCTCAGGCAGTGGCCAAGCACGTTCCATGGTTCCGCAACTCCAAGTGTTTATATTTATGATCTGCTTGAACAACTGAATCGATATAGCCATGTCCGTCTATCCGCCCGGCCGTCTGTTCGTTAGAGCGCGTCGAGATAGTTCCAGAATTTTTGGCTTGCAGCATACATCGCAGATCAGGTTCATTTCAGATCAGGGCTGCAAACCTCGAAAAAGCAGGAGGGGTTCACTCCGAGGTTCGAACCCGCGAAAAGTTTTGCGTTCGGGTTCACGGTGCGGATTCGTAAGGTCGCTGAACCCAGGTTCAGGTTAAAACCGTGGTTCAGACCTCATTATTGCTGTTTTTGTTCTAATGTCAAAAATTGTTGGTTTCTTGGATCCAAAAAAAAAACAGATGTCAGAATTGGGACTGAACTTAAAATGTGGAAACTTTTACGAAACACTTTGACAATATATTACAGTATTATGTAGAAGAACTTGTGTGCGACAAGTGTACCAAGTTGAGTAGAAATTGCTGGTAAGAATGTGAAAAACATATATATTTTTATACCGAACCATTTTAAAATTTTTTTGCTTCGGTTCGGGTTCGGTTCCGACTTCCCAAAAAACCCGGAGCCTCCGACTCCGGAGCGGTTCGACTCCGAACCGGCTTGCAGCCCTGTTTAGAATATGGAAAATTACCCCCTCCAACAGCAAACACAGCAAAAAACTGTCAGAACCCCAACTTTTAAGTTAGAGTCCAGTGACTTAATACATATCTGGTAGAACCCGAAATCTCTATATTCTGAAAAGTAAAAATAGATAGAGGAAACACAACTCTTGTGATCGAAAAAAACGTTAGATTGTTTTGGTAAAAATGAGAGTAAGTGTGCATACATTCTGGGCACTCAAATGCAGCGCTTTCTTTTGTGTAATTTTGGATGGTCAAGTCGAGCTCTTTTTTTGAGTAAAGCTCCTGGAAGTCAGCTGTCGCGCAGTAGGGCGAAAAGCCAAAATTGCGACATAATTCAGCGGAATCCTGTAGCAAAAAAATGTTGATGCAATCTTTTTAAGAGTATTAAAGTATTCCAAAAAAACTTTAAAGTTACAAATATGGAGAACATTTTTTTTTTAGAATTAAGAGAATAATTTTTTTCTAGTTTTTGCAAAATAATATTTTTTTTTTTTAAACATCTTAAGTTAAAAGGTAGCTAACACGATTCTTTGGTAAAATTCTTAACTTAAACAATTTTGCTAACAATCGGAAAAGAATATCTTATAGTTTCCGAAGGAATACTCTGGCCAAATTTTAAAAACATTTTAGATTTCAGAGATATTTATAAAAAAAAAAAAAAAAACACGCAACCAATTTCTATTTTTTCCAATAATTTTCTTTATTCCTCATCGCTACTTTCCAAAAAACCTGAGAATTCCTCTTTAACTTCGGGTACATTTTGTAAAATTTCGATAGCTGACTTTGGCATTTCATTTAGTTTTTTTTCCTGACTCTTGAAATGCCTCGATACTAGAGGATCCGAGGTTATAAACATGCCATTTAGAACAACGATATTGCACTTTTCCGAAAAAAAGTTTACGGTAAAACTTGAAGTCTTTGTTTCGTGCTTCATGGGCTTCCTCCGTTAATTGGCCGATTTGGAGTAATGCATACTTAATTCTTTCCGGGCCATAAATAAAAAATTTATGTAAAGTTGGCGATGTATTATACCAAGGGTACAAATTTACAAAATATCTAGCAGTCTCTAAGGCGTAATTTTTGAATTTGTCTACATTAATATCATGGTTTTCTCAGAAGCCGCAAAAAAGCACTCTCTAATTTATTTTGACGTTAAGTTGATTGTTAAAACTTTATTTTAAAAAAATTTCAAAGACGGATCTAGCCTGCGTAAATAATTTTTGTCCAATAACCAAAAAAAAAATTTTAGGACCTTTTTATAAAAATTAAAAAAGAATATAAAAAAAAAATTTTATGAAAACTTTATTTATGCTAATAAACTAAGAAAAGTCAAATCTTATACTTTCAATTGCCACATATCCGTAGAAATGATTAATATTCATGTAAAACAATAGCAAACAGACATTAATATGCCCAATTTTGAACTTTCTTCAATATCTAAAAAACGAAAATTATTTTGGCGCGACATTTGCTCTAGTCGCCCCAACGTTAGTCGCAGCATTCAAAATTATAGTTTTTAAAAATACAAAATGCATTTTTGCAGTTTAAAGTTATGTTAACATTTATGTAAAATATCTTTTCAAAAAAAGAATTCAAAAATTTATTTTTTGGCCAATTATCTTTATGTATCGACCTGGAAAAACATCCGATAAAGCAAAGCTAACTTCGTCGGTGCCGAAGTTTTTACACTTCAAAGAGATAATTCCTAAGGCAGCTAAAAGAAGTAGTTATCCTATTCGCATGGTTCCGACCTATAAGCGATGTACAGCTAAAAGACGACTCTGTGCACGATTTCAGCTCGATAGCTTCAAAACTGAGGAACTAGTTTGCGTAGAAAAAGACAGACGGCCGGACGGACAATGCTCAATCGACAAAACTCGTCAGGATAATCAAGAACATATATACTTTATGTGATCAGAGGCGATTTCTCATAACTGGGCTTTTCAACTTTTGGGCTAAATTATAAAAAAAGACGAAGAAGACTGTCAACAAATTGTAAATACGTTATGAAAAGGCTTGCCGCACTGTCAGGTGTCAGCTCTTGTCACGCCCACATCGCTATGGCGACAATGAAGGGTGACCATATTCGCAACACTTAAAATACCATAAGCGCGAAATTCGAATACGAAACTGTCAACCTGATTTGTTTCCCAATGTAAATTCTCCTTCATTTGTGCACATTTATTCTAAAGCGGCGTGTGAATTACGAATTATACAACAACAATCAACAAATACATATTGCATTTAAACTAGTGGAAGACTGCAAAGGAAAGCAATGGTGTTGGCAATGGGCAACTTGTTGCCTTTCAATCGTATTTAAGGTTACCCATGCAAATGTATTTAATATCTACATAATCATCGATGCCATGGTGAGAGCCCTCTCGGCCCACGCCAGATTCCTTCACGCCACCAAATGGAGCCTCGGCGGCAGAGATGATGCCCTCGTTAACACCGACCATGCCCACTTCAAGGCGCTTGGCTACGCGAAAAACTTGCTGCAAGTTCTCGCTATAGAAATAACCGGCCAGTCCACGTCTCGTGTCATTTGCCTTTTGGATAGCCTCGGCCTCGTCTTTGAATTTGATGATGGAGACAACGGGTCCAAAAACTTCTTCGGTGTATAATTTAGCAGACGGCGGCACATCCGTGATCACTGTGGGTGCATAGAACAAAGATCCTATCGAGGATAAAGCCTTGCCGCCGGTGATGATGTTGGCATTTTTGTTGCGTGCATCCTCAACGAATCCGCTGACCTTATCGAATTGCATCTGATTGATAAGCGGTCCGATTTGAATGTCGGCACACGAGCCATTTCCAATCTTCAGGGCTTCCACACGCTCTTTCAATTGGGTGACAAACTTCTCGTAGATTCCCTCCTGGATAAAGAATCGATTCGCCGAGACACAAGTCTGTCCGCAGTTACGGAACTTGGAAGCCATGGCTCCTTCGATGGCCTTGTCCACATTAGCAGAGTCGAAGACGATGAAAGGAGCATTTCCGCCCAGCTCTAGGCAGACTCTCTTGATGCCATCTGCCGAGTTGCGGAACAGAAGCTTGCCCACTTCAGTGGAACCGGTAAAGGAAATTCCCCTTACATCGGGACTCTTGCAGAAGAGATCTCCAATGGGCGCTGCCTTGTGGGTGGTCACCACATTCATCACACCCTTGGGCAGGCCAGCTTCTTCAGCCAACTTGGCCACTGCCAGAGCTGTTAAGGGCGTGTCCTCCGAGGGCTTGATCACCACCGTACAACCAGCGGCCAGAGCAGCTCCTGCTTTGCGAGTTATCATGGCCAAGGGGAAATTCCAGGGTGTAATCAAAGCGGCCACACCAATTGGTTGCTTCATCACTATGATCTCACGATTTGGTACCGGGCTGGGTATTATCTCACCATAAATACGCCGCGCTTCCTCTGCAAACCACTCCACAAATGCGTTGCCATAGGCAACCTCGCCCTTGGACTCATTAATGGGCTTGCCCGATTCTGCAGTCATTATTTCAGCCAACTCCTGGCTATTCTGCTCGATGAGTTTGTGCCATTTCTGAAAATAAAACATACACAGGAGTTAAAGGAAGAGTAAACAGGGTGGCTAGTCCAGCTTCTACTTCACCTTCAACAAGTTGGAACGATCTTTGGCTGTCAGGGAACGCCACTCCGGAGACTCGTAAGCCTGCTTGGCAGCATCGATGGCCAATTGTGCATCCTCCACGGACATATTGGGCACACAACCGATGACCTCGCCATTGACTGGATTTTTCACCTCGAATGTGGAACTGTTACTGGAGTCAATCCAATGGCCATTAACCAGGGCTTTGCTCTGCACCAGAGCAGAAAAGTTACGCATGTTGCTGACGTTTACCTTGGCACTGAGTCTCCGCCACATTTTACCGGTTGCTGTTGTATAAAAAAACCAAATTTTTATCACATTAATCCTTGTGTAATCAAAAAGTTAGGTAAGAAGAAATATAACTACTATATAAAAACAATTATAGTAATGAAGTGATTTTAGTTTATTGTTATTGGAGAAACTGTTTAAAATTAAATAATGACAGTAATTTCATACATAGTAAGCCTTTAAAATGGAGCGGGCTGCGCAATGTGCCCCGTAAATGGCACAAGGGTTAATGGTTTGTTTTTGTTATGTTCGATTTTGTTATCTTTGGCTCTTACCTGTTCTATGGCAGGTATCAGGTTCTTATCAGAGCGTTACTGCTTTGGGTCAAGTGTTTCTGTCGCTTCACGTTCGGCAGCGAGAACACTTCTTGATTTCGTTCCTTAATCAGCTTCAATTGATTTTAATTTAATCGGCGAATTGCATTTCAGGGTGACCGTATTGTACGAAATTCAATTTATTAAGGATGGCAAAGGCTTAGAGATGGCAGCAATTGCACGAACATCGCTTGTAGAGTTGAACAGTTTTCAAAGAAGCAAAGAATTTATGCTTCAATTTATTGAATACCCCCAAAAAGAGAAACTGTTTCATCCACATACTGTGACTCAGTTTTTGCACTTGATTTTTCTCACTTGGTTGCTTTCTAATGCCAAATTCGTGTGTGGATGGCCTGCTTTATATATGTTTTTGTTTTGGTATGACCGTTCTTAAATGGCGCGCTTGGTTTTGGTTTGAATTCTGTCGTATTGAAATAATGATGAACTTGGCAGTTCTTTGCTATAACAATTAAATAATTACTATAATTATTAAATAATACGAGTCTGTTTGAAGGGAGAAAACCCAGCAGCCTTAGGTGGTCGGGATCAAAAGAGATCGAGTTATGAGAACTTGTGCCTGACTCAGCACAGTTCTGGGTTACTCACAAATTCTTGAACAATTTCACCCTAAAAACTTCGTTAATGTACCATTGCAAAGGGTATTTAAATTTTGCCCAGAAGTTTGCATTGCATAGACATGTTCATTGCCGACCCCATAAACTATATATATTCTTGATCGGGGTGACTAGCTTAGTCGATTGAGCTTTGTCCGTCCGTCTGTCTGTCTGTCTTTTTAAACGCGATCCAGTCTCTCTGTTTTAAAGCTATAGAGCTGAAATTTTGCACAGAGCCTTCTTTATGCTGCACACTACTAATATATCGGAACCGACCGGATCGGATGACTATATCTCATAGCTCACATAGGAACAATCGGTCAGAAAACTAGTTTAAGTGAGAAAAACTTATTTTTTTTTCATGGAATCGTCTTAAAACTTTGTAATCGTAGGTTTTCTGTAGTTTTTTTTTTTTTATAATTTTACCAAGTTTTATTAAAACCGGACATCTTTATGGTATAGATAGGTCTGAAAAACAGTCTTAGTTAAAAAAAACTTTTTGGTTTTTTATGGTAGCATTCTGCATAATTTTGCAATTCCAATTTTTTGGCCAAATCGGAAGACTATATCATATAGCTCCCATACGAACGATCGTTTGGAAAATGGGCAAAGGTGTATTTTTTGAAAATATTTAAACGAGCACTTGCAAGGGTATAAAAACTTCCGCACAGCCGATGTTAGCTTAGCTTTTTCGTTTAAATATCTTGGTAATTGTTTAGTAGATCTACCACTCACCAAAAATTCTGAAAAAAATATCCTCGATGGACCGCGAATTTACAAGAATTATGACGTCTTCAGATTGCGGGGGACTCCCGCGGTTCAATGTTAAAAATTATTTGAAAGTTGCATTTTTTTGTATAAAAAACAGATTGTTTTTTCAAATCACGAAGTCGCGCACATTGTGGGATTAGTAAATTAAGTAAACTTAAATTTGATAAATACATTTGAACACTCTTTTATTGACTTTCCCACTAAAGCTGTTAATCGGCACTACAGAAATAATCTGGATTCTCTTTCTTTCTGGAAAGCATTCTTCTAACAATCTAACAATCTAATTAATGGCTGTGACCTCGGCCTCTTAATATGTAACTGTAAAAACGCCATTTGATATTTGCGGGATCTTTGGCAAACCATTTCTTTTCCACTGATACAAATAAACTGCAATGCTTGTGCAATAGATTTGTCAAATGACAGTTTTAAAGGTAACAAATTATTTTGTATACATTTAACGGTTTTTTCCATTTTGAAGAGCTTTAATTAAATATATTTGCCCTGCTTGCTAAAAAAAATTACGATATATATATGTCGCCGATGCTCACATCACTAGCAACTGCTTTGGTAATTTTTGGCAAAACGCTTTAGTGTCTGGCAATTTGACATTTCTCCCATTGGCACCCGCTGGCCAGACTGCAACTGTGCGAGAGAGGGAGAGAGACACGCAATTACAATAGCCGCAATGTCAATGTCTGATAAAATTGTAAGTAAATTGTTAATAACAATATAAACTGTGCTTATTGTGTTATTTATGACAAACGTATGGAATAGTGCAGTGCGTGATTACTTATGCAGTGGCCGTATTTAAGCTGTTTTCATAGAAAGCCGGCAAACAAACTTTCCCGTCTGTCGTCTGTGTTGTTGTTGTTGGCAGTGTTGCAGCCGCCTCCGTTGTTGGCCCGAAAAAAATATATTTTTCAGTTGGGAGCTTGGCAGCAAACGACCAAGTTAAAGATACATTAAGGACTAAACAATATGTGGAGTAAAGATATTTGTTGCTTTGGCAACGGCAACGCGGGCAGACAGGCTAGTTGAAATTTTACCATGACTTGTAAAATTTGAATGCAAATGAAAGAGAGAGCCAAAATAGAGGGAGAGTCGGAAAGCAGTATGGAGAGATTGATTTAGAGATGAAAGCGTGATGTAATCGTGAAACTTGGAATTCTGCGTGAGCGAATAATTTGATACTGTGTACCCTTTGCAACTTCATGAAGTTGAGCAAATTAGAGCAATTTCTTTCGGTATTAAAAAGTACCATTTCGATGTTGTGACTTTGTTAAAAAAAAACATTATATCGATATTAAAAATATATAATAAATAAATAAAAAACATAGCAATTTTTATAGAACAGTCAAGTCTACAAAGGAGATCTAGATTTCATATATATGTATTAAGTATTACGTTCTAGCTTTGCCCAAAATGCACAGATCAAAGACAACTGAAACTCTCGATAAGATACGGTCCGGGGGTTCGAGCCCGTTATTTAAAGCTTGGTTCATGGAATCTAAGATTATTGAAACTAAAAAATTGGCTAAGGAATATGTTAATAACATGAGTCAATACCAGAATGGACTTCATTTATTTTTGTGAGAGTTTTATAATTTTCAAAAAGGCGGCTATAGTGATTCTTCAAAACGAACCTTTTTCCAAGGTGCATTAGGTTAACAATTTAGAAGGTTCGTTTCTGGGTCCGGCCCGGTTCTTATTCAGGTTCGGTTTGTAGCCTTTCAAAATATGGATTAACTGAATTTATTTAAACAAGCTACCAAAACTTATTAATGAATTTTTATTCAGGGGAGATTTTGGTGTTAAAGAGAAACCTATATGGATAAATTTTTGAATGCAAAATTTGGATGAGGTAATTATACATGAGGTTGTCCATCAGATCGACGGAAATCTATCTTTGTTTACAAGGAAAGGAAAGAGTTTACGTCCTACAAATCGGGAGGGGTTTACTCCGGGGTTCGAAACCGCGAAACTTTTTGGGTTCGAGTTTACGAAGCGTATTCAGAGGGTTGCCGAACCCATGTTCACATTCGAACCGGGGTTCATTCTGCGCTAATTTAGAAAACTTGTATATAAGTTAAAAGAAAATTTATCATTTTGTTCATGGAAGACTGGATGGTTTTAATATAAAATTGGGCTTTTGTTTGAGTTAGGTATTAACTTCCTCTTCTTCTTTGACTGGAAATGTCCAACTTAATAGAAGCAACAGGGCGGTCAACTGATACTTATGTTCCAGCTAATCCAAAAAAGCGACATTTTTAAATCTTTTACAATGATAGTTTTCCCAAAACATAAAAATGTTTGAATTTAGAATCAATCTTTACCGATATTAATTTTGACGTTGTTCATTATGTTATAAGCTTTTTAGCTAAGGATTCCATTTCACCTTCAGAAGATGTACATGGTAAAGAATCATATAGAATTTTATTGGTTTTAACTTTCCAAAATTCCCAGAGTTTCCGAATCAGGAGCGGTTCGACTATCAATCTTCATGAAGCTCTTAAAAAAGCATTCGGTTTTAGGAAAGAGGGTTATTGGTGCTCCTTACCCCTTTCTAAAATCCTCATGAAGTTTAGTTCCCCGTTTAGTATAGTCTAAGTCAGGACTTACAGTGACAAGTGCATCATGAAGTCCGTATGGATGCATAGATCAATGAAATGTTAGTAGCTGCACATCTTATATGTATGCAGATCAAGTTTATTAAAAAGTTAAGGAACTGATGTACATATTCGTACTTTTCATGGAGTTGCAGAACCTTTAATTCGTGCTCGTAAACCCATCGTGTGGTAGTTTGTAAATTATATAAACGACGAGTTATGTGTCGCAAGCGATTATCTTAAGAAGGTAAATGATGACAGTTCCAAAGTTTTAAATATAATACGAATACTAAAAATCCAAAGCTTTTAATAATCCTAGTTCGGGCTTTAGAGTAATGTATAAGAACAAAGTTTTAAGTTGATCGGTTCATAGGAACGCTACATAGATACATATAGACGCTACATTTTACAGTTTTTCTTTGATAAAAGAGAAAATGCACGTCAGGCGGCTAAAAATGTGAACAGTGTGATACTGCAACAGCCAACCGTGCGCCGTTTTTGATTCGTCGATTCCGTGCCAGTAATTTTGAGCTTAAAGATGAACCATGATTCGGAAGGCTAATGGTCAAACATTTTGATAAAAGTATGGAAATCGTTAAAACCAACTCACATGTTAGCACTGTTTCGATTGCACAGAAGCTGAGGATTTCACAAAGCAACGCTCGATCCAATTTTGAAGCTGATGATAACTAGTGATGATTAATGGATCACTTAAGACTTAAGACATCAAGCGAAAACGATCGTTGTCGAGTGGCAATAAGCCGGCGCAATCGCTGTCCAGGCCAGGATTCGCTGCCAGGAAGAATTTGCTATGTGTTTGGTGGGATTGGCAGGGAATCATCTACGACGAGCTACTCCCCTAAGGTCCAAACTCTTAATTCGATCATGTACTGTCAACAATAAAACCGTCTAAAGCAAGCAATCGTTCAGAAGCGGCTGACTTTGGTCTATATCAGAGGAGTTGTCTTTCATCATTAATTACTCTTTCATCGTTAGATACTAGTCAGAGCTTCGGGAGTTCGGTTGGGAAGTTATTACACATCCACCATATAGTCTACATGAGTCTAAGTCTAAGGCATAGATGTTTTAAAATTCAGGAAATTGTTTTATATTTTCAATTGTCGTCTCTTTTCTAAACTTTTGTATTATCATTCTTCATTCTTTACTTGGTAGTTGCAAATCAGGACAGAATAAGATCATTCAAAATCTAACAAACAAATAAGATACAAAGGTTTGGTTTGGTAATTCGAGCTGAACCCAGACAAGGTCCCACATAGGCCTTAAGGTCCTTGATAAAGCCGGGTTATTATTTGGGTACGTTTGACTTAGAAATCCAGGAGGATCTTTGACGTTTTGGCTATAAGCTAATAAGATACATAACTTTACTTGCAAAAGTAATCACTATTTTCTCGTGCTGCTGCAAATCATGGACATATTTATTTGTGCTCCTAAAGCACAGAGTTAAGAATGTTTCTAATTTAGCAAAAAACAATCGTCACACATGTCTGACTTTACATTCATGTCCAAATCGAATCATTATATTCATCAGCTACTCTACTTTAAATAATATGCAAAAATTCTTCAAATATTCTTTCTACAATTATGGTCTTAAAACATCTCACGCCTATAAATGGCTTCTGTCATTACACATTTCCCGATTGTCCCAACCCTTAACAAAAATAGTGGGCGAATTAGTTGCGCGATCTTTTTTAACAGTTTGTCTTCTCTCATTTTGGCACAATTCACCGCATTTGTGTTGTTTATTTTGCATTTTGTTGCCAAATAAAAACTGTTGACAGTGTATTTCGCGCCTTCATCCCATACAGTTCCAAACGTTGAAACATAAAAAGCCCTTTACGGTCTCAAGTATCTATTTCAAGCTACCCTTTACCCACAACCACATCCTTAACCCAAGGCCCAGCAACACCAATTGGAATACCCTTCATCCATGGCTTGTGCTCCATTGTTGCTAGAGAACCTAATTTACAAGAAGCGTAATTTTGCTTATGCATTTGTGCGCCATCGCCTTTTTGTGTTATGTAAACAATCGGTATAGCACTTTGTATAGGAATTACGTACCAAAATTGTGAAAAATCAATTATATCAATCTCCCGCCATATTTTTTCAACAGCTTATACGCGTCCAGTCTGCGGAAGGCATAAAACGCATTGAGATCTCGCCGAAATCAAATTTGAAGCAACTCTATGACAGCGTGCAAAATGCTTTAAAAGTCGATGGTTTTGGATTATTCAAGGAACGCGGTTTTGTCAATGAACTGCATGCAAATGGGTCGCATTTGGTGGGAACCACACTAAAGCATGGCGATATGATATACTTAAAACAAATGGCCGGGACATCATCACGGGTAAGCATATTTTGGTTTCGTATGAATTGATTTCGAGCAGTGTCTTTTCTGATTACAGCGCACTAGCACCACGGTGATGGACCTACAAGCATTCAAAGCAGCCGTGTCCAGTGAGAAGTCTAATACTAGCACCGCCCGTCCTTCCCTTGATGTCATAGAAGATGAGGTTGATCAGCAGCTGATCAAAGCCGATGGCACTATTAAACGTGAACGGGATACCAAGCTGTAAGTTGTAATGAGACACATTAATCGAAGTTTAGGTACAAGGAGATGCTGCCTTACCCACTGTCATATGTTATAGCGGGAAGTCTGCACATGCCAGATCGTTTCTATTTAGAATCTTAATCAAAGGGGGCCTTTATTTATATATTAACCATGGCACGCTGTGCTCACGTGACTGACCACAGAGCAGTGGTCGGTCTGTCTGCAACCCGATACCAGACCTATGTCAATCAAGAGGTTACATAATGAGTGCTTCTCCAAGACTAAAATGTAAAAGATTTATGTTGAAAAGGTTGCGTGAGCAGAAAACGTCGGTGCTAGAGACAATGATGTCAAATTAATAAGGGCTAAGCAAAATATCCACAAATAAATTATAATTTCTGCACTAAGAATGCCCATTTGTCAACTTCCTGATAGCTGCTAAGCTCTCAGACAAACTAAGATTTTACTCCTTTATTTGTTAGTTTATGTGACAGATTGCTCTATGTACTAGATGATGAATATGCCCTTATTATGCTTATTATTATGCATGCTCAGAGGTCGAAAATAATCCACAACACTTATTTGCAATGTGTTTCTCACTGACGGAAACACAAAAATCATAAGCAATTATTGTTTTTCACAGTGCTATATTATACCCTTGCAGGGGGTATAGTGAAATTGTCCATTTGTTTGTAACGCATAGAAGGAAGCATTCCCGATCACATAAAGTATATATATTTTTGATCAGCATGACGAGCTGAGTCGATATAGCCATGTCCGTCTGTCCGTCTGTTTCTATGCTATCTCCTTGCACGAAGTCTTCTGGTACAAATACGCTGCACATTTGTCGGAACCGGCCGGATCGGATGACTATAACATATAGCTGCCATAGGAACGATCGGTCGAAAAACTAGTTCTAGTAAGAAAAACTTATTTGTTTTCAAAGAAAACGCCTTCAAACTTTGTATTTCTTAGTTTGCTATGCTTTTCCATAATTTTGCCAAATTTGGTCGAAATCGGACATCTAAATAGTGAAAATAGTCTTAGTAAGAAAAACTTTTTTATTATCAATGTAAACATCTTTAAAATCGGCATATATTTATTTGTTAAGCTTTCACACAATTTTTCAAAGTTTTGTCAAAATCGGATGACTATAGGTTATAGCTGCCAGAGAGAACAACTTTTTTGTTTTTGCTATGCTTTTTTATAATTCCTTTCAGTTTGGTCGAAATCGGACATCTATATAGTATAGCTGTGCCTCATTGAGAAAAACTTGTTTGTCTTCAGTGGATAAGTTCTTCAAATTGGTTAAAAAACGTGCTGCAAGGGTATACAAACTGCGGCCGAACCGAAGTTAACTTTCTTCTATTTGTATACCCTGTTCCCATTGAAAATAAAAAAAGGGGGATCATGAAGTTGTGGAAACATTTCCGACCCCATAAAGTATATATATTCTTGATCAGCATGAACAGCCGAGTCGATATGGCCATGTCCGTCTGTCTGTCTGTCTGTCTGTTTGAACGCGTCGATCTCAGAGACCATAAGAGATAGAGCCACAAATTTTTGCATGAAGGTAGACTTATGCTGTACGCAGATCAAGTTTGTTTCAGATTTGGAAAATTCCACCCCGTTCCCCTTTTATCACCAAAAAACCAAGACCTCCTCAAGCCATCCTAGACCTAAAAAACCGTCAGATCCACAATTTTTTGTGGATTCATCTTCAAAAATTCACAAACAAATGAACAGGGTATTTTGTGGTCGGGAAACTCGACTGCAGCGCCCTTACTTGTTTTAGATAGGTTTTTCGTACCTTCTAGACATTTTTAGTAATCAGGATAACTTATCGATCCGCAGATCGAATGAACGGTTTTCAAGTTATGATCAAAAGACTGTTCGCTGCTGCAGCGCAGTAGCAGCGCTGCTTTTAGCTGATACTGCAGCATCAAAATTTAGTCTGAGCGTAGATTTTCGTTGGTACAGAGTATGTTATGGTCGGGCTTGATCGAATTTCTTTCTTGTTAAAATTATCAATGTATATATGAATTTCAACTTACTGACAGCTTTTGCCCTTGCGAATAAATCATCGTAAGTAATCAAATTGTTATATTTGTCTTTTTCGAACTTAATGGCCTTCAAAACTATTAAAAAGCCCAGATAACGTCAATTGGTTCACTTCAATGAAATCTGAAATCGGTAAATGAATTTGGAAATAATTATTTTTACAAATATTTGAAAAAATTGACACACATGGATCTTAGGCTGGGGTTTGGAAATAACTACAGTAAAAACCCAACAGAAACTTCCATCGTATATGGATCAAACGATGAAAGAACCAATAGTATTCCATCTAATTCCTGTTGTTCCTCAACTATTAGAAATAGTAGACAATTTTCCACTTACTCGCGGCCGAGATGTCTTTAGAAAAATATATGTTTGTACCTAGAATCAGGTATCGTTTGTTTGTAGATGAGTCACCCAAAGTGGGTGACTTGCGCCAAGGTAATGCTTGAAGGTATTATTTGATAATGAAAGAAGAGTAATTTCTGCTAAGCAGCTTAGAGGACTTACAACCCAACCCATATTTTAGTCTGTTTTAGTTTTTTCCCCCATTTTTGTAAGTGCCTTAAAAATTTGGATCCATGACCTTATATAAGAAAAGATATACATCAAAGAGTTTATCATTTAGCAATGAAACCAAATAAAATTGTTAATTTCTGTATTACAGTTGCCATCACAATGCCAACGGACGTTGCGTACACTGTTCACCACTGGAACCGTATAATGAATCCTATTTGAAAGAGCAAAACATCAAACATTTGTCATTTCATTCGTATATACGCAAGCAAACTTCTGGCATGGATCACGGCAAATACTTTGTATTCGATGACATCAATTGCCGCATTCGTCCTGGCTGCCGGGAGCATCCGCCATGGCCCAAAGGCATTTGCAGCAAATGCCAACCATCGGCCATCACCCTAAATCGTCAGACCTACCGACATGTGGATAATGTCATGTTTGAAAATACCAAAATTGTAGAACGCTTTTTGAACTATTGGCGTACCACTGGCCATCAGCGTATGGGCTATTTATATGGAACCTATGAACAGAACACGGATGTGCCACTGGGCATACGAGCAAAGGTGGCGGCCATTTATGAGCCTCCGCAGGAGTCGACACGCGATTCGATTAATGTCTACCCAGATGAGGGGGCCGATGATGTGGATGCAGTGGCCAACGCCTTGGGATTGAAAAAGGTATTAAAATAGCAACAGCTTTTGGTGTTGTTTATATAAAACTAAATGAGAATTCCGCTTAGGTTGGTTGGATCTTCACTGATCTCATAACGGAAGATGCCAGTGCTGGAACCGTCAAACAGATTCGTGGCATTGAAACTCATTTTCTTACCGCGCAAGAATGTATAACGGCGGGTGAGCTACAAAATCGTCATCCCAATACATGTAAATATGCCACAAATGGTGTTTTTGGCTCAAAATTTGTGACCGTTTGTGTAACAGGTGAGTGAAAGTGGAAAGTACATAAATTAACAATTTGAAAATCGTCTCCATTTTATATCACAGGCGATCAAACCAAACAAGTTCATATGGAGGGCTATGCTGTGTCTGCTCAATGCATGGCCTTGGTGCGTGATAATTGTCTAATACCCACTAAGGATGCGCCTGAATTGGGCTATGTGCGTGAATCGACGGATAAACAATATGTTCCCGATGTTTTTTATAAGGTGAGTGAGCGGACAAGTAAAGCTTTAAACAGGTTGGAAGATCAGCGCAAAGTATTGGGATATTATGATCTTTATTATGGTATCTTTGTGAAAGATAGGATACGTCTGCTTGACTTTGATGCTGTCTTCATATCAGCACATTATGAATTTCTGCGAGAATTGGATTATATGGGTGCTTGTTCAATGCTTTGTGTTAAGTTTTCGACTGACTGCTTTCAAAATATCTCGAAAACTTTATAAATATCGCCGCAATTCGTTATAACAATTTGGAAAACTGTGGGGATTAAGTACGAAATCCATTTCGAATCGAATGATCAAACACCCTAAGGTATAATTTAGTTAGGCTTTGAGTTCAGCTGAATATAACGATTCAGAATATTTCGTTTCAAATTTTGAAATATTTTCACAAATTTCGAGAAATATTTTAGTTTGTTTTTAAAAATGTTACCTTCTGCTTTTTAAGCGACTAAAATTTGATATTTCTGTAATATATAAGTCAAACCTAGTAGATTTTTGTGACTTGGAGAAATATTCTACTGTTTCTTAGGAATCTCTTAAACTGTCAGTTTAATTAGCTAGTGATTTAACGGTGACAAGGATAGTTTCTAGTTTTAAAAGTTGCTGTAGTAAGTCCTGATAAGACCAGCTTTTAAAAGTGCCGCCACACGCACACTGCTGAATTGCTGCTCATTGTTAGTGTTGTTGTTGGGACTTCTGGATTGACTACTTTGTGCTAAAAAGAACGAAGTTGTTTTGAAAATATAGAAGATACTAAATTAGAATCCTAAGTCCAAATCAAAGAAGATCACTTTTTCGATGTAATGGGTCCAAAATTACATATAAAGGTTTATGCATTGTAGCTTAGCCTTCCTTTAAACTTCTCGAGGTCTTTGTCCAACGTTATGACTATGTCTTATATAGTGGTAAAGAAAGCTTGACCAGACAAGAGTCCACCTTGTCTTTCGCTACTTGCCCTTACCCAGCAAACATTTTATGAAATTGTTGATCACATTCGAGTCTTTTTGGAGTCCTTGTCCTTAAATAGTCACAAATGCGACCGCTTTGTGGTCATAGATGATACTGTCAGGGGAAAATACCCTACCCTATAATACCCTTCTTGAAGAGTCGTTTCAACTTATTATCAAGTCTTTTTCGAGTCGAATTTCAATAAATCATAATTTGAGTAATTTTTCGACTCTTAATCGCACATCTCTAATCTCTTTTAGATCATCAATAGGGTTGGAAAAATCTCTGAATACTAACTCATTTTGAATACATACCTTCAATTAGTCCGTCAATCTTAGTGAATGCATAGTGTGGATTATGTATGACGCAGGAAAAACTGATTATCAGTTACCTACTTAAGTTGAGAATTATTTAAAAAATTAAAATGGCATTCTTTTAGGGGCATTTATCAAAATATTGTTTTTATGTATAAATGGGGTATAAGTAATTTTGTGAACAGTTAAATTAGTACCGCAAAAGCAGTCTGGGACATCATGAAGTGCTTCTTAGTTGGTCCATTTGGAGTTGGCTTGGCTAACTGTAAATTTATAAGAATCATGTGAATGTGAATCATGTTTTAAGGTTATTTGAATGGACGCCTGTGCAGACTTTTTCCTTCAACTAGGTCGATTAGGGCCTTCTATAAGGGGGGCGCTATAATATCCCCAAAAAACTCCAGCCCAAAAAGCGCGTTGCAAGAAAAACTCACTTTAAAAATGGGTGCAAAGCAAAATGACTTCAAATTTAATAATTGGTTTCAAAGACAAGTCTATCGTAGCATGCCCATCGATAGACAATTACAGCTGGCGAACTACTTCTTCGATATATGCTCCTCTATCATGATACTTCCAATTGACTATCATGATACCGTTTCAATCCAGTTCAGCAGGATGATCATAAAAAATGATGTTTGATAATGGGACAAGTTGTTACCATCAATATAACGGTTTGGTTTCTCCGAATCATGTGATCGCTGCTACCAAACTTTGTAGATCACAAAATTGCGAGAGATTTGAGAGTCTACTCAAACAGTGGGACAGGCAAAGACCGTGGCAAAAAATTAAAATAAACTTGTGTATAAGTTCCATAAATGTTAAGCCTAGCCTCTAGCTCTTTCCATCTCCAACAACGGTTTGATCATACGGTTTTGTTCATGACGGTCGGATATGCCTGATGATGCTGATCAACAAATTGTTGACTATAATGCAGGCATGCCCAAAAGCAGCATAGGGCAGAGCACTCACAAGCACCAATACCAATAAGGGAACAATTTTTATACCCTTGCAGAGGGTAGATTGAAATAGAAGAGTATAAACATATATTTTTGATCAGCATGACGAGCTGAGTCGATATAGCCATGTGCGTCTGCCCGTCTGTTTCTATGCTATCTCCTCCGCCAGTTTTAAAGCTATCGCCACCAAACTTTGCAGGAAGTTTTCTGATACAAATACGCTGCACATTTGTCGGAACCGGCTGGATCGGATGACTACATATAGCTACATATAGACTACGTATAGACTATATAGAACATATAGCTGTCATAGGAACGATAAACGAGAAAAACTTTTTTGTTTTATTGCAATCGTCTCCAAACTCTGTATTTACTTGTTTTCAATGTTTCTCCATAACTTTGCTAAGTTTGGTTAAAATCGGTCATCTATATAGTATAGCTATATAGAAAAGTAAGGTTAGAAAAATAGTCTTAGTAAGGAAAACTTTTTTGTTTTCAATGTTAACTTCTTTAAAATTGGCATATATTTATTTAATAAGCTTTACACAATTGTTCAAATTTTTGTTCAAGTCGGATGAATATAGCTTATAGCTGCCATAGGAACTATCGGTCGAGAAACCAGTTTTAGAGAGAAAACCTTTTTTGTTTTCAAAGAAAGCACCTCCAAACTTTGTATTTCTTAGTTTGCTATGTTTTTCTTTAATTCCAATAAGTTTGGTCGAAATCGGACGTCTATATAGTACAGCTGTCATACAAAAGTAGAGTCGGAAGTAAACTTTCTTTTAATTTTTGTTGTTGGTCAGTTTTGCTTGCGAGTGCAAACACCAATCAAAGAAGACAATGGAATACCCCGTGACCTACATGTATACGATTATTGCTTTCCTATACTCGGTGCGTTTACAAAAACAAAACGTACCCAAAAAGCATACGGTTTATTCTTTGTAGGATATATAATGCTCCTTTTTTTTGCTGTTACTTACATTAACACGAATCGTTGTACCTTTAATACACATTGAACATGACGGGTAAGCTGAAAAGAGCCATAAATACATACATACATACCAAAGCTAATAAGGCACAAATTTCGAGGAAGCTTGTCCCTCCCTTTTGCATATATTCACAAATTGTAAAAACGCCAAAATGTCATAAACAAACATTTATTGAAAACTTTGCACATTTATACACTTATTAAATTTAAATTATAAATTGGTAGTTTGGATTTATAGACATCAATTGGTAAAGTTAAAGAAATTTCCTCAGCTATTAAGTCCTTTCAAGACTTCAACCAATTCAAGAACTTGACTATATCGTACAATTCACAAACTGGACTTCACTTGTATTAGCTAAAGTTGAACTAAACATTCGATAACTTACTAGTTTCTGCCTTATACGGGAAACAACAAATATGGTTGGGTAACTGTAAACAATTTGTATTATCAATACTTGCTTTAGGTTTTTATTAACCATTTTTTATTTTGTGTTTTCAACACTTTTCCTTGCCTTTTTGTACTTGGTTATCATTGCTCTGATAT
Organism: Lordiphosa andalusiaca; assembly: GCA_035044965.1. Lineage (NCBI taxonomy): Eukaryota > Metazoa > Arthropoda > Insecta > Diptera > Drosophilidae > Lordiphosa > Lordiphosa andalusiaca. The sequence goes on along the minus strand of JAWNNM010002368.1, from coordinate 195,193 downwards.
CTTTAACATTTTCGACCATTTTATTTAACTTTCATATGTTTATGTTGGACACTTAGGTAAGAACATTAGACACACATACAAACTGATTTATTATCCAATTATTTCCTTTAAAGACACAAACTTTAATACTTTTTAAGTTTAAAATTGAAAGAATAATTGAGCAAAAGTTGTTTGTGATTCATAACCATTTTTATATAAATTGTTATTTTTCGGTTTTAGCTAGAAATAGTTATTTACACTTAGAGGGACGACTTCACATGAACTAACATAAAGCATACAAATCAGAGATATATTTAGCTTCAACTCGTACAATAAATACAGTTGCTCTTTGGCAACAGATGTATAAAAAGGGCGGTTGCATATTTTTAAGGAAGCGATGTACTTTAATTTGAAGGAAAAAGAGTTGCACCTCAAAAAAATATCTTTGGGTTAAGCCTTCAAACACCATTTTCGATATGGGTACTGGACTAAACATTCTATAAAATAACAAACAACGCTGTCCTTTTGTAGAAAGATTTTACGAATGCAACACAACGATGTGTGCTGTACGGAAAACATTGATTTTTCAATTGCTGGCAAAAGTCTAATCAATCTGAAGTGTTCGTTGTTTTTCATTAATAATGCAAAATATTTTTCTATTTTGATTCTCCTATAGGATCATCGTGAGTTAACTTCTTGCACTCCAAAAAAGAATTTTTGCCATATTATTCAGACTCTTTAAAGTTGCTCCCCGCTTCCACTCCGCAAAAAAAACATGCTTGAAAGTTCTATGTTAAATAAATGATCATAAAAATCAAAGATCTACAAAAGTGCACTGAAACTACTAGTGCTTGATATTTTTGACACCCGAGTGTCTCAACCACTGGAAAAAAATGTATGCAGCCTTTACTCCACTCGTGCCAGTGATACACTCAGCACTCGGGTGGCTCATTTCTTATACTTATGCAAGCAGAGAGCGCAAAAGTTTGAGTGCTTATTCTGTTTGTCGCTCTCTCTCACACTCTCTTGACTTTAGAAGAACAATTCTACTTCATTTGCCGAACAAAGAGAGTGAGAGCAAATAAAACAAGTAAGAAAGTCGGTCAATCCCGACTACAATATCCCACCAGACACTTTTCTTAAGGTTCGTTTTAAGCTTAAGTTCCGGGAAGAATAATATTCGTTTTTCATTTTGTTTTGTCAAATTAATCTGTGTGTTCCCTTTCATCTTGCTTCTCTCTTTAAGGGGACGATGATAAAGAATTCCTGTAGCTTTAAAATGCTCTTACTTTTATCTATATAGGTCAATAGTGTGACTCGGTTTAATACACTAAAGAGGTTGCATGAAGTAGGAAAAAGATCTTAGGTTTTTTATATCGATTTATGTCGTGACTGAAAATATTATACCACAATTATTCTTTAGATTAACAAATTAAAAAAATTTGAGTAAATTAATAAATTGAAATAAAATATTAAAGTAATCAAAATAAAAAACAACAATTCAAGTTTTAAAGTAACAAATTTTAGGGATAGAGTAAAATCAAAACTCGAAAAACCTTCGAGTTGACATCCAGTGTATGTGTTGTGAACGTGCGACTGCCACACGAAGTTGAATGCAATCAAGGAAACCGCAGTGAAAGCAGATAAAACAAATTCGATAACCTATCGAAACAAGATAGATAGGTCGACAAAATGACCATCTTTGTGAGGTGCAGTCTTGTCGATGTAAAAATGTGATAAATTAATGTTCACTGATTCTAAAACTGGTTTAGGCTTAGCTCCATCACCTCTTGTTTCCAATATATGGCGGAAAAACGATTTTGTCGACACTTTAGGAATTGCAGAGGCGACATTAGGCATAACTATCTGGATTTATGAACTATATGCGACAGATTACTTATTAATGTGTCTTTAATACATTATAAGCGCTATATAAGTATAGCGGAAAGTGTCTAAGTTGGCCTCGAAAGTCAGACTATTCTCGATTTATGAAATTTTTGGAAAATAAATCATTACTTTTAAGCCATCGCCGCTTTGAATTAATTTGAGCTTATTTGAGCCATATCTTATTTGGTAGAGTTTCAGCCTGTTTAAAATGAAATTATGAATTTTTAATATTTTTTGGACTATGCTTATTTGTAGATCAGATAAAACTTGATGGCTTTTGATAAGCCTCTGATACTTTCCAGGAGATATTGAAATTCTCAAAAGCACAATCTATCAGTTCTAAGGCTGTATTTTAACTTGTCTAATATTTCATATAAGTTTCCCACCCGAGATATTAGACAATAGTGATAGTCAATCTGAGAAGCACAAATTTATATAAGAAGCTGCATGAGAAGTAGGCTATCTGAGTTGTTTTCAAATGATATCTTGACAAGTAGAAAGCAGCTTAAGAAATTCTTGAATCGATTTAAAATGTAAGGATCTCAGAACAGTTTCAGCTCTTTTTGTCTGTACCTCTCATAGTTTGTATCGATAAGTAATGCTAATTGCTAAACATGTCATGAAGATACAAAACATCTATCTGATCTGTCTGCAAGTATAAGAAGAAGTATAGGTATATGTCCTATATGTATTTATTAACCTATATTTCCCACTTTTCTCCGAGATCTTTTTGTTCAGACGGACATGGCTATACAGACTCGGCGGTTGATGCTGCTCTGTATATTTAGTTTTAAATTATATTACGCCCAAGTCCTACATATAACTTTCATATAAACGAATAAAGAAAACATAACTTCCAAGTCTAAATCAAACCTGACCTGCTTATGGTATAGTAACTCGTAGAGTCTGGCGACCAGACTTGCACATATGTCTAAATTCATAATTATTTAGACAATTAACTTAATCCTAAGTTAAATTTTAGTTATGCAGGTAGCTTTGTAGCGCTGAACACCCAACCGGCGTACCGGTTGGTGTTTTTTTTTAAACATATTTCTTTACCTAAATATCTAGATTCAAAGTTTTGTAATTCCTCTACCCATTAAAAGGTGCATTTGAATCGGACGATTGGTCTTTAAAAATTAAGGAGTACAGGATTTAGTACAAAATGGGTAGCTTCTTTTCTAAAAACAGTCTCCAAAAGTATTCATATTCTGATGCTTCTTCAGGAATTTGTGGTATTGTATAAAGCTTATCAAAACTCCTTAGCTGTAGAAATGCACGGAAAACTACAAATGCTTTTTTTTTTTGGGTTTTTGGCATCTTCTTTCATTTCTCTTAAGTTATTTTATAACTGACAAAATTTTGTGAAACAATTAAAGATCAAAAGGGGGGGAATTTTGATTGATAAGGATGCTTGTGGTTGTTCGTTGGTTGCGTGAGTCAGTCAATAATTCCATTTAAGCGCTGCCGACGTACTCGCCACAGTTCTTGATTATACAGCGTACAGCTGGTCTGCCCGTAGAGTCGCCTGTTTCCGCTATGCGATCCACCACATCGATTCCATCAATGATATTACCAAATATGGCCGTAAATGAATGCATTTCATTCAAAACTAATCGAAATTGGCTACCCACAAATCCGCTATTGTCGTGTCTACGCTGACCCCGCCGCATACCCACGGTGCCACGGTGAGCGCTTAATTCAGAATTATCTGGCATAAAGAAACGATTCTCGAAGGCTGCATGACCGCCTCGACCATTATGTGACTCAAAGTCACCTGTGATGATGCTCTCATTGCCCCAGGCCTGAAACACTGAGCAACCACGATAGCCGTATCCCTGTTCGTGCATTATAAGTGAACGGAAGTTCTCCGACATACGAGGTGCCACATCCGGACGTACCTCGATCAGCACCCGACCAGCCATTTTTCCAGCCACTTCCATGTCCAGAAAATATATGGGATGACGTCGTGGCGCTGGAAGGCGAGTTAGAGAGACTCGATGGTTGGTGGGACTTAGATTAGAGTTTTGTCGCTGTTGTCCTGTTCTGTTCATAGCCCAATGGGGAGAGGACCAGTTTGATACCAAATTCGAACGATTGATTCCGTTATTGTCGGGTGTTAGTTGGGCACTAGGGCTGCGCCAAGAGGGCGAAGTGCAAGGACTAGTCCTAGTATTAGTCTCATCCGCATTGAGTTCCTTCCTAAGCTCAGTACGGCGTTGATTAATTTGAAGCTCTCGCTCCTGCTGCTGCTGTTGTTCCAGCAACAGCTGGCGCCTTACTACGTCACCTTCACATTGACGATAATTGAGTCGATGTGGCACCACCACTGCCTGTTGAGCTTGAGGAATTAGTTCCGAATACCTCGTAGAAGGCGACATCAATTGGCGCTGCAATTCGGTCCAGTAGGAGAGGACACAATAGTTGGTCAACAACAAAGCTGGTGGCGGTTCCACCACCGAGGGAAAGGCACCCAAAGGTCGCAGCAGCCTTTCATTGAGTTGATCAAAGTCCAACAATTTCATGCCGTTCTCATAGATGGCAGATCTGAAGCGACATTGGTGATGGATCCGATTGAATTGCTGTTGGAACATCTTGCGTTGATTATTTAGTTGCCCCAATAGATGCAACATATCCGCTGTATTCAGTCGTCCATTAATCCGCTTGATATCCTGTTCGGCTCTCAGTTTCCAGCCCTTCATCTGATACGCCATGAGTGACGGCTTATGCTCCAGCATCTCACGCTTGATATGCAGTTGCACATGCATGCAGGCGTCACATAGTTGAAGCATGATTGACATCTCACGCGAGGCTATGGCGATGGCCTGCTCGGAGCTCTGCTCTATCTTGATGCATTCATTATTAAATAATTTTCCCAGTAAATCGAGAAAATCCAATTGACGCGTTAATTGATGATCCGCATGATCCGGAGAGTCGGAACAGGCTCGACAAATCAAACGCTTGCAGCGATGGCACCAAGAAGTATTGGGCATGCCATGAATCAGGCAATGTTCTTGGACATTCATCAGAAAATTGTCCACGCACAGCTGCTCCCACCAATTGCCAGGAGCTGACGAAGTCATTTGATCGCCACTTGCATTTTCTGTACCGCCAATACCACCGCCAGCGCCTCCGCTCTGCTTTAGTATGGCTCGGCCCAGTTGAAGAGCCGGCATTTCCTTGAGCAAAAACATCAAAGCCTCAGGCTCGGGCAACTTGAAGCCCGGTTGTATTTTCGTGCAGAGTCCACACTTTGAACAGATGACTTCCTGCTTGGTAGTTGAATTAAATAAGCGCTCCCTGGTCACACAGTCATCACAGTAGGAATGCTGACACGCCAACATCTTGGGCACCAAATTGACCACATCGTAACGCCGCTTACACAGGCTGCAGCTGAGCAGTGACTCGAGCTCCTTGGGCATGTCCATTTCGCTGTTAGAATGAGCAAAGGATAAAGTGTTAGGTATACAAGTTTATTAAAAGTATAAAGATATATTTTGGTTGGAAAAACTATTTGTATACTGTGCTGCGAGTACGAAACGAATGTGAAAGTGAGAGATGTAGAAAGGTGGGGGTGTAAGATTCAGTTTGACAATTGAGGCAGAGATGAGTTGATTACTTGATTTGCCACAAAAAAAAAAAAACAAAAAAATTAAATACAGATGTACGCAATATATATTCCGTAAGATTCCAGAGATGGTAAAAGGTAGAGGTTTGAATTGAACACGTGCCGGTAGATGGAGGTTATGTTGACCTTGAATATCCCACAATATCAAAGAGCGAAGAGGTCCTCATTTAAACACATAGATTTTTGTTTTTGGAAAGGCTTTAGTCCCACCAATTCAATATATTCTACATACGGGCTAGAGATAAAGGCTGAGAATCAGAATTTCGAGTGACACGAAACCAATTACTCTCAGAAAAAATCATCAACCTGAGTTCTAAAGGGTAATCTTTATTTATATTAGTTTTTCAGTGTAAAACGCGTAGTTATTTACATATAGCAACGTCAAAAATGCTCAGTAAGGTTTGCAGATCACCATGAATAGACCAACAAACGAACATCGCTGGCAAATCATTAAATTATATTATTAAATTTCACTGGAAGCCCATTCACGCCAAAAAGAGAATTGCCGAATTTACCGGAAATTATATCCAAATATTGTTTTTTTTTCTAAAAAAAAGATTGTATACCATTATTGAATATATTCGAAGGCGGTATTACGGAAATAGAATATTTGTTTTGTTTGTTTTCGGCTGTGAAACCTGTGAAAGGACAGAAGCCGAATGACCGGTGTCCCTATGACTTTAAATATGTTTATATTGTTATCTTCATTAAAGAACTCCCCGCATAAACATAAAGTAATTTTTGTTTGTCTTCACCGAAGATAAGAAATGCTTATAAATATGGTAAAATTCAAGGTAATTTTTTACCTTGTCAGCCAGATGTGACCTTGAGGATATGTCACCTTGGTATTTTTTTAAGCAGAGAGCTTCTCAAATATCTAAGTTCTTTACAGTGATCTGACGCACCGTCACGCGTTTGGTCCATGGCGGCTATATTCAGCAGAGCACGCAAGTAACTCTCAACACTTTCCTAGTGTCGGCAAAAACAGTTTGGTTACGGACACAACGAAAAGAGGGAGCGAAAGACACCTTCAGTTCTGTTTTTGCTCAAATCTGTTTTGCTCAGAGCAAAGACACATTTTTTTCGTTTCTGTTTCTCTCGTGTCTTTCACTGACCGGAGCGAGAGGAGCGAGAATAAGTGTTTCGCTCAGTGAGAGAGCGTTTGTGCTGCTTTTGTTTCTGTTTTATTCTGAGGCTGATCGCATTTGAAAATTGCTCAATTGCGAGCTCTGGTTAATAGTAAAAAGAGAGATAAATTTAGTAAACACTAAAAGGGCTGGAATAAATTCTAAATGTCCAACAATAATTTTGCTCTTATGGGAATTTAAATGGGTGAGAGCAAGACAGACATTAGTAGAATTCGCCGCACAAAATAAATTGCTGTAGAAACAATATTGTCGCTAGACAGCAATTGTCTTTGTTTACATTTTTGGCCTACATTTAGTCAGAATGGATGTCGCATTTCTTGCTTTGTACACTCATTTAATTTTTTTGCAATGATAAAAGATTAATTTGATGTATTATGCATTAATTTTTTAAAAAACAAAATGTTTTTCCCCATGAAAATTGCAAGCTGTTTGATTTTTGATCTGACCAATAGGTCACTCTTTAAAAATTTGGCTAGCCAAGAACAAGTTGATTGTTATCTGTATGATTAAAGTGGGACTGACGAACAAACTGGCATAGTTAAATCAACTCGGCTCGTATTTCTGATAAATAATAATACCTATGGGTTCTTCTGTGCTTCCTTCTTTGTACAAACATCAGATCTAAGCCTGTGCAAGGAATAAAAATATAATATAAAAGAAATAACTATTTTTATTTCTATCAGCCGTCTCTCACTTAAGTTCTCTGTTATATTCTTGGCGACTTGCGAATAGCCTTAGAATATTTTCGGATTCAATCTAGTCGATCTTGTCCGCTGGTTCGCTTTTTTGAAGTACTCTAAATTTTGTTAGATTAATGGATTCATGCATCAAAAATCGCTTCATTTATCAGAGCAAATTGACAGAAGGTAAAACTTGGAAAAAATCTTTCAAAACTTATTTGTAAAATATTGAAATTACTTTATTTTTGTTTTCGGATATGATATGAATTTATGGACAAAAGAATATTTGATATCAGTATATGTTCAGCATTGAACACTTAGCTTAAGTAGGCAACACCCAAATACACCGCAGTTGACAAGGCTCTCAAACATGTTGTTCAAGAATATTTAAGTTTCCCTTCCTCTTTTACGGGGGGCGGCGGACTTGTTCATTTTAATAATTGAATTACCTGCCTTTTGGGGTTTTTTTTTTTTTATACAGCCCCTTTTTAACTTTTGCTATTGATTGAAAAATTGCCTATTTTTTGTTCGTTAGTTTCCCTTTCAAAAATAAACAGAAAAAAGTTATGTCAGCTATGTTCATGTTGGTCCAAGCTGCGTAATCAAACTTTCTCCGCAATCCGCAAAAACAGGAATTTTATGTGAAACAAGTGGGTCAAATTTAACCAAGAAATGCAACGCCGAAGCAAACTGAATACAAAGTCTTTACACAGAATTCTGTCAGTTCTGTCCTGTCAGTAGCAGCCGCATACGCAGCAGACTTAAATCAAACTGACTTGATAATTCAAAGAATGGTTGATTTGCAACATTGAAGGGAAAACACGTGAAGGGCAATCAAAAGGGGATGCAAGGGAGTAGAAACAAAGCATTTAAGCTGCATGTATGTGATACTTTATTTTACTTATGTGACTAATTATGGTCCGTGTTAAATGCTATTTTAGCATGAAATTTGAAAATTATTAGGGCATAGCCATTACCATCAATAAAGAGAAATGCTTGATCTTTTCATTTTAAAATGTAAACGAACCAAAGTCAACTATTTCATTACAAGAGTTAAGTTTGGGGGCAAATAATTTAACAAAAACTCCGGAATTTGATGATATTCGTGGCTGTCTGTTGCATAAAAAAGCTTCAGACAGCATTCGAAGTGTGGATGCTTTCAATTTAGCAAGAGGCATAGGAGAGTAAAAGAAGAGAGATACATTTCATATTGCTCGAGCCCTATACGCTGGGCAATCGCTTTGCGCAAAACAACCAAAAATACGCCTGAAGCGTAAATAGCGCTGGCATCCCTGCTTAAGTTATTCATAGATAAATCTGCAAACCGATCGAATGTAACAACTGGTTCTGTTTAGTGGTGCATATTGATTTTGAACCGCAGGTTCTACTTATTACATGATTTTTGAAGCTAACTGAGCCGCGGTTCTAGTTATACTCTGTACCGTAGGTACATAGAGTATTATAAGTTTGTGCAAAAGTATGTAACATCCAGAAGGAAGCATCTCCGACCCCATAAAGTATATATATTCTTGATCAGCATCAACAGCCGAGTCATGTCCGTCATGTCCGTCTGTCCGTCTGTCTGTCCGTATGAACGCACAGATCTCAGAGATGGTAAGAGATAGAGGTTTGACATGTATGGGACATATGCTTCTAATGTCTGCAGGCAGATCAAGTTTATTTTCAATTTTGGCCACGCCCCCTCCCGCCCCCGCAATTTAGAAAAAACGTCATATCTCCCACAGTTTTGAAGATAGATGGCTTATTCCTTCTGGACATATTTAGTTATTAGGATATAATATCGATCCGCCAAAGGAATGAAGAAGATCGGATGAACGGTTTTCGAGTTATGATCAAAAGAAAAATTTTCTTGGTACAGAGTATGTTATAGTCGGGCTTGACCGACTTTCTTTCTTGTTTTGTTGTCCCTTCGATAAACTTTCGAAGAATATTGTCACTCGATTTTCCATTGAATCTGCGCTAATAGATATTTTCCAAGGTAAGGCAGATCGCTGAACGCTTTTAAAACTAGTTTCTGTCCCTTAATTTCACCCTTTTTCATTTCTAAAAGCACATTGAATATATCGTCGCGTCTAACCCTTTTATCAGCAGGTAAAATCATTATTATTCGAAACAAATTGATGCCATATACTCATTTCTGTTCAAAGATTGCCCTTAATTGCTCAGGAAATCAACTTTACGCCCGTTCTAAAATTTTTTATTCAGAAATTTGTTTTTCAACTCTATTGCTGGTCTTGTGAAGTTTCAGAAGATTGAAATCCCATTAATTCGGTCTTGAACCGAACCAGCTTGAACCCGGAACTCCTCGAACCTTAAATCGAAGCAAGTGTGTAGAAGTTGTACCATATTCAAGATTCAAAAGTTAATGGAATGATTTGGAAAAAACAAGAATCAATTTGAAATTGAATATGTTTTCTGTATCACTTTCAGAAGATGAAAGTGTTGAAAGCGTGCTATCTTATAACTAGACAGCGGATTTTGCATATTTTTAAACCGATTTTAATCAATCCTAGTAGACTCGGAAAGTTGTGTGTTTATCAAATTGTATCACATCATTTTGTCTTTTGCTGGCGTTCCAGTTCATGTAATAATTACATAAGTCTTCTTAGAATTAAGTGTAGAATTTTTGGAATTTTATTAACGTAAAAAGTCAGCTCATCAAATAGTGTTGTGCACATTTAGTTTGCCTTACTTGGATGAAAATCTGTTTGAAGATAGGCAAAATCCGCTGTCTTCTTATAACTTAAGTTTAAATATTTGAGTCTACAAATTTTCTAAATGTCTAAGGCCCGATTTCTCAAAGTCCGGTTGGTCAACTGTACAGGCAGTTTAACCGAATCTGAGTGTCTCATGATGTATGTGGCGCAACCGGAGGAACAAACTTAAACGCTGCTCATCCACCGGTCAACTTTAACAGCGAGCTCAACCCCGATGAAATTATCGATATACATACAGCTGGCCGCACACTTGCTTTGTTTATTTTTTTATTTGCTGCAACACAAAATGTTTATGATGAATAAACGAATTTTTCTAACTCCACGCAATGGAAATGCAATTGGAAGAGTCAGAGCATCGAATAAATAATTCAAGAAAATACAGGGAGAGACCTAATTATTTTACTGATCTGTATGATGCCAAATTGGTTGTTTGTAATTGTTGTTTTTCCCTCTGGGTCTTTTTTGCACTATCGCTTTCACTCTTCATCGCAAGAAATTTTTGATCAACTTTTACGCAAAACAATGACCAGCAACAACCAATTGCATTAAAAAACAAACAAACCAAAGTCAAACCGAGTCAGCTGTTTACTCGATCGTTTAGTCAAAGAATATGGTCACTCTGAAGCAGCGATAAGCATTTATCGATATCAGGCGAAATTGCGGCTGAGAACAAATCTGACCGGTGTTTGGCTAACCGGAACCTTTGAGAAATCGGACCTAAGTTGAAAAGACTTTCCAAATATGTAAGAATTATGAACTCTGTTTAAGTGCTTGCCCCAATTTATTGGTGTTCTATTTAGGTGTAATCCAAAACCTTCATTAAGGATGATTTTTTAAGAACTTTATTAAAGTTTTTCGAAAAAAAAACACATGAAATTCAGAATAATGCATGAAATCTTTATTTGAATCGATAGTACGGTCCATATAATTTAATGTTTGAAGATTATTTCATGCAAATGTTGACCGTGACTGCGCCTCAAATGGTCCATCCGCTTAGTCCAATTTTGGCATACTCTTTCCAACATTTCGGCCGGTATCTCACGAATAACTGCTTCAATATTGTCTTCCAATGCGTCAATTGAAGCGGGCTTGTCTGTATAGACATGAGCTTTATTATAGCCCCACAAAAAATAATTTAAAGGCGTTAAATCGCACGATCTAGGCGGCCAATTGATCGGTCCCGAAAGTGAAATAAAATGTTCACCGAACTCGCCTCTCAAGAAGTTCATTGTTGCGCGTGCTGTGTGGCATGTGGCACCGTCTTGTTGAAACCACATGTCATGCAAGTCAAGCTCTTGCTTTTTTGGGCAAAAAAAAAAGTTGGATATCATCTCACGGTAGCTGCGAACGGCGACGAATCGATAATTGATGGTCATCATTAGCACTGGACGATACAGCTGCGATATTTTCTTCAGTTCGCACTCTACGTAAGCGTGTTGGTGGTTTAATGTCCAGCAATGTAAATTTGGTGCGAAATTTAGTCACAATAGCCCGAATAGCCGCTTCAGTGGGTCGATTAAACTGACCATAATATGGAAGAAGCGCGCGATGAACTTTCTTAACAGAGCACGCATTTTAATAATAAAATTCAATAATTTGCAAGCGTTGTTCGTTTGTAAGACGATTCATGGTTAATATATAGACCAAACTGAAGATGTTTGACAGTGAAACAAAACACGAAACGTGCGTGAGCTGTTTAAACCAGTGTTGTCAAAAATATAATAGCTAAAAATCACCCTTTAGAAGAACATTAATCATTGGTTAATTTTGTTTCGAACCCCAGAATCGAAGCTTTGCAAAGAACTTAAGGATTGTAGCCCTGGATGTAACATAAAGTTGGATCCGTTGGTTTCGAATACATTAAAGGGGTTTTGACATACTAAGAGGTCGGTGAACAATTTCACGAATTGCACTGGGACACAACAAGTTTTAAAAATGGTTACCACTTATGTTAGGGACATGAAAAAATTTTTCCAATTTTGTTGTCTTAAGTCTCATCAGAGAATCAAATCGAAACGTTTTAATTTGTGGTTTTTGGTTCGGTTGGAATCAGCGGTTTGGCTGCAGATGGATTAAATTTTCTTAATATTCAAAATATTTGAATACGAATCATTTAATTGTTTTCCGATTACGTCTTGGCTATAATATTCTAGAAAAAATTCTACAAAAAGTCACTGAAATAACGAAAGCACCTACATAATTCTATTAACCATTTGTATGTGCGTAGCTGTGAGTGTGTACTTGGATCTGATTTAAAGTGGTGTCCAGGCACGCCTACAGATTTAAGCAATATTGCGTGACTGGGTCAGCGATGGCACTTGCTAACTTGTCCAATTAAAATGCTTGAAGAATTATACTTTCTACTCGCTTTGTTGTTGCATTTTTCCCCTATTGTCCATCTACACATATTTTTGTTATTACCATTTTGCTGATATTTTCTTGCTTACTGAGTTTTCCTACTGCTCCACCCATTTCTGTCAATTCGTTTGTTTTCTTTTTTTTTTTTCCATTTATGTTAATATTTATAAGCTGTCTGCTGGCATTCGGCGTCAGGAGCAGCAATAATCACTAAATTTTATACATTACGCATACGCCATGTTGCTCGCTGTCACTTTTCGCTTTTTCAAGCGAATGTGCAAATTGAAAATATGCCGGGAGGCAGCACGACATAAATGCATATTTATGGGCAATTGTTTTCACTTTCTGTTCATTTGTGTTGATAATCTTTTAAGCGGCTTTTAAAGTATGCACATTCCAGTTTTTGAGGATCTTCCTAATTGTGTGTTGAAGAAGTGGCAATAGCGACACAATCCTTTTTTATGACTGTTTTGCACAAAGTTGACAATAAATTAAACGCCCGTCTGCTGTCAGCATCATTTAGGCTTAACTCCCCACACGTTCACACCCACTCGCACGTGTGTTTCAAATATAATTGCATACACTTGGATTGTGGCTAAAAACTGGAGCTAAATGTCAACATAACTCCACACAAATTGTTAAAGTTTTCTCCATATTAATTAGTTAACTTTTCTAATGAACTTTGAAAAAAAAAAAAAACAACAAAATGTGCCACAGGATAAGCATATTTCTATTTGATTTGCTGGTATTCTATAATAGAAAACTTGTTGCTTGTGCCGCCACATGGCTTTCTGTATCCCGAGTTAATTAAACAACTGGGCACACATATAAATAACCACTTTTCAACTAATCCTTATGATGAATTGCAGTGGATGGCTGAGAAGCAAAGCAAAAATGAAATCTGTTCGTTGGATGCCGCCATAAAGCAGCATTGTTGCCCTTGCTTTAAATTCTTCACGAGCGCGTTCTACTTTAACTAAAGCTCCCGTTCTTTCAAGGAATTGTTCAAGTATTTTGATTATTTTTTGCGGCTAACCATTTTTACAACCTCGTGGACCTAAATTAAATTTTTCCATGCTAATTTGGTTTTGTCTACGGTTATTTATTTATGACAGACATTGAAGCCTTTTGACTTGTGCTTGACATGCTTAACCCAGGCAGCAGTTCCCAAGTGAAATTAAAAGTTAGCCAAGTGGTGTAACAATAAAAACAAAAATAAAACAAAATCCATATTGTGAATAGACTAATGGAATTGCCAAAAAAAAAAAAACGCAAAGTGCTTAGAAAAATAAAATAAAACAAAATGGCTCAATCTTAAAATCAAACATCTTTCGTCTTCTTGCAATATATTTCTTACAAAGTTTGGGTATAGTACCACACCCACCCGTAGAGAGCCCTATCAAAATTATTATTATTATTATTCTTAACCAATTGGGTGAATTGTGATTTCCATTAACAGTTTATGTGTATCTTAGCCTCCTTGGGAAAATTTTATAGACTTATTCTCTTCTTGTCCAATGAGCTCATATGGTCAGCGACAACTTAGTCTGCTATGAGACGGACGGTATACAATACAAATGCAGCAGTTTTTTCTTTGTTTCAAAGACCAACTAGAAAGTTATCTTCTATCCGAGAGCTTAGAACATAAAATAATTCATTTCCATGGTCTCCAAACTGATTTTGTTTGGAAATATGCTTGTATCAGTATATCGATCACTTACTTCAACACTTACACTCTACTCATAAACGAGAGAGTAGTCTGGCTTTATGTTAATTAACAGGGCTTTAACAGTACTGTTTACTTATTAAGTACACCACAGCGCATAATAGAAACTTCACATCTTTAAAATTGATGAAGTTATTCGGTTTTTTTTTTATTATTTATTTATCCATATCTAAAGTTTTGTTGATTTAGCATTTCTAGTGCTAAGATCTAGGTGTACATACAGACAGTCGGACATCTGTATATCGGCTATTGATACTGATTAAGGATATATCACTAAAATCACTACAACTATCATATTGGATTGCTTCCTTTTGCCTGTTACAAACACTTTGCACGACTTTAGTATACCCTGTTTATATCGTTATTCGTAGAGTCAAAAGCGTAAAAGGAAAATGATTTCGACCCCATAAAGTTTATGTTTTCTTGATCAGCGTCAATATCCGAGTTAAGTTAGCCCTGTCATTCTGAATGTCCGTCCGTCCGTATAAGTACGTGTTGCCTGTTTGAAAATGTTCCGAGCAGATCGGCTGCTACACAGATCTAGGGACCTGTAGGAGAACTTGTACTATCCATAGGTGCAGGACTTGCCACTTGTGATACTACCACAACTTTGACCTTAAGCGTCGTTTCATTGCTGCTTCTCATGGCCCATATGTGCCATTTCCAACAATCTTTGAAGTAGAGATTTCGGTACGATCCGAGTTATGCGCAACAATAAGATCCCAATCGGCGAAAACTCTCTAGACCCCACGATTCTTTGCTAAAAAGAAGGCAGCATCTCCGACCACATAAAGTATATATATTCTTGATCAGCAAGACGAGCTGAGTTGATATAGTCATGTTCATCCGTCTGTTTCTATAAGATTTCCTCCGTCAGTTTGAAAGCTATTATAACAAAACTTTGCACGAAGTTTTATAGTACAAATACGCTGCACAAGTATCGGAACCAGTCGGGTTGGATGACTATACGTTATAGCTGAAATAGGAATTAGTTTTAGGAAGAAAAACTTTTTCGTTTTCAAAAAAAAAAACGCCTTTCAGCTTTGCATTTCTTAGTTTAATTTACTATGCATTCCCATGATTCCACTAAGTTTGATCGAAATCGGACAACTATATCGTAGAGCTGTCACAGAAAAGTAGAGGAAAACTTGTTTGTTTTCAGTGGAAATGTCATTTGAACTAGTTAGAAAAACGTGCTGCAAGCGTACACAAATTTCGGCCCAGCCGAATTCAGCTTTTTTCTATTTTTCTGTCTGAGAATAACGTTTCTTCCCATTCGATACCGTGTCCTTGCCTTTGGATTAAAGTATGAGACTCTCTTGCTAGTTATAATTAGAGTTTCTAATATGCCTTTTTTAACGTCTTTCTTCAGCAGTTTTCGTAATGTTCTCTATATATTAAGCTAAGTGAAGGTGGTTAAACATTTAATCCCCAAAGCAACGCGTAGATCGATGCCGAGCAGCGCCGACTTGTACTCACGCTCTCGATACTCTTCAAGTAACAGGGCATAAATACGATTTTGAAGTTAGGCACAATTTCTCAAAAGTTCTGAAATGACCAGAGATAAAGAACGGGTCCTTTCTCCAACGACAGTTTCACCCGATATCGATATACCGCAATCGCTGCAATAGGGTGACCATACATAGATCTCAGAGTTGTTAAGACCAGGGCTGCAAACCGGTTTTGAACCGAACCGGTTCGAACCTGAAACTCCGACTTTTATTTTACTACGAACCGAACCTTGAACCGAACCTAATTAGAAATTAAAGCTGAACCCGAACCTGTTCCGAACCCAAAATTTCGGTTCGGTTCAACAAAACTGCCACCAAAATTTGACCTTTTGTCCACCGACTTCATCTGTTATTTGGTGCAACTGACTCCTAAAATGGACAGGAGGGTGGAAAAAAAATCTAGCAAAACGTTTAGATTTCCTTGTAAAATCCCTACCCATAAAAGTCTCTGTTTTTAAAGCTCCTCGACTCCAAAGCTTCTTGAATAATTCTCAAAAGCAAGAGTCTGATATTATTTTGGTACAAATTTTCTATGTAAACCACGAAATGGAATTTAACTAAACTGTAAATTATTTATTGAATATTTCCAAGTTTTCTACTAACCAGTTCGGACCCAAACAATTTGGGGAGTTTTTAGGTCGAATGCTGTTTTTAAAACATACATAGAAGGCAAAAATGAGTAATGTTGTAAAACGCATTGATTGAACCAAGGTTCGAACCAAAACCTTCTCCCAAAAACCTCAAACCTTAAATTTCCGAACCTTAACCATTCGTAAATTCGGGTTCGAACCAGTGTACCGCAGATCCGAATATATTTTTTGGTTTGCAGCTCTGGTTAAGACATAGACATAGTATGGGACATAAACATCTTATAAACTTGCAGGCAAATAAGGGTTAACAATAAGTTCTATTAACAAACAGCTGGCGTGAGCACAAAGTAATAGACAAACACAAAATTACCACTCATAGTAAAACTTTGGATATGTTTTGTCACCCCTCTATATACGATACATTCTTCGGTTTTAATGGCTGCAAGAACAAGCACATGCCTTTAATTCTCATTAACACGACTCAAGACAAAACACCACGTCAACACTTTAACCCAATTCTCAGAATTGCATTGACATTGGCCCTGCGGGCGACAACTTTTCTCTTTTGAATTATTTAAACAATTTTTTCATGTATCATGTTCGCGGCTGTTCAATCAAATTTTCAAAGAGCCTGTGTGTCAGCACATATTCCGCACACGACTTATAAGCAAATCCGCAAATCGATAAACAATTTGCGCGGAGCGTTTTGGTTGCGTTTCGTTTTGTTCATTGTCATTGACACTGGTCGTCGTCTAGAGGTGGCTTTGAGTTTTTATGACTGACTACGTCTATAAAAGTTTATGTGGCCTTTGTGTCACCTTCCAATATTTGAGTCTCCTACGTTGTTTGTTTCAATCGCAATTGAAGAATATCTATATTTTATGCAACTCACAATATCCTGGAAAATTGAACGAACAATGGAAACTTGTGGCCAATTACCGAGTTAAATTTGTTTAATTTTGCATCATCAAAGCCATAAATAAAGTTTTAATTAACACGCACACGCCCCCTCGCTGTTTTGGTTCGCATAGCAATGTGTCCCACGCACAACAGATATCCATGTACAATGTAATTCTCCTTATGTCAAATCCTTTATTCCTCCGTCACATCCGTCATATTTTACTTTGATTAGCCCACTGCATTTGGCACATTGAAGGCTAATTTGCATGATTGAAGTTTTGCTGCAAGGCAGAAAAAGACATTTCTTTGCCATCAATCAGAGAGGCGATTGCCCGGAAAAGTATGCTAATTATTTGCAAACTCTGCACGCACGCACAAGCAAGCGACATATTTGTATGAAGCGCAGAACATTTTGTATTACATTTTGTGTGTCGGCTTTTCACTTTTTACCCCTTAGAAATTAGAAATGCGTGCGTATATTCACATGGACAGAACAATTTTCTGCTGTCTGAGCAAGGAGCTTCGCCTTCAATTCTTGTTGATTGTTCATCAAGTTCATTTAAGCATGCTTGCCCCCTGGAGTATTAAATATATATATATATATATATTTTTTTTTTTGAATTCAACTATACAAACTGTGTGCTCTTTTGTGGTCTGGCCACAAGGATTATGGGGTTAAAATTTTCCAAGTATTCAAGACAATGGTTTGGAATGCTCTTACCAATAGACTTCCAACACTCTCATCATTAGATAATAAACCGAATTTGTGTGGGAGAGAATTAATGGGAAATGTGCTTGGGGTCTTTAATTTCTATGCTCCAATACGGGCATTTTCATGCCGAAGATTAATATTGGTTCGGTCGATTGCCTTTTCATAATTCTCCGAAAACTTCTAGGCAAACAATACAATGATTTTGTACTCTGGGTAGCAGAGGTACACAAAGTATAACAAGATTGTACAAGAGTATGAAACAGCCAGAGGGAAACATCTCCTATCCTATAAAGTACACATATAAATTCTTGAACAGCATCAACAGTAGAGCAGATATAGCCATATAGCCTGGAACAACGATGGGCAGCACTTTACACATCCTAACACTTTGTGTGATAAATACATACTTTGGGAGGTACACAGAGTATGGCTTTACCGACTTTTTTACTTGATGAAAAGACGGATTAGGCTGTATTCTGCTGAAAGTGCTAAAAACTATACCTTTTAAAACTAACCTTTTATAGCTTATTCAAGTACATATTTGTAGAATTGATAGCTTATTCAACTTGCACTCCTAACTTGGAACTCAATGACCTATTCTTGTTTTAACTCAACAAAAAAACATTTTCAAGGTTTTTATTTTCGATAAAGGAGGTCTTCAGAAGATACGTCTATATGAAAATACAATGTTCTGAGTGGAAAAACAATTTACAAAGTCTAAACTTTTTTACAAGAAAAAGAGAACGGACCACCAGGTCGCACTTCAAGAAGAACCTAAAACCAGAACCTCTTCCGAACCTAAATTTTCCAAACAAAAATTAGTTTGTATTACTGCCTAGCAAATTCTGCTGATATCTGGTTGTTTTTGATTGACTGAGTCTTAAAATCGTCAGAAAGTTTAATCAAAAAAAAAATCTAGGAAAACTTTAGAATTACTCACAAAATTCCTACCCAAAAATCAAAAAATATAATGAATTCCTGAAAATCCAAGGTTCGAAAATTTGCGTTTCAAAGACCTAAAATTTTGGTTCGAACCTTGGTTCAGCCCATGCTTTATATAAGTTAATATAGTAATCGACTTTGGGTTGGGATGGGACTACTTAAAAATTTGTTCTTCAACCTAATCGAAATTTTAGGTTCGGAACAGGCTCAGTTTTTTATCCTAAGAGGTTCTGATAAAGGTTTAGATCACAGTAAAATTATAGTCGATATTTTTTGTTGGCTTCAAAATTTGTTTGCTTAGCTTATTAAATGATTTTAAAAATCAGAAGCTTAACCTAACAATATTTACATTTTTCCAAGACAACAACATTGAATTTTTCAATTCTGGAACGATCTTGATCTACTGTACCTTCATGCAAAAATTTTTGGATTAATTTTCTTAAGCCATGTAAATGTATATCACAGTCAGAAGGAAGCATCTTTGACCCCATAAAGTAAATCTATACTTGATACTGATCAATAGCTGAGTTGACTTAGCTCTGTCCGACCGTCTGTATAAACACCTAGATCTCATAGACGCCGATCATACACCCGCCCCCACAATACCTCTTGCCATATTTGAAATATCGATCATAAATTTTGTCCTCACAAATATTTTTGCAGTTTCTAATAGCTTTCAAATTTCATAAAGATCTTATAATAAATAACATTCTTATTAAAAAATCTGCATTTTCCAAATAACTCTGTTAACGAAAATACCTCGCATACTTCTTGGCTTTTATATATTTGGGGCAGCATATGCTGTCTGCTCACATAATGTTAAAGGTAAGGCTAACTGAGTTTATTAAAGTCGGTCAGGGACGAGTGCCTGTGTTTGATCTTTAATAATCAAACTGATTTTTGTAATGTGCTTGTAAAAATCTGATTCACTTATATTATTATATTGATCAATCGCAGGCTCATCTCTAATAGTATGAACATATTTGCAAAAAATATCCTATAATCTACTGGACAGAAACGTTGGTTCCAAGAATTTGTTTTCGTATGTCATTGGGAGAAGGCCAAAGAGGTTTCCCAGAAATATGCTTTCGGACGCGAATTTGATTAATAATGTCGCAATTAATGTAACAGACTGGAGAAAGCGTTTTTAATTATAAATGCACACATGGACACTAGAGCGAACCTATTGAGTATGGGTTTTTTTTTTAAGGTCATGGTCTCACGACCCTATCTGATGCGTTTTGGTGTAAAACAAGCGTAAAAAAAATGCAGATTTAAGTAGCGGGCGGAGGATTTCAATTCCAATTAACAAGCCACTACCCTTGCACTTTCTTATGGATAAGTTTTGTGCATCTGGTGCCGTATGTTATCGTATTGTGATCGAAAATTGGATTGAATAAATTTTACCACAAACAATGAAGTCATTTCTGCCATAAATCCATAAAAAATACAAGAAAGAAAGTCGGTCAAGCCCAGACTATAACATGACTCTGTACCAATGACAAAATTTGTCATTATTCATCATAACTCGAAAACCGTTCATCCGATCTTCGTCATTCCTTTGGCGGATCGATAAGTTATCATAATAACTAAATATGTTCAGAAGAAACAGGCCATCTATCTTCAAAACTGTGGGAGATACTGACGTTTGGTGTTCCATATTGCGAGGGCGGGACGGGGCGTGGCCAAAATTGAACAATAAACTTGATCTTGCCTGCAGACATAAGAAGCATATGTCCCATACATGTCAAAGCCTCTATCTCTTACCATCTCTGAGATCTGTGCGTTCATACGGATCAGCATCAGACGGACAGACGGACATGGCTATATCGACTCGGCTGTTGATGCTGATCAAGAATAGTCAAATATGACTTTGATGCGGGTCGGCAGATGCTTCCTTCTGGATGTTACATACTTTTGCACAAACTTATAATTACGTCTATGTACTCTACGGTACAGAGTCATAAATAGCAGCTTATTTTGTGAATTTTAGAAAATTACAATTGAACTGCACAATGATGTCAATAATTTAAAATTTATGTTTAGTTCTACGAGTTGTATAAGTATTTTATTTTTTAAATTTTGCAATCTTGTGCGAGCTCCTTAAACATTGTTAATACATTTTTTTGGATTGTTCACAATTATTAGATAAAACCGACCAAAAATGAACTTTGGAAATACTAGACACCTACGTTTTTAGCCATTGTTGCCCATTTGAGGTCCATGTTAGGATACGTGGATCTTTGGTGTTCATGTTAGTTAACGGTCTGTCAGCTGGACCGATTCTCTATGTGTAACCCAAAATGATTTATCAGCATTATAACCATATTAACATAGTGTTTGCTTTAACTTAAAACTTAAAATCGAAAAATGGTTATTGCCCTGTAGAAGCTTTCCTTTGTCTTTAATGTTTTTATACCCTTGCAGAGGATATATTAAAATTGTTAAAATTAATATATTAAATTATAAATTGAATATATTCTTGATCAGCATGACGAGCTGAGTCGATATAACCTTGTCCGTTTGTTCCTATGCCATCTCCTTTGTCAGTTTTAAAGCTATCGCCAACAAAATTTGCACGAAGTCTTCTGGTACAAATATGCTGCCCATTTGTCGGATCCGTCCGGATCGGGTGCCCATAACATATAGCTGCCATATGGTCAATCGGTCGAAAGACTAGTTCCAGTGAGAAAACCTTTTTTGTTTTTAATGCAAACGCCTCCAAACACCGTATTTACTAGTTTTCTATGCATTTTCATGATTCTGCCAAGTTTGGTCGAAATCGGACATCTTTATAGTATAGCTGCCATTGAAAAGTAAGGTTAGAAAAATAGTTTACATTAGTTTTCAATGTAAACCTCTTTAAAATGTCATATATTTATTTTAAAAAATTTCTCACAATTCTTCAAAGTTTTGTCAAAATCGAAGAACTATAGGTTATAGCTGCCATAGGAATCATCGGTCGAAAATTAGGTTTAGTGAGAAAAACTTTTTTGTTTTCAAAGAAAACGACTCCAAACTTTGTATTTCTTAGTTTGCTATGCTCTCCCATTATTCTCCTAAGTTTGGTCGAAATAGGACCTCTATATAGTATAGCTGTCATTGAAAAGTAGAGTCAGAAAAGTAGTCTTAGTAAGAACAAGAAAGAAAGTCGGTCAAGCCCGACTATAACATATTCTGTACCAACGAAATTATACGCTCAGCATAAATTTTGATGCTGCAGTAGCAGCTGAAAGCAGCGCTGCTACTGCGATGCAGCAGAGAACAGTCTTTTGATCATATCTCGACAACGGTTCATCCCATTTCAACATTCCTTTGGAGGATCGATAAGTTATCTTGATTACTAAAAATGTTCAGAAGGAACGACCCATCTATCTTAAAAACTAAGGGAGATATGACGTGTTTTCTAAATTGCGGGGGCGGAAGGGGGCGTGGCCAAAATTGAAAATAAACTTGATCTGCCTGCAGACATAAGAAGCATATGTCCCATACATGTCAAACCCCTATCTCTGAGATCTGTGCGTTCATACGGACAGACAGACGGACATGGCTATATCGACTCGGCTGTTGATGCTGATCATCAACACAGCCTTCTGGCTGTTACATACTTTTGCACAAACTTATAATACTCTGTGTACCTACGGTACAGAGTATAAAAACTTGTTTGTTTTCACTGAAAATGCACTTTCAATTAGTTAGAAATCCTTCTGCAAGGGTATACAAGCTTCGGCCAAGCCGAAGTTAACTTTCGTCTATTTTTTTCAATATCATAGCCATCGGAGGTTTTTGCTGCACCTTTCCCATACCTTAACATTTTTTTGTTTTTATATTAAATATATTTTATTTATGTTATGAAACATGAAAAGCGAATAAGCAGGTTTTACAAAAATCTTAAATGGAAATTAAAATATTTCTTTTAAATGTATAAACACATTTTTGATGACTTATAGCAATCCTTCCAACTAGTTTCTAAAAGCTGCTTACCTTGTCATTCAAGAAATCTCATTTTCCCCACACGTGTTTGCCTCAACTATTTCGTTACAAAAATTTTGACCGCAGGAACTTTTTTGATTAGCTCAATAATTTATCAAATTTTTCCCATTTAAAAAAAAAAAGGATTTTTTGTTTTGCACATTTTGTGGTTTGTTTGTTTGTTTGTTTTAAAACTGCATCGAAAAATAAGTCTTTGTTTTTGCTGGTTTTGGCATTTGTCCGTTGTTCTCCATTAGTTCAACTCCTTCTGCGTGCATTTGCAGGAGGTAAAAGCTTTAAATATTTTACTTTCACTTTTTGGTCGAATTTTCTTTTTATTATTTGATGATGTGGTGGTGGCTGCTTTCACTAGTTCTCGTCTAAGCTGTTCCCCATCCTCGTGCTGCTCCTGCTGCTGCTGCTTCTCCTCCGCCTCCTGCAGCTCCTGTTGCTGTAGCTGCAGCTGTTCCTGCCGATACTTTCGCGTCTTAAATACTGCATTGTTATGCTGCCAACTGTTGACCAGGGAGCGGGGCAGCGGTTTTGTATGCTGCTGCTGATAAGTGGGAGCTGCACTGGCCAAGGCAGCCGAGGGCTCGGTGCCGGCTGCAGCCAGTGTGGATGAGGCAACTGCCGTCCAGAACATTGTAATGGTTGAGGGAAATTCTACTATGCTTGTGGTTGAAGACTTTTTCCGTCTGGTTGGGCATGTTTAAACCAAAATACTAAATGGAAAAAAATAAAAAACGTAGAATAACTGCTGTTTGTTGGTATTAGCGCGTCGCGTGCTTTTTGTTGTTTTAATTGTTTTTATTTATTTGGTTCGTGTTGGTTGCCAAAGCGTGCAAAGCCTTTCGCGAGTCGTTTTCAAATGCATCGTCAGCCAAAGAGGCCAAGGCTTTTATAGCCTGAGAATCGAATTGCGAGAGCTTGCAAAAAGGAGCTTTCCTTCTCTTAATAATAAGCTTGCTCTTCAATGTCAATGTCGCAGTGTCCTGGCATGGTATGGCTTTGTGGTCAAGAGGTCAGAAAAAGGGTTTGGAATTTTTTCTGGAGTTGCTTTGTGGTTGGAATTCGAATTTGGCCCATATTGGTAGTTGTGATTGGGTGCAGCATGTTGACGTTGTGAATCATAATAGGACATTCATTTTGCTTCTACGCAGTTTTTGAACAACTGAAGTATAAAATCCATGCAAAGTTTTTTTTGGGTTAATCTAAAGGTGTCTGCTTTTATGGATATTCCATTTTGTGTTGATTTGACAATAAACAATTTACATTTACAGTAAACAAGCCAGACAAATAAAGCAAGAAAGCTGCTTATTTGTGGTGAGGAGACTTAAAATTTGATTTAACTCTCTCTATCTCTCTCTCTCTGTTCGTCTGTCTGTCCGTCAGTCTGCTGTCCGTATAAACAAACAGATGTCAGAGATGATTAGAGGTAGAGGTACGACGTGTACGGGACAAATTCTTCTTATAAAAGGTAATTTTTATTACCCGCTACTCGGCAGAAGGAAGCATCTCCGATCTTGAAAGAGAACCAAATGGTTCATACGCTGGGTCCAAGTTTGCCATACTCTCACGAGTAAATACGAGTAAATTCTTCAATATCGGTTTCCATTTCTCCAACGGTTGCGGGCTTTTCCCCATAGACAAGAGCCTTTACAAAGCCCCACAAAACATAGTTTAAAGGCGTTATATCCCACGATCTAGGCAGCCAGTTGACCGATCCCAAACATGAAATTCACTTTTAACCTTACTCGTCTCTAAATTGGGCCATTGTTATGCGTGCTGTGTGGCACGTGGCACCGTCTTGTTGAAACCACATGTCAGCCAAGTTCAGTTCTTCCATTTGAGGGGGAAAAAAAGTTTGTAATTACATCGCACGGTAGCGTTCTCCATTCACAGTAACGTTCCTGCCTTTGTCATCTTTAGAAAATTATTTACACCCGGGAGCGGCTTCCGGTGATTGCAAAACGTTCATAAATAATCAACACCCGAATCAACATGTCTTTGCGTTCAAACGTTCATCTTGCTCACTCACGCATATTCGTGATTCAGTATTGTTCATTCAAAATATCAGCAATTGTTGGCGCTCTGATTACAACCATGCTCATCTCCACTCCGCTCGATTCGGGTGTTTGTTCGTTTGATTAAAAAACGAATGTGCGTTCATTACCTCGTAAGAGTTTTTGCATACAGCGCTTCTTACTGCGGTGCTAACACAGATTGATGAGAGAGAGAGAGAGAGAGCGAGCTTGCTTTGTCATTTTAAGCTTGGCTTTCCAAATGAAGATAACAGAAAAACGTGTTTGTATTGGTTAACAAGAGAGCCGATTTACGTGCAGACATATTCAATCAGCTCAACCGCACGGAACTGTTGTCGAAATGATGTGTATTTTGATTAAGGCTGAGTTTTATTGAGTGAGTTAATGGACACAATCAGTTTCGGCTCATACACTCATTCTCAACCGATTAAAGCGTTCGCTGGTATGACAACGAGTTAGCTCAGCGACATGTTTTGTTGCTTAATTAATTGTGAGTAGGAAATTTGGTCTTTGATGAAATCAAGAAAAAGTGATTTTTGCAGATCTCTTATCCACAACTCTGAGTCTTCCATTAAGCTTCGTCGCTGAACACAATATTCCCGAAAAAGAAGTGGCCTGCATTTTAATGATAAAAATGCATTAATCTGCAAGCATTGTTCGTTTGTAAGTCGATTCATGATTAGTTTCTAAACCATTCTGAACATGTTTGACAGTAATATGTGTCACGAGCGTCCAACCAGAAAGTTGCTAGAAAATATCACCCTTTACTTTCACATAATTCTACAAAGTTTTGTCAAAATCGGATAACCATAGCAGCTATATGCCTTAGTATCGATCGGTCGGATATTTTTATTAGTGAGAAAACACTTTTATTCAATAGTAACTGCTTCAGCACAATGTGGCCCAATTTCTTTAAACTCAAACAAATTTATCAAATAGCTGCCATAGAATAAGTCAAGTGTATTTTATTTGTTTTTTTTCCAAAGTGGATGCTGGCTGGCTCAAGTTCGGGTTAATTTTATAATTAAAGATTTTTTGTACATATGAACAGTAGAGGTTACTCAGACATCTGTCTGTTTTTGTTAATTATTGAATTATAATTAACCCGACCTTGAGCCAGCCAGCATCCACTTTGACTAAAATCAAACCAGGTCGCTAAACCCACAGTTTTTTTTTTTTTAAATAAATATTTGTCGGGATTTATTCTGATCCCTCTTGAATTACATGAAATTACTCATATAAACCCACTCTTTTTTTTTTTTTTTAACAGAAGTTCAATGCCAAAATTAATCCAATTAATAAATTAATTGAAAATGGTTTTGATTATTGCGTACACAATCTGTTTTATGTTTACGCTCTTTTGAGGCCAGACAATTCTTTCGTCCTGGCGATAATAATTAACTTACATATACGACGGCTGCTTTTTATATTATAAAGCCTTGGCAACTCTTGGGAGACAATGTGCGAGTTCAATTGAATTGTAATTCTATAAGATTTGCATCTTAAATCAGTGAAATGTTGGCAGCACCGTGCAGTACTATTTTTGCTTACTTTGAGATAACAAAATAAAATCCGTCAGATTAATAAATAAATATTTGATCACATTCGAGTCGTTTTTGAGTCCTCAATCTGATTAGAAAAGTCATAAATGCGCTCGTCTTCTGATCACAAATGATCCGTTTGTCGGGAGAAAATGGTTCCCTAGCTGCGACTCTTAGACAGTGGCTTTTAACCCGTTCTTCTGATCAGCTTAGACTCATTTTCGAGTCACTCGAGAGAATTTTTCGAGTTGTACTTTGAGATCCATCACATTTTGATCATATGCATGAGTCATTTTCGAGTCTTCTTTTAATCGCACATGACAGTAATCTCTTTTTAATCACCAAAGGTCTCGAAAAAGACTCATCAAGGTGATTTTTGTTAAAATGATCATCTAAATGTTGGGTGAGGAGCACTTATAATCTCTATTCACGAGGAATGGTTAGTCTTCTATGATTGGTTTCGTCTGATTTTCCGAAAACTTTTACATTTAAGAGACTGTGTACCAGCTCTGCCCTACTTCTATGATATGTTCTAAGTGTTTTCTTGATCAAATAAATATTGCTGCATTATGAAACTCAAATATCATGTTCTTCTTATACACTCAGAGAACAAATGGAGCATTGCAAATTTCGATAAAGTAAGTGTAATGCCAGAATTTCGATAAGAATGAATGTTATTGATCCAATAGCGAACTACTTGATCCAAGTATTCCAAGTATTATGAATGATACTTTTTTCTGATCCTAGCGCTTCAGTTCATGAACCAACTACGAATCATTCTCAAATCAATTAGAAGAATTCTCAAATCAAGTGCTAAACGTACTTAAATCCAAGATTACTTATTTGTAAATCAAGAACATAGTGCAATGTCAAAATCCGAGAATGTTCGTAAGATCGTTTTTTCTTGAATCAAGGCAGAATCCACAGATTCAAATGAGTGCCAACACACCCATCTCCCGAAAAAATCGAAACAATGAGAGTAGACTCAGCGCTATTCTGTCAAATGTGTTTGAACTCTCTCGCAGTATATTCTCTAGACTAAAAGCACCAAGCTAAGAATGAATTTAGCTTGATATCGGGATCGTAATTCTTCAAAATTCAAGTACGAATATATTTTTTTTTCAAGAGCGCTTTAACTTTTAAAGCTACTTTTTGATTTTGTTAGAGACAACCATTGTAGCGACACTCGAAACAATTAGGCAAAATGATCGACCCTGTCGAGTCACTACTCAAAAGTCACGGATGCAGGTACATTCAAATTGGATGCAACTTGTTAGCTACCCACACTATCCCCTATGCATTTTGTATGGCGTTTAATACAATAATGCAGGAATGCAAGAATAGAATGGAATAATGAAAGTTGGTGCATTCACCTTACCAAATCCTCTCCGCCAGCTTTAACAATCCCACGGGCAGCTCAGCAGCGTCAACCGATTTGTTATTTCTTAGCCTTTTAAGGGTTATTATCCAGTCTTCGTTATGGTCCGGTGGATGTAGTTCTGTACCTACGATTGGAGGTACCACTGCTTCTCCAGAGGCAATGTCAAAAGTTATCGAACTGTACAATTCAAAAGGCAGCTCTCGGGGGGGGGGGACGACATTTAATTTTAATCGAATGCACTTCACTTGGATACTGTAAGTGAACCATAAATCCAAGGCGCTTGACTCTTTTCCTCTGCTACGCGCCTACCCTGTGACGTGAAATGTGCCCTTAATTGCATTCGACGGACAGTGCAGCAATGATATTACCCCGTGGGGCGTTTCACTGTCATCTCTCAAACAAAGATCAACAGGTTGAAATTGCAACAGGATGAGGACATTCATTGCCATTTTGGCCAATTAAATTGCATTTCAGTCACGAGAAATTTCATTACAATGACCAAAAACTCACATCCTTCTTTTGTTGTTGCCGCCTTTCCACTTGCATAAATGCACACACAGACACACCGCACGGCTGGCTCTTATTGGAAACGCAGCACTTGGAGCTAATTAATTTACTGATAGACTCGCACAGTTTTACATTGCATGGCAGCTAATATCATTTGATGTGTTAAACAACTTTCAGGGACTAAAAGGGTTCACGGCTTTTAAGACTAATAACCAAATTATGATTCAGTTAATCTAATTTCGACATAGAAATTATGCAAAATTTTGTGAATTCAAAACATTTTGTATCTATAATCTACTTTATTCCATTTGTCCTATCCTCTGTTATAAACTGGGCTGCAATTCGTTTTTGGACTGAACCGGTTTGTATCCTTGGAAATAAATAGATATTTTTTCCGACAGATTTCTTTGGCCTCGCTTTTGACTTTGCGAAGTCAGCGAGTTTGGCAAAACAGTGACCAAAACAGTGACCACTACAATGACCAAAACAGTTACCAAAACTATTATCAAATAGTGACCAAGCAGTGACCAAAACATTGATCAAACAGTGACCAAAACAGTAAACAAAATACGGTTACCAAACATTTTCCAAACAGTGACCAAAACACTGAACAAACGGTGACCACAACAGTGACCAAAACAGCTACGAAAACTGTAACTAAAACAGTGGCCAATCGGTTACCAAAACAGTCACTGAAAGGTGATCAAACCGTGACTGAAACATGCACCAATCAGTGACCAAATGGTGACGAAAACAGTGACTCAAACATTATTAAAACATTGACTAAACAGTGACCAAACGCTGACCAAAACAGTCACTATAACAGTGACCAATCGGTTACCAAAACAGTCACTAAACAGTTACCAAACGGTGACCAAAACAGTTATGGAAACTGTTGCTAAAACAGTGACTAATGGGTTACCAAAACATTGACCAACGGAGATCAAGGCAGTGACCAAAACATTGCCCAAAATAGTGGCTAAGCAGTGAGCAAACATTTCCCAAAACAGTGACCAAAGCTGTGATTAAAACTGTGACTGAAAACTGTGAGTTTTAGAATTCCGGTCAAAACGTATCGGTCAAAATACAATAGAAAATGATCATCGTCCCTATAAGATTGTAGGATAGAGAGTAAGTCCTTAAAATGATCCAGAAGAATGCGACGACTTTGCCACTAGTTCATTTCTTCATTTGGTCAAATCTGCGCCTAAAAAAATCGTACGACCATTTGGTAACATTTATTTGAAAACCGAGATACGATGATTTCATAGTATGTAGTTAAAAAATCTTTGTTGAACGCCAACAAAAAATGTCAATCAATCATAGAAATTAAAATTTCAGGCACAATTTCTTAGGTTAAAATGTAAAATATCAAATAATATATACATAGCAGCTTCGATTTTCATGTGTTTTGATGCTAACCCATTTCGATGTTTTGCCAACATCACGGAAAGTATCGGTGGATGATAAAAATGGAGTTTCTCCTCTATGCTCTAACTTCTACAGCTCAATTAGTAAATTACTTTAAAATTTAAGTTCATCCGGATGTAAGAAGCAATACAAAGCAACTACTTTATAAGCTTTTGCAAGTATTGTTATTTTTAACTCAGATTA
This sequence comes from Lordiphosa andalusiaca, assembly GCA_035044965.1. Taxonomy (NCBI): domain Eukaryota; kingdom Metazoa; phylum Arthropoda; class Insecta; order Diptera; family Drosophilidae; genus Lordiphosa; species Lordiphosa andalusiaca. Next base: position 165,334 of record JAWNNM010002368.1, on the reverse strand, counting down.
TCCTTCGCAAAGAGCTTCGCCGAGTGTTTTACGACGCACAGTGGTGCCAAAAATCAATTTTTAAATTGAAGCGCTTGCCCAAAGAGGCTATTGTTTCCAATAGAGAAATATCCCAAACAAACCGATCCGGATAGTGTAATAATCATGGGTGATGAAGCTTCTCAAAGCGTAACTTTTTTCCAACTCTGCGAGGAATATATATTTTTTAGTTGGAGTAGTCAATTCTCTACCTAATGAATTTAATTTGACTTTCGTAACTTACGTCAATAAAACTGATCAAAAGTCGGGAAAAATACGCGCGGTGCGTTGAAAAAAGTCGAGCTCTATTAGAGATGTGACTTAAATACCTTTTATATTTAAAGTTTTAGCCTGCTAACATTTAATATATTCAATATATGAATGTATAGTAAACAAAAATATTTATTTTTCTACAAATATAATTTTTACCCAAAAATTATATATATTTTTTTATTTTTATTTTTTTTTTTTTTAAATATCGCATTTACTTAAACAGATTCTTACCAAATCATCAGTTTTTATAAAAAAATCTTCAATTTTTATAAAAATCTAAAGCAGCGATGCCCAAGCTTTATACGCTTCATGCGCCAATGTTGTTGTAATGCGCGAACGCGTCAGCCATGCGCATAGGTCTGACGCATAAGCATAGGGCTGACTGCCATTGCAGAATTAAAGGCAACAACAATTCGTGCAGACAGCGCTGTAGACACAAGCACACACACATAACCGGAAGAAGTCCGGTTTTCTCTTTTGTCTTCTTGTGGTACTTGCTGTTTCTGATTTTGGTTTTTTGTTTGTGTGAGTAAAAGCGCACTCATACGAAGCTGTTGGACACCCCTGATCTAAAGCTTATAACTTTTAAAAATTTAACTATGCCTTAGTTTGAGGGCATAACCAAAAGAACTTTCCTACAAAAAAATCTTTGAAGCTTGCAGATTGTTAAGAAAAACAATCATCTAGTCTATTACCTCTACTCCAGATAGCTGCTTGAAAAACTATGGAATAAAACATTTATGGGGAATGTGGGAAACGCTCATCTATCGGCTCTTCCTGTGTACAAAACCAACTCAAATTGAAGTAAGGGCGCTGCAGTCGAGTGCTTCGACTACAAAATACCAATACCCTATTCATTTGTTTTCAATTATTTGTTTTAAAATTTGAATGTAAACGGTTTTTGTTACAGCGAATATGAGGTCATCCTGAAAGTAGGCCACATTATTTAGCGGTTGTAGCCCTAACTATCGACTTGGTAACTAAACCCCGCTTCTACAAGCTCAATTGTTTGGCTTACATGTGTTTTTTTTTGTCCGATTTGATTGTACTTAATGAACATTAAACCACGAGGCTCTAACTCGAAAATTGTGGACCTGTCGGTATATTGGGCTTAGGATCTGACGGTTTTTGGGGCATTAAAGGGGTAGGGGGGAATTCTCCAAATCTGAAACAAACTTGATCTGCGTACGGTATACACCTAGCTTAATGCAACAATTTGTGGCTCTATTTTGGCTCGTCAATCTAGAATCCATTAAAATGGCCAAGTAGGAAACTTTAAGATCTTTGGACTCCACTTTCATTTGTTGAATTTAAAATGTCACTAAATTTGTTTGAAATTTACTTTGTTTCTTAATGTTATAGCTGCTTGAGTGGAAATACTTCGAGTAACTTAGATACTTCGAGAAAAGACGCGACAAAGTGAGAAAGTTTTCGACAAAAAAGCTGCTACATCAACAATAACAAAGCTTTATTTTTATGTGCCGGCGGGGCCTTTGCTGATTTTCGGGCTGCTAGCCACTGTAGCGCCTATTGAAGGCTCTGATTTTTTCTCTCGGCCTTCCTGGAACCGTTTATAAGTGGGCCAGAAAAAACTTTATATTTGCTCTCAGTAAAAAGCTCATTATTGAAAGAATTAATTGGGGAAATTGAAAATTTCTTAGAAACAAACAATAATTTGAAAAGGATTAGTTTCTCGTGGGGCACACTTAATTTTTATTAAGTTTAGTTTTCTTTTCTAACAAGCCAAGAATGAATTTCTCCTCAGCCCAAATCGTTGTATTTCTGCAATTTGCATCGCTAAGAGCAACTCCCTCTCTCTCTCGCTCTCTCTTAATCTTTCACCTACCTTTGGCGCTCTCTTAGACAATGCCAACCGCTTGCTTGGTAAGCCAAATGCACCAAGGTCTGGTGGCTATGCTGATGACGTATGCAAGTGATTTAAACTGACTTTGACCTGGTGACCCTGAAATGGCGTAGCCTCCAATTTTTAGCTCATCCAAGTGGCTGTCTGATAGCCAAGAGAAGGCTGCCCGAGAGCCAAGTGCAAACAGGTTGCTAAGTGCTGTGACGCGAAGTAGATATGTAGGTCATGGGGAGGGGAGAACAATAATAGAACGCACTCCTTTTTATATACATATACAATTTATTCATTCCCTCTTCTGTGTGTGTGTTTTTTTTTCTTGCAGGAAAAAGACCAATATGGCAATGAGGTTCAACGTCTGGCACGTCCCCTGCCCGTTGAGTACCTTTTGGTGGATGTGCCCGCCTCCACGCCGCTGCAGCCAAAATACACATTCACAGAGTACGACAAGCGCCAGCCATTCCCCATTGAGAATCGCTACATTGACGGTCATCTGCAGGACTTTAACGCCTTGAGTAGTTATCTGTCCGCCTGGGTCGATGAGGAGTTCCTCGAGGCTATTTCCGATTTTCATTTGCTGATCTATTTGTACAAAATGGACATGCTGCCGTTGCGCCAGCATATGGCGCCACTCCTAGAGGCGGTGCGCATTAAGAATCCCAACAAGGCGGCCGATTTCAAGGGCGAAGAAGTCTGGAAATTGCTGGAGTCTCTGATCCAGGCCAGTTCCGGTGGCAGTGGGTAGGTGTTTGAACTGCTTCTCCCAAATTGAACCTAAACTAAACTCCTGTTTCTTTTCTCATGACAGTGGCACCACCAGCTATCCCAGTGGTGGAGCTGCGCCCAATGCTGGCTCTTCGGGCGCTGATGCCATGGATCTGGATGCCAACACCTGGACCTGCAACCACTGCACCTTCATCAATCGCGGCGAACTCACCTCTTGCGAAATATGCTCGCTGCCCAGATAAGAGGATCAGTGCAAGGACACTCTAAATAAAAACTGCAGAAACTATTCAAAATTCTGGTGTAAAAGAAACTAAAGATTCAATCATACTTACTTATAGCAGCAGTTGGAAGACATGGCGCGGCACACGGTCGTGTGAGCTCATTTAAATGTCGCGCGTTCTCTGATATATATATATATAAATGTAATCGTTGTATAAGAAAATTTTATAAAATAAACCGAAAAAAAAATTTAATTTATTTTTAAATAAATTTAAATTGTTGAGTATACACATGGCGAAATCGTTGTGTTTTAATGCGGAACGATCACGGATTCGTGTTTTACTATTCCATTCGAAAAATGGAGAAACCTCCCCAGGCAAAAACAATCATCGTCTATGTCAAATATCATCATGTGAGCCCACATTGCTTTATTCAGTTTTAAACATAAATTCTCAGAACGAACATCTCCCATTTTTCTCAGTTCTCGGCTTCAGTCTGAAAATTACCGGTTTACATGCAAACACTGATATAAATACAAAGTAAAGGTGGTACCAAGATGGCGTTTCGTCTTATTACTCGTGCATTGCAATCAAGGACACTGCTCACGCCCCCGTTAAAGGTTTGCCAACGTGTGCAGTCTATGCAATAGACTGTCCTTAATCGAATTTAATCCTCCTCCCCACCACTCCCCCAGCCCGCATTAAAAACTATGGGACATATGCGAAACAGCTGCGTATTTTGTCGTAAGTATTTGTGGAACGGGCTAAATTCGTTTGGATCTGCTTAAGTATGTATTGATTGCAGAACCACCAGTGCCATTTCTGGAGAAGCCAAGCGTAATATTTTCAACGAAGGCCGTCAGACATGACTGGGGGGTAAGTGAGAGCAGCATGTGGTGAAGATATGCTTAAAGATCATTCAATCGAGCGATTTTTTCTATGATGAAGTTGCATTAGCTGCTTCTTTTGTCTGTGGGGTGTAAAAATGAATGAAGGTTTCATTGTTTTTGTACTTTCTTTCTGTAACGTCTGATACTCTGTTAGGGCAACGCAAGGCCCGGCTGGTCCTCGATGATCGTCCCGCTTAAAAATTAAGAGTGGTTCGGTACAGTGCGTTCAGACAGTTTTTAAACCTGCACCTCGGTTCGAGTCATGAGTTTTACAGCTAACAGGAACCGCGGCTTCGTTTCGATTCAGTGAATCAGTTCTACTTTTATTATAAATTTAATGTAGGTCTATGAATTCTAAAGTAAATGCATGACTTTCGCACACCTTGCAATTTGGATGCCCAGAAAACCAATAGGTCGCAGGTCTATGAAGTCGGATGATCAGGCGCCGTCCATGAGGCTTTCACTGCTTCCTACCGAGCCGTTCAGCTTTGTGGTTTTCGGTTCGACTAAAGCAATTTCGAAAGGTCACTAGTTCGTTTCTCGGTTCAATGAAGTAGCAGCAATTAGCGGGTAGATTGGTTTGGTTGCTAAAAAGCAATGTGCAACAAACTGCTCGGCGACTTCAGTGTGGCTACAACATGGCGCAAGGAGCGCAGGTCTCCGACCATGATAAAACAACTAAGGTGAGGCGCGCTTTTTTTTTAAGTACCGAGCTTTTGCGCGAAGAAACACTGAACGTTTTAAGTACGTTGCCGAGGGCGCACGTACCTTAGGTGTTGTTCCTCAACCGCATCGATATTCGGCATCGGTGGGGATTCTAATCACGGGACATTTCTATATAACAGATACGGTTGCTTGTTCCTTTCCTAAGTATACAATCAAAAAGAGATTTCGAACAATATAAATGCTTTGATCAAAATCAAATTACGCTTTGGTTCTATAAATTAGTCTGCCGAGCAAATTTTGCACACAGACAGCACACTATTGTAAAATCAAACCTCCACATTCTTATATCCCATTCAAATGTTCCTGACATTTACACTTGTGCGGTCGTTTCTTATCTTGTTGTACTAGGTCTTTGATTCTATACTATGACACGGCTTTCACTTTTCTGGTAAAGTTCTGTATCCAGCAGTCCGAAATTTTTATTTCGTCACATTACTTCAGCTCAATAGAAACACTTTCGGACAACTCATGAGCATCAAAGCAAAGCCAAAGTGTTTCTATTAATATAAAGTAGATGGGAGTATCCCAGAAATCTCCAAGAGATTTTCGTATAAACGGTTGATATTTAACTAAACTAGGAGTACCTTATAGATGTAAAGTGACACAAACAAGGCGGCAGGTTACTAGATCATAGAGAATAGGAAACCCTTGCGCATCAAATTTGCCTGGCCTTAAACAGTCGATTTCAAATCTCTCAACTTTTGTTATCTAATCTAGTAGTCCAGCTTTAAGGTTACACTTCACGTATAAAGGAAAGCTGTTATAGTAAGAAAATCTCTAGAGATTTGACGAAATGAAAATTCCAGAGTGCTGGATACGAACCTTCAATTGAAAAATAGTTCTCATAGAAAATAAATATATGTGCACTTTGAGATTTGCTTTTTGTTTCCATTATTCTGCTTCAATTACCAACGAAAGCTGCCTAGCTGTTTCAATTTGTACCCCACTCTTGAAAACTTTTGTAGAGAGAAGATACACCAGAGGTTCTAATTGGTATTGAGGTCCTGACTTAATGCTGACTTTAAAGATACATTTTGTCACCCAGGCACTATGCATTGCACTATGCAAGTACTGTTGAAAAGCCCAGTCATCACCTTACTAATTTGATTCCAACTATTAATTCATTGCGTCATTAGTTCTGGCTCAGATGAAGCACATACGACAGTCGCCACTTTGTTGAAATCGCAGTCCAATTTACTGAAACCTTGATTAAAACAGGACTGCCTATAATATTGTCTGAAAGAAGACCGCAGTGCTTAGTAAGAGGTCATGGGTCCGATGCCGCCTTGGGACATCTAATTGACAAGTTTTTATACCCTTGCAGAGGGTATATTGAAATTGTCCAGATATTTGTAACGCCTAGAAGGGAACATTTCCGACCACATAAAGTATATATATTGATCAGCATGACGAGTCGATATAGCCATGTCCGTCTGTCCGTCTGTTTCTATGCTATCTCCTTCGCCAGTTTTAAAGCTATCGCGACCAAACATTGCACGAAGTCTTCTGGTACAAATGCGCTGCACATTTGTCGGAACCGGCCGCATCGGATGACTATAACAAATAGCTGCCATGGGAACGATCGGTCGAAAAACTAGTTCTAGTGAGAAAATCTTTACTGTTTTTTATGCAATCGTCTCCAAACTCCGTATCTACTAGTTTTTAATGCTTCTCCATAATTCCATTGAAAATGGGAAAAGGTGGATCATGAAGTTGTGCGAATGTATGTAACAGGGAGAAAGAAACATTTCCGACCCCATAAAGTATAAATATTCTTGATCACCGTCTGTCCGTCTGTCCGTCCGTCCGTCCGTCCGTCCGTCTGTCTGTGATGATCGCGCTGCGATCTCAGAGAGTATAAGAGATAGAGCCACAAATTTTAGCCATGACAGGTAGACATGATGCTGTCACGCAGATCAAGTTTCGTGTTCAGATTTGGATTCCAGCCCGCTCGCCCCTTTTATAACCAAAACAACCAAGACCCTCCCGTCTAGCCATCCTAGACCAAACAAAACGCTTCAGATCGCTCAAGCTGTCTGTTCGAAGTTGTAGGACGCCTCGTTGGTTTAGCTCCACTACATCAAGCTGACCGGCCCAGATATCTATCGTATTCTGAAGAAGTACAGACTCAGATCGGACACAAAAACACCGGACTTCAGTACAGCGAAACAGTTGGAGCTGGTGAAGAGCACCCCCCCAATTGTTGGTCCAGGACGTAGAAAAAACGGTCGCTTGGCCTCCGACCATTTGGGATGATGATTTTGTTGGGTTAACGCCTGAAACCGCCCGCCCTGGATAATTCTCAAAGCTCGCAAATGTGATCATATATTTACACCCCCACAAAATATTATTACCCAGGGGAAAATCCGTTGCAAACTTGAATTTTTGTTCTTTATTGAAGGGTTCGGTTAGTCCGTTTATTCTTACCCCTAAAGTAATGGATTATTAAAAGAAATATTTTTTTAGACCGTTTTTTTTTTATTTATAAACCAGCCGTTCTTGCATTCTGAACGGAAAAAGACCGTTCTGCAAAAACAAAAAAAAAATCCAATATTAAGAACACAATATTTAAAGAAGTGGAGGGCGATGGCGGAAGTAAGTGGAAAGAACGCAAAGGTCGACACGACCACACCCACTTTTCTAATTTGTGTTTATAAACACACAATTTAACCTTGTTTGGGACTCGAAGAAGACTCAACACACGAATGACGGCAGCTCAGCTCATTCGACTATCAAGCCTCTCGCAAGAGCAGCATAAGTTGATAGTATAAATAGGCAATAATTGGAATTAGATCGTTGAGGTATGGCGTTCAAATGCTATTATTAATGTTGTTTTTTTGTTTGGATGTTAGCCGGTTCGAGGTCAGGTTTATAAAAACAATTTTACTTCTGTTTTTCCGATATATTTCGGTTGCGCTTCGGCTACCGTCTTCAGGGCAAACTACAAAAATATTAACACCAAATTAATCTATTGATCTAATGAACGCCGAATTTTTCGGTAATTTTAACAATTGCACTATGGTTCTAAAATAGATTTTTACCGTCCGTTAAAATATAAAGAACAAACATTTATTAGTCCTCGGTCATTTTTTAAGACCATTTAAAACCAAATTTTTTTTTTATTTGTTCGTAGACCTAGAACTTTTGGTTTATTTTTGAGAACATGCTTTAAGACCGAATGGGTTACCTTTGTTTTTGTCTAAGTGTAGATATCATGAAGAAGGGAACCATTTGCTGAACTTAAAGCAAAATCTACTAAAAATACACTTTAAGCTGATACTTAGCTCGATTTGCTAAGATGCTGATAGCTGAGCGAAATAGTCCACCACAATCTTTTACCGTGAGACTGTTTTGTGTGTTTCTCTCATCGAGAAACATGAAACAGAAAACACGAAAGAAGCAAACACAAGTGTTCTTTATGGAGGGAGCGAATTTGTTGAATTTGTACCTGTCATTTATTTGAGCAGGCAGCGCAGAAAATATTGAAAATATTTGGTGCGATGAACTATTCGGTACTGAAGTTTAGCGCACAGACTGCTCAGCCCAATGGTCGCAGCAGAGGAGAGTTAGAAAAATACTTCAACAAACACAGTAAGAAGTTTGTTTAAAACCTTTATAATCAGACTTACCCAATTACCTTAATTATATATTCATTTTCTTGGTTGATTAACTAAATTGAATCGAAAAATGGGATCGCGGCTGCTGGGTACAAATGGAGTTCAAAGGGTATATAGTGTTCGGTGTAATATTATGCAGTTTCTATACCTACTTTAGCGTGCTTCTAACCACTTTAAGGATTTCTTTAAATTAAATGTATGTACTTTGCTTTGCAAGTGCTAAGGAATAGTTCTAGCTTTTAGAGTTTCGAAAAAGGAGTGAACTATGTAGGAATGTAATAAACGAATGTAAGGCCAAATCAACTAAGCGATTATATACGAGTACTAAATAGGGTTACTATAAACAGAAAAGAGAATGATGTAAAACTACAGAGAAATGTTTTATGTGAAACATTTATTGTGATATACATGTATGTTCTATATATATATATATATTTTGTTCATATTATTACACGGCCACACTTAGATGAGTATGTGTGGGTGTGTTCAAATGAGAGTGTGTGTGTGTGTACTAATTACAAGCTAATCAACTCTATAATCTATGAATACTTTTTATATATGTACGTGTAAATGTGTATGTAGATGTGTATATGGTTAATAATAAGTTTAATATATTGTTTAAGAAGCTAAAAGGTAACCAACTTCAGAACCAGCTCTAAAAATTATTTTTATTTTAACATTTTATAATGTGAATCGAGTATTTGGTTTAGCAACATAAGCTACATACTTTATATACTTGGTTGGTTTTTTTTTCGGTTTCTTTCAACAAAACTACACACAAATCTGTCATCCGGGCGTATATAATACTGCATATATTCATATGCATTTAAATTGGTTCATCTTAAATAACACACAGCACTTAGAGACTAATGTTAGCTGTTGTATTTTTCATTTCAAAATTGATGTTTATACTAATTATACACTCTCGTGTGTATGTATGTATATATATATTTGTATATGTTTGTGCTACGATTCCACAACACATTAATCAATTAATCTTCATTAGGGTTCTGTCAGTTTTGTGGTTCAGTATCAAAGTATTTATGTATATATTGCTTATGAGTTTTTGTTCCTTTTTTTTGACGATTTTATAAAGAGAGGCCGGAAAAGGGGGGATATATATTGTCCACATAGTTTTTAGGTGTTTCCTAGCAAGAGAGATACCTCTGAGTTAACTAAGACAGTTTTTACAGAATGTAATCTAAGGACCAAAATATATCAAATACAAATTAAGAAAATTGAAATGAAATTCTAAATATTACATCGCCAAACAGAATAAAGCAGTTTATGGTACAATACAATAGGTAATAGGTAGTACAGGGCAGAAAGTCTAGGGTATTAAAGGAAAAAAACGAATGTAATAAAAGGGAGTTGTACAGCTATGGACATACAATAAGCACTCATGATGTAACTACCGTAGAACTTCTATACTTCGTTATATGGAAAATTGGTAAATTAGTTTTCAATGAAATTGGAGTGTTCTGGATATTAATTCGCTTTAAAGAAGACTTTGGTGTAGAAAGAACTTCGTAATAGAGAAGTTCGACTGTAATAAGTTCCGTTCCGCTTCGTCCACATAGTAAATTCACTAAAGATTCACCAGGTACCAAAGCACTCAAATAACTCAAACCAAAGCAGGGATGCAAACCCGTTCTGTACCGAACCGAGACAACCCCTAAGCGAACTGCTTACTCCAGCTGTTAAGCCGAACCGCAAACTGAAATTTTGAAATTAAATTTCCTTTTGAAAATGCCGAACCGAACCGAAAACCGCAAACAAAAACGGTTCGCTTCGGTTCAAATCATTGACAAACGCCTACACTTAGACAATGATATTCGGAATTTTGGAAATTTCAATCGATTCCTCAAGACATATTTTCTCCGGTATAATTCATTAAATTCAATTTTGAATTCAGTATCATATGTTATCCATTTTATGACATGAGATTACGTCAGTCATTAGAAGGGATCGCAAAAAGGGCTGAGATGGAAAAAATTATATATTTTTGAAAAGAATTCTTATTTGCAATTCTTATAAAAAAAAATACAATTTAACTCTCAATTTTTGATTTAAAAATAATAATGGGGATATATCGATTATTTTCAAAATAATTTTTATATTCATTTATATTTTTTTTAGTAAAAAGTTGAGATTAAAATGATTTCCTAATTTTTATTTTACAAAATAAAAATGAAAATAATTTTGAAAATTTAATTAAAAAATTAAACAAAACAAAAATTCAAATTCGTGATTTCAATTTCATTTTCTTATAAGCTCTTCCAAAATTAACAAGTGGACTGGAATGAATACGTCGTGTTCGATAAAACTGGATTTGTCCACTTAATAATCAACTTGGGTTGGTCTGCCTCGCATTAGGACTCCAAAAACCTCGTTAACCTCTAAAGCTCCCTAGTTAAGCTTTGCACCTACAGAGGATAACTGATCGTTCCTTTTCTATTATCAAGTAGTTGCTAATCTAGACACCGTGCTAGTCGCTTACCGCCCCCACTTGTTCTCTGTCCATTTATCTCAACTATTCTAAAATTAAGAATCAAATTCGTAATTACAAAAAATTTTTGAGCCCTCCTCCGGTCCTCCGGACTCGAACCTTAATACTCATTAATCAAGCTACGAGAGTCTATCACCTGTAGATAGCTTCTTGAAAAATTACATTATGAAGGGTAACGAAACAAATTTTCCCGGTGAAGCAAAGCAATAAAACATTTATGGGGAGTGTGGGAAACTCTCATGTAACGACACTGAACTTGTGACCAAAACCAACACAGATTTGACCGACACAGTTTCAGCAGCACATTTAAGAAGACTTGTTTGATCCTTAATTTAGATTCTTGTTATTTCATTAAATGTATAAAATGAAAGTTATTGAATCATATGTACTTATATTTTAGTCCTACGCGCCTTGGATCACCAGCAATTCGAATTCAATATTTATTACAGATTTTCTTATCAAAATTTCAAAATGATTTTCTATTTTTAATTGGTAAAATAAAAATCCGGAAATAATTGTAATATTAAATTTTTATAAAAAAAATTTTGAATACTAATTATTTTTAATAAAAAAGCAAAAATAATGGTTATATGGAAACTTTTATTTTTAATTTAAAACTTAAGAGTAATTTCTGATTTGAAATGTAAAAAAAATAATAAATTATCCTTAAGAAGTAATTTTTATTTGTAATACTTTAGTCGTTACGATCCCTGGACATTGATCTACATTTCTTCCTTGAAAGTGTTTGATTGATTTTTGTGGGTATTCCATTTCTTTTCGAGCGATTCAGCAATTCTACACAACGTGGCTGTTATGCCCAGGTGGCAGACAGTCCAGTCGACTAATCTACTGATTTTGAAGTAAAGTCCGTTTAAATCAAGACCGAATATTGATTGATTCCGATCAATATATTTGGGACATTTTTTTAACAATTTTAAAATATTTCTAGGATTTATCTATCGAAACAGCGGGATGAAATCATAGATTACTTGCAAAGGTTAGATGTTCGGAAATTATTATTATTATTAAATTATAAAATATATTAAATTATGAGTAATCCCTTAAACCGTTCCGAAACCGCAGTTAAGTTAGCTCCTAAAAACCATTTAATAAACCAAACCGTCTATTCAACTGAATCCTATCAGTCCTTATATTCCTTATGAAAATTGTTACAATATCATCATGTTTTTTTTTCTGACGGATCAGCAGGTCGAAAATGCTCCAGTAAAGAAATCGAATACCATACTTAATACTGCCGCACTCTCTGTTTTTCAAAAAGCAGACTTGGTTAGGCTTGGCCGATCATAAAATTACAATGTTGACAGAGAGGATTTCAGTTTTAGACATGTTTGGCATACTTGATTCCATTTCTAATTTTTTTAAATGACGACCCTTAACGATTATGCCATCGCTGACATGAAGAGTCTTTTGAGAAACATTCAGTTGGTAGGCATTGATCGCTAATGATAGAGGTTGGTTCCTCTTGAAACAGCTGTACGATCTACCAGCCTCCTTTGTGGTGATGTCTCTGTTTAAAGTTTAAAGCATAACATGACCTCGAGCCGGCTAAAAACTGCAGGTTTACTCAGTATAAAGGTCACAAATAAAAAACCAGTCACAGGGATGCAAACCACTTAAAAATACGTACTGGTTCGGTTCTATGGATCACACAGTTTCTGTACGGTCGGTTCTTTTCCAATATATGAAATATTATGACATCTGTTGTAATATGACTCTGCACACACTTTTGTATTTGAATTCGTATAAACCATTTGAATAAATTAAAAGTCCTTAGAAGAATGTCCACAATTTTTGATGTTGGATTTACATGATTCGTCTGAGCTCCTAGAGAAATGCCCTTCACAAACGGAGAATGTCGGCTAGAAAAGAATACGAAGGGTGTGAATATTCATAATTTTTGTCAAATTACATGAGAAAAAGTTTCCTGGCTAATTAAGGTAAAACTACAGAAAATGCAAAATAGAGACTAGCAGGATTACTTGTTGTGAGATTTGTGTCTAGTCATCCTTAAAGATTATGTCGATACGCCATCGCAAAGGATGTAGAGGATCGAACGAAATGTCGTGAAAATATTATCTTTGAGATTGTATAAAAATTCCCAAAAAAAAAATAAGTTCCATTGGCTGGAGGAAAGCGATTCACTTAAAACTCGTCAGAGAACTGAACCGAGCCGAACCGAACCGAACCGTTTTTCCTTGTGGTTTTCGGTTCGGTTCAGCATTTCCGAAAGTAGCCCGGTTCGGTTCACCAGCTGGAATAAGCGTTTCGGTGCGGTTCAAACCGGGTTGCAACCCTGTTAGTTTCCTCCCTACATTGAAAGCCACGAAAACGTGATCTGAAAAATAATAAATTCTCTTCACTTGTGCTAGTTTTATGTCCATGGCTATAGATCGACGATACTGAGTGTAGCATTATGCTTATGTATGTGTGTGTGTTTGTGTGTATGGGTGTACCAGGTTGTACGAAACGAGAGTACATTATACAATACCAAGTACAATACATTTTACAAAGTCTAATATGACGGTGGTTTCTAAGTCGACTATGAACTAATTGAGTATCCAATCCATAAGCTAAGACTAATCTTAAACAACATACCCATTAACATACGTATGTGTATGTATATATATATTTTTGTTTATGTGTGTGTGTGTGTGCTAAAAATGCGTGCATTAAGTACTACTACAAGAAAATTGATATACTGTTTTTATACACATATTTATTGTTGTTGTCTACTATAGTACATTCGCTTGCAATTGAAGTGAAATGCCAAAGGTTTCGTTTGTAAATTTTTGCATTTGCTTGCTTTCACATTTTTTTTTTTATTTTTATTCAAATTCAATTCAAAAAGTTTGCCAAATGAGAGAGGTTCACACTTGTTGTTTGTTACTTGAGATTTTAGCTAAAGAGTATATACCGTTTTACAAGTCATTTGTTGGGTGTGTGAGAGTGTGTGTGTGTATAAAGAGAAGGGGTTATACATTTACTATATATATACCATATGAGTGTCTAAACATCGCTACAAGTATAGAGCGAGAAATCGAGCGACAGCAGTTTACAGTTACATGTTACAGTTACAGTTACAGTTACAGTTACAGGGGTGTTGTATATAATATATATATGTATGTATATATATTTTTTTCTGTTCTTTTTACTTGCTATAAATAAATAATAACCATTTCATATATGTTGGCTGCAAATTTTACCATAAATATGTATCCAATATAGGAGCATATATATATATATATATAATATGTATATGTACTTGTAGAATTCTCACAATTATTTTGGTTTTTTTCATTTTGTTTCAATTTACGCAAACTAAGTCAATTCAACTGGTTTATACGGTTTGCTTAGGGCCTAATATATATGTATAATTTATATATATATATATACGTGAAAACTTAAGCCTAAAACTTTATCATGTTTTTCTTTTGTTTTCTTTTAATATAATGCACTTGCATGTTTGGTTGAAACAAGTTTACAACAGTAAGAAAGTTTTTGTTTGGTTTTTTTTTTTTTGACAGAGGGCAGCAAAAAACTGAAAAATTATAGGGGGGAACTTTCAATCGGGGTATCAAAACACGAAACTGGAAACCGTTAAGCGAAATAGAACATATTTATCACATTTTTAAACTGAAATTTTCGATTCTTCGTCATAGTTTTTGCAAGGAAGATTGATATTAGTTAACTGTTTTAAGCAAAACTCACAGAAATCTGTTTTTCAATCACAAATGTGCTTGCTTGCTAAATCATTTTGGAATCTTCATTAAGTCAATAGTACCCAACTTCTATTCTCAATGAGAACAGTAAACACTGGAAAATATAAAGCTGAACCTAGATGGAACTGCATTAACAAAAAACAAGCAAGAAAATCGATCAGGCCAGACCATAATAATACTCTGTACCAACGAAAGTGTATGCTCAGCATGAATTTTGATCTTGCATCAGCTTCTGAAAGCAGATTCTTTTGCTCATGCGATCTTTACCAATTCTTCGGCGTATCGATATATAATACTGATTACTATATATGTCCAGAAGGTACGATCATTTTATTTTATCTTTAAAACTGTCGGAGAACTGACCTATTTTGTAAGATATACAGATGTTTTTCTCCCGTCTGTTGCATACTTTTGCACAAACTGTACCATTGCTGTACCTTTAATAAATAGAATAATCAGTAGCACGATCTAAATTAAAGAGTAGGATGACATAACTGCTTCTTTTATAGTTGTGGAGCAGCTTTACCTCAGAAAAAATGAGAGGCGCAAAACAAGTGCACACACTTAAAAGAGAAAAACTCGAACATGCTTGAGCAAAAATGTGCTGGTGTTGGTGAGCACAAAAGTCAACTTAGTTGATTTTCTGTGCTGACCGATAACCAGAGCCATACCTTCGACCAGAGTCGATTCACTTCGGCCATCAATGGATACGTATGGGCTTTTTTATTCTCGCCAAGAAAAACCAACTCAAGATCGAAAAATTTATTACTCTTTCACACTACAATTATTTTGTTGTACTTATGGTACGAGCACATATTTTATTTATACACAGAAAAAAAAAATTGATTTTATCTCGACTTTCAGATTGAAAATTCAAGCAAAAGTCGTTAATAGATCCGAGATTTCCGTGATCAAGTCAATCCTATTCGTATTGATTGGGTTTGATTTAGTCTCGGATATTTTAGATATTTAAAATTTTTTATTCGGTGTACTTTTACGCAGCTCAAACAGCTTAGCATAGCGACTAGATCAGTCATGCTTAACTTAAATAGCTATTTAGTTTCTCGAAAATATTTAGTTTTACTCAGCTCAAAGGGCCTAAGTTAAACACCTCTCTCACCATTTCTTGGCTTGCGTGCTTCCAGCTTTTTTCGAAACAAATAAAATGACCTGCGGTTGAATGCCGAATCCGAAGTTTGAGGCTTTCTTGGCTACTTCAGAGCAGGCGCCAAGAGCTAGTGAAGTTCATCGGGTGTGTAAGTTTTTAAAGAAAAAACATCTTCATTTGATGTCTCCGGGCGGGATGAAATACACGACGACCTCTTTTACCACAGGCACACACACTACCGGCGGCACCACACCCGGTCACTAATGAATGAATGCATACAAAATTACAAAAACCCTTAAAGCGTTCGTTTTCTGTTTTATCTCGGCAGTTTATAGCAAGAAACAGAAATGAACTTTTTTTTGGGGGGATTTTCGACATTTTTAAAGGGTGGACCGAGCTGGGCTACCTCTGCTTCTAAGTCGAATACAAATACAAATTCGCAAAAATGTAGTTTCTAGCTAAATTTAACAACAAGTCAACATTGTTCGTTTTTGTTCAGTGAGTCTAGTTCAGTGTCTCTCGTTTAGTGTCTCTTGCTTTGTGAGTTGTTCAGTGACTTGTTCACTGAGTTCGGTGACTTGCTAATAACAATGTCCTAAGAAAGGATGAGAGTTCTAAAAATCGCATTCGTCCTAAAAACTACACGAATCGTATGGGAATATCGTGGTTTTTGGGTCGGGATCGGTTAGTAGAGCATAAGGTAGTACTCAATATATAATTTAAAATTCCATTTCGTAGTTTTCGTAGAAAAATACGTCCAGTATAATGTTGGACTCCTGCTTTTAAGATTTATTTAAAAAGTTTTAGAGTCGAGAAACTTTAATAAAAGAGGCTATAATACGTGGGGATTTTGTAATGCAGTAAGCAAATCTCAATCAGATCTGGCCCAGCCTTTGTCACCATGGAGCCGAGCTCACTCGTGCTTTTTACACAGACGCTAGCCGAACTTCTTACTTTCGAGAGAGAAGAACCCAAAGGCAAGTTAATGGCCTGCTGTTTAAAGATCGCACCAATATAAGCACATTTTTCTGCCCAACATTCTAAATATATGTGCTGTTGTGAAGTCAAAAACATCTAGATCACTTATGGCTTTGATTCATTTAAATCGCTAGTGTTTTTCCCATGGGATCTAATGCGTTCCAAAATGCGATAAGCAAAACTAAAACTTGATATGCAAAAAACTAACGACGTTCTTTATATTTAAATCTCAGCAGAATTTTACCAAGCACCAAGGGAATCGAGAAATTTCCTTCAAAGAGAACGGTCCAACTAAATATTATTCAAATCTAAATCATGGTTTTCTAAAATCTTTTAGTACTACCCTTAGCTCTTTACTTTTTTTGAGCACACTGGACATATTGATGAAGGAGCTGGAAACAGCTAATCGACGGAACCTAAATTACTTTCAGATATACCGCTTATATTGCAAAGAGTTTTACCTTATGATAGATGTTTCTAGACGCACTTTTGTTTCTACCAACCAAGTTAATCGTGTAAGCTTATGAACATATTAAGTAGTTTTAAAGGTGACGGCTGCATGAAAAATATTCGATTTATAGGGCATAGTTGAAAAAAATTCCAAATATTAAAAAGCTCACGTTTATTCCAGCTAAGGCTAAATTAATGAGTGCTTTGTTTTTGTCTGCTGGTAAAGTAAAGTTAAATAACGATTCTATATATTCTAGGATTGTTAAATAAAGTTTGAAGTCCGTTTGTGTAAACTAAAACTTCATTAGAACGAATGTTTTTGGAAAAGTTAAATTGAATGGCGAGACTTTTTAATGGTGTAGCATCAGGATACGAATGGAAAAAAATACTTTCTTGTTTAACTGATTATTGACAACAGAAAGCAAACTTGACGGTTACCAAATTTCGGCTTGAATCCCCGAGTGGTTTTTTGTTTTTAACTCAAAAATGCTTGGACTACAAATATTCTTTAATAATTTTCAATATTTTTAATAGCTTTCAAATTCCTCGTTGCAAAAATTGTACTGATTAGAGATTTATTACGTCCAACAAGTTTAGCAACTCTTAGAGCGCTTCTTTTAATGTAAAAAAAAAAAACAGCTATCCAAAATTATAAAGACACAAAAAAAGGAGTTTGCTCTGGTTGAAGAACGCTTTTCGTTTAAGTTCCTGGAAGACGAGTCTAAGTTTTGTTTTAAGAGAAAAGCACTTCTTGCTTAACTTTTTGCGGGTCTACTCACCTCTTAGTCATGGATTTTTGTCTGTTGTTGTTTAAAAAATTGAACTTGGTGTTGGAATTCGTTCGTTTCGTTATGCTTTATATATAGCTAGCTCAGTAGATTTGATATGTTACGAGCTGTTAAAAGTAATTTAAAGTACGAAAACATGTTTCTCCTGCAAATATAGCTTCGTTTTTTTTCTGTTTTTTTTTTTTATATATATATTTTTGTAGTATTTGGTTTTCGTTCTCTTAACACTTAAATTAGATTATATAAATTGTTGGTTTTTGTCTTTGATTCTGGTTTTTTCGTTTTCGTTAAGCATCAAATATATATTTATTAATTTTACTTTTAGCAATTGATAATAAAGTAGCCATTCCAGACTCTGAATTGCTCCAAAATAATTTAACATGTCATGTCTTAAGTTTATAAGCTTATCAACTAGTTTTGTATTTTCTTTTTTGTTCAGATAAATCAAAGTTATATATAATATATATACTTCTTTTTTTTTTGTATTTTCTTAGAAGAAAATAATTGCTTATAGTTTTTATTGTGTACGTTCTTTTTTTTAGTAATTTGTTTTTTCATGATACTTACGGTATTAACGGGGTATTAGAGTGTTACGTTTGTGTCCAAGCACAAGAATTGACTAGCTGGTTGTTGAGGAGGAGAGTGTGTGTGTGTGTGTGTGTAAGCACTTAGATCAAAATTAAATTAAATAACAATGCCAAAACAATAAACAAGAAGCCAAAAAATGTCTAGTAAATTTTTAATGTTTTGGGGAATTTTTGCTAAAAATTTTGGTCCTCATTAAGTCACTCAAATCAACTAATCTACACCAGCGATGGGCAGCTAGTGGTCCTCTATCATAAAACGTTAAGCAGTCCCTCTTTATGGTTCAGTTGTGCACAATATGGAAAAACTGAACAAGTGGACAACTTAACAAACTGAGACTCGTTACACTTATTGTGTGCCCACCGCTGATCTAAACTATTTATCAAATAAATCAAAATCAAAAACATCGTTGTCTGCCTTAAAACCTTCAAAGTGATATGCGTTTTGTAGCTTCACAACAACAGTTTATGTCGCATCTAAGTATACATATATGTATGTATGTACGTATGCATGTATATGAAATGTTTCTTGTTCTGGTTGATCCAAAAGAGACTACGCCACATTTTGACACACATATTATCGATATATACATATATTGTATATATATATATATATATAAGTAGGTTTTACTAATTGAATATATCACGGTCTTGCTAAATATCGCTGTATGGTATGTAAATATCTATATAAAGTTTTTGTTATCTATGAAAGAACATCATCATCATCATCATCATCATCACTATTCCAAAAACTGTTTGTCATCTCAGTTGTTAGGTAATTTGGTTTACGAATACTGACACTTGTTGAATGCTGAAACACAGTTGATCTTATTGTCATATGAAGTATGTATGTATGTAAGTATGCAAGGTTTGAAGTATTGTATATATATATATGTTATATATACTGTGAAGATGATATGAATTGCCATATAAAATGTTTTACGCAATTGACTACCAAACATGTCTCATCATGCTTTCTCTCTATATATATATATGTATGTAAATAGTAGGTATGAATGTATATCTATATATGTATGTAGTAAGAGTATGTATGGTAAACCTACGAAAATCAAATAAAATAAACTCCAATTTGATATAGTGTAGAGGTTGTTTATATTACATTACTTTCTTGTACAGCTCTAAATAGTTTTACTGGAAAAAAAATCAACTTTATAGTATTATGAAAGTTTTTAAACCACGCTACACGAAAACAAGACAAAGTATTTATATGGGTTATCAAAAATTATATATATATATATGTATATGTTTACCGATATATGTAGGATATATATAGAAAGAGCGCTATAAATGTTCTTTTACTATATATATATATATGAGTATATATCAAAATTAGCAAGCTTCTACTTGGGGGATTCGATTTCAAAAACATTTCATTAGATATTTGGTTTGGTTTGTCGAATTCAGACTGTTGCAACTGTTACGAGTACAAAACTAAGTAATTTGTTTTTGGCCACTTTTTTGGTATCACTTTGAACAATGGCGAGCACTATGTAGCCAAAATTGAAACAATTGAAGGCAAAAATCTAGCTTGGCGGTAGGGGGTTTGGTAAGCCACTTTTGAAAATCACAGTCCAAAGTTTAAAAAAATATGAGATGAGAATAATTTTGCTTGTGTCAACCCAATTTTTCCATGCAGATGAGCAGATCACCAAACAGACATGTACAAAATAAACTCTCTCGTGCTTCTCTCGTGTTGTCTGTTTCAGAAGAGAGAATCGCACGAAGCTGTCATACGATAACAGCTTGCAGCACGCATACACACCTGCAGTTCACTGAGGCACTTGCGCAACTTACACTTTCAGCAGATTCTGCCCAGAAAGTTATCAAGGGAAAACAAAAAATCTCTAGTTGGTTGTGCTAGGAACGCTGTGTAATGCGATGATATGGTTCCGACTTGTATTATCTTCAGACATAATATAAAAATTATATTCGTTACAACGAATAGAACACTCATGATACAACAATTAAGGTAAGATGACGTCAATGTGAGTTCTCTGCAAAGTACCTTCACATTCAGCGCTGCGCGTACTGTTCAAGCGCAAGCTATTGGCAAAAGTACTCATTACACTGACGCCGCCTTACCTTTATTGTTGTATCATAAGAACACCATTGAACTGTCTTATTCACACGAAGCATTGTGTCGAAATAAAATTCATGTTATTCATGAGAACAGGTTTTGGTGATAAATGCTTTTTTTCGGACTACCTGTAAAAAGGACCTTTTTTGCGAGCTCTGGCTTGTATTGGCAAGATTTTCGAATTGTACTATCATCAATGTTCTAGCGTTGCCACCCGTTGCATACCGTGTCATGCGATAGTTAATCGATAAGTACTTATTTCAATGTTTCACTTGTTTCTTGAAGTTTTCTGAGAAGGCGAACGAATCGGGTGAGCTTCTACACTCTTAGCTAATGGAAGTATCATAAAGTTTTCTGAGAAGGCGAACGAGTCCAGTGAATTCTATAGTTTTGTTTAGGTAGGTAGGTAGGTAGTTTCGGCAGACCCCAGATGGAGTAACACATAGACCTCAAGGTCCTTAATGAGACGGGGTACTTGTTTGGGTAACGATTGTCTTGAAAGTTCAGATTGGCGAATGACAATAGTTGTTTGACCGCAAGTAGCGAACTGCGGGGTTGTGGGGCAATTGTTCGATAGTTGCATCACCTTGCATTTACTTTAGGTGTCCTCTGTCGTTATGCCTAGCTTTATCGCATGACAGTAATCAGTTAGTATGCCTTTAACTAGTCTACAGTTTCTTTTTTTTGAATCTGTAGCAGAGAGTACGTGAGTTTCTTCTTTCTCTTGCACATCATTTGAGAGATCCGGTTTTTTTTTTACTTTTTCTCTGAGTTCCAGTAGAGTTGCTCCTTTCCAGAGATGTTGAGGAAATCTAGTGCTTTCCTGCAGGCCAGTATATTTCTAGAGTTAATGGAGTGCCCCTGCATTTCCGCAAGGCTGACTACATAGATATTTAGTTGGTTGTTTGAAGCGTGCTGCTTTTCTTATTGCGAAGACTTCCGCTTGGAAAATGGTACAGTGGCTTGGCAGTTGGTAAGAGAGCTTCATTTCTGGTTTTAAGTTGTAATAATACTCCCTTAAAAATCCCGAATACTATGAAAACTTCATGAAGTTTGCTTAATCGTATAAATTCCGTCTTGTAATCTAGCAGAAATTCGTGTGGTTTCCGTAAACTTTTCTTTTACCCAACTCCGCGAAATTCCTAGAAATGAGTATTATTTTTGACCGGTACTATAGATTGTACTATAGATTGTATCCACAACAATCGATGATTGTCATAAAACACCAAAGTCGATTGCCTTGCCTACAATAAATATAAGTTAATGTACTAGCAACTTGTCTAATCGCAGTGAAAGAATCTAAGACTTTCAGTAGATACCGATACCGCGCTGTCCCAACTACTAAAGATTTTGTAAAGCAACATGGTGAGCTAGCTACCGGAATCATTCTTTCCCAAAGTACTGGCGATTTTTCTAACCACTGGTGACCGGTTCGTTCGCTAGCTAACGGTTTTAATCTTTCCCAAAGTACTATCGATCTTTCTGCACGCTAGCTACCGGTTTTTCGAAGATTCTTTCGACTTCAATTTTTTCAAGTTTTGGACAAAATGCATATTAAAAGTGTCTTAGCTAAATCCTAGTCATGCTCTTAAACATAGCAACCATGTTTAAAGTTTTAGCTTAATTTTGTTTGTTTAAATGTCGAATAGCTTAGTGCCTTCCAAAAGTACACAAACTCTGGTTACATAGTGTTGGAATAAAAGTTAGAAAATGTGTTGAATAAAAGCACTAAATTGTTAACTACCAACTAAAATCGAAAGCACATTTTTTGACTTCTTGCTGTGTGGAGCTTAAATTAAAATAGAAAAAAAAACTGCTTCAATTTAATATAAATCATAAATTTATTCGTAAAAATACAATACCAAGTTTCTGTGTAAATATACAAAGTGTCTTCAAGGAATAATAGCATACAAATTGGCAGGGATATTTGAAATTCTTATTACGTAAACATTCTGAGATCTGAACCAAGAGAGAGGAGGAGGGCGACAAAATAAATATGGTTTAGTAAATGGCACCATAGCTTTTGGGTGAGTATGTATTTAGTAAGTGTGTGTGTGTGTGTGTGTGTGGAATGTGTGTTTAATGCTTAAACCTAAGTCAATAAATAAATAAATTAGTGTCTAAAACTCAGCCCAGCAAAAAAATGAACCACAAAATTTGGTATGATAATTAGTATCTTTGGTATTTCAGTTCTGAAATGTATTTTAAAATAGAGAATACTCACCAAAAACAACGGGCAAATGCAACAGTTAAGGTGTCTACACATGGTGAGAGGAGAGCACAATATAGCTACAAAAGTGTGTTGGATATACGAGAGAGTACAACAAAGTATACAAAAAAATATAGTAACTATATATATATAATATATACAATTGGGGTAAAACAAAATCAAATAAAGAAACACAATTTGTTTTTGCTTGATTCGTGAGCAAAGTATTTTTTATTAAACACAAAATTACTTCAATTGTTTGTTTGATTCTCAATTATAATAAAAGTATATAAACTAAGATATTTACATACGCAAAAGTTTACTTTTCAAATGAAAACTAAAAATTAAAAGTCAACTTCAAACATGCAGGCGAGAATTGTTTGTTTTATGTGTTGAAGTTGACTTTGTTTAATGCCATAAAAAAAATGAAATCAAAAAACGCAAATGCAAATGCTACTGAGAGATAAACCAAAATATTACAAAATTATGGATTAAAACTAATAAACTACTTAAATAAGTGTGTACCTAGGGTAAGGGGGCGGGGTGGAAAATATGAGTAATGCAAAATAAAAAAATGTGGAAGAAAAATGGGAATTCAAAACTTATATATATATAAAAATGGTAGAGTTTAGAGTTTGAAAGGTAATCTTAGGCTTTATTTTGATCAACGATGAAGTCATCAGCAGAAGTGTTATATCTGTGTTCATTTACTCTTCCTTAAACTGACCTCCCGTACCTAAATTTCTTAGCCGAACTAAAAACTTCTGGAACTTCCCCAGATCTTAGAAAACACCTTTTAATTATATGAAAATTCAAAATTTTTGACGTTATTATTGAATATTCTTGTGGCTTTCTTTTAAAAAAAAGTGTTTCAAATTTATACTTGTATTTTTAAATTATACTGGCAATTCTTTCATGTACTTTTGTGGAATGATCCAATGTCTGAACTTCTTTGAAATATTTGTAATTAAAAGCAATTTTTTGATCCACACATTTTGATGGTCCGATTGGATAACTCGAAAGACCAGAACCGAAACCTTTTTAACAGAATTCATAGTTCATAACATCTTTTCTTCACGGCGTTTCCACTCTAATTCTGCAATATATTGAAACGAATCCAATACCTTACAGTTCCACGAAAGACTGTTGGGTTTTTGAAGCTTTTTAAAAGCAGGTTTGAATTCAGTTCTTTCATTTGGGGAATACTCTTCGGCATAAGTCCAGTACAAGCTATGCCCATTCTGGTTTTGAGCAATTGAATCAAAAAAAAAAACATGCAACTAAAAACTCTATGTAATTCACCGACTTCTCGTTGATCCAAAAACAAAGCTTAAGCGATTAGTTCAAGGCTGATTCTGTGTTACAAGAAAGTTGAAGAACTGCGAAATTCATTAAGATCTAAAAATTAAATGGTTTAAAATTACTGAGTTAGGTTTTCTCTTAACTACAAATTATGAATAAATCAAGTGTTTTTTTTTTTCTCTTTTTAATTTTCACACACAGTACACAACAAAATAAGGAAAATTTCAGCCCTGTTTCGAGTTTTTGGTGTTTTATTTTTTTTTTATTAAGTACAGAGTATAGAAAGAGAGAGCAATGGTTATGGGTAGAGCAGAGATGCAGAAATATGTATGATTAATTTGTACTGTGTGTGAGTGTGTGTGTGTGTGTGGGTGTGTGTGTGGGTTGTGTGTTTGGTGATGTTCGGTTTCTCTGTCTAATGGCGAGGGGGCTGCTGGGGTGAATTAAATTCGAGCTCAATGGTAACTAAAAGTAACTAAATTATGCTTTAATTAATAATGATTTAACACTTTGTCTTCGTTTCTATACAAAGCTTGAGCAAAATGTTTCGAATACTTCCAGGAGGTTGTGTGAGGGAAAGGGGCTCATCAGATTCGTTTTGTTTGATAAATATTTAGTAATTTTAAATGTTAATTGTTAATTTTAATGTTTTATATTATGCTCTAAAAATTATATAAACTGCTACATTTAAACGCAATCACAATCGGTGGTTTTTTAATGTGTTTTTCCATAAATTTTTTGCTTTTTGGTTTAATGTTTTTTGTTTTTTTGTTTGTTTTTTCTTCTGCTTTTGCTTATGATTTTTCTCCGCTTTCTCTTATATTGCTTATCGTTTGTTATTTATATGAACGCCTAATATGATGAGCGCCTTAAATATAATACTTAATATGCTGGAACTAAGCCAAACTCAAAGGAAAACCAACTTCAGTTAAGTGTGTGTATGTGTGTGTGTGTGAGTTATGTATGTGTGTGTTTCATTCAAATTACCAACAAAACTGGGCGGGCTTTTAGACATACATGCCCATGCCATACATGGCGCTCCAATCGATATTTTGGAAACTCGACATGTCCACATTGGCCAATGCATACTGGGAATAGGCCGCTGGATTGCCAGCTGCAGCTGCATTCAGCGGATTACCTGCCACCAGAGCGGCCTGCTGAGCGGCGGCCAGCGAGTGTGCCTGAGCACCGGCAGCTCCATTTGCTGCATTGGCCGCCAGGGCAGCGGCAGCAGCAGCCGAATGTGCCTGCGAAGCGGGATTGGAAGCAGCCGCCACGGCATTATGGTGTTGCTGTTGTTGCTGCTGCTGGTGTTGGTGTTGTGCCATGGCATGGGCATTGTTTGCAGCATTTTGCTGCTGCTGCTGCTGATGAGCAACGGCGGCGGCGTTATGCGCCTGATGGGCCTGCATCAAAGCGGCATTGGCAGTGGCAGCGCTGGCGGGGATGGTGTAGGGTGCGTATCTGAAATTGACGAAAATTGATTAGCTATGCGGTCCGGACAGAAATGAGAATAGGGCTGTTCCGGTTTTCACATTATTTTCCGATTTCAAATGAAAACAAAATCGAACGATTTTAGGCCATTATTTTGACGCCTTTTTTCCTTTTCAAATCGAGCAATTCTTTGGAATTGTGAAAACGGGAACAGGTAACCAAATCGAGATCGAGCAAATTTAGTGAAAGTAAAAACCGGAACAGGCCTGATAGATTATGAACTCAATAGGACACTTGTTATTTATTTTCTCGATGTCGTAGATAGATCGTAGAAATTAACTAAGTGGAACGTATTGCTCTGATATCTTCCATATTCTATATGTATATATATCACCAAGAACAGTGAATAGGTTCTCAATGGAGTAAACATTTCACCTTTTTTCAATCGAAAATTTCTGAAATTTATCATTTATCATCAGGATCATCTATAGGATTGAGGAATTTGGGAGAAGATTTTGATGTGGGTCGGCTTGTTCAACTTAGTCTTGATACATGTTGCTTTAGAAGGTTCCAAGGCTCCGACTGTTATTTTCAGGGATGCAAACCGGTTCTGAACCGAACCGAAACCAAAATATTTTATTATGTGCCTTTGTGAACCACTGAACCTAACCGAAACTGCGGTTCATTTAACTCCAAAAACTATGTAATGAACCGAACCGGCGGTTTAGAAACTGGTTCGCACCACTGTACTTATTTTCGAGTGGTTTGCTTCCCTGATTATTTTAATATTCGTTTTACTTTTGAGTTTGCATTTTTGTTTCCATTTTTTTTAGTTCCAATTTCTCATCTTCTACATAGCTGATATGAATGTGAATTATTTAATAAGCAATGAAGGCAATAATCTTATACAACAGATGCTACAATGGTTGGGGGATTCTAAAAATTGTTCTAGATTTACTCATAAAACAGTCTGGACGATTTGAAGACTTGGGGCCGATTTCTTATCTTCTAGATAGCTACAATCTGTCAGATAAACTTGGAATTAACTCTGTTATTTGTTAGTTTATGTGACTGATTAGGGCTGATCGGGAAGAAGTGAAATCGGGCCGAAGACAATATGTGAAATTTTTGTTCATACATCATAAATTGCAGATGGAGATCAAGGACAAAGACAAGACACTATGGCTTTGTTTCAAGTAATTCCTTCCAATTTGGGTGGCAGAAAATCCGTGTTCATTAGAAGTACTGGGCATTTTCATCTACAAGCACGCAATGGGAAAGGATTGCAAAGATAATTAGAATCTTGAGAGATTTCTATATCAGCGTTGGCCACAGCAGGGTCTACCTATTTCAATCACAAAGGTGACAATCCAATATTTTAATGGCTAAGAGTAAGCTGGACGACCTTGACGGCTACAAACCTACAAACCGACCTTGCAAAGCTACTCGCTAAACTCTGCTTCTGCCTTTCTGTTAATAACCGCCACATATAAAAAGTGTGACCTTACATTTTATAGATAGAAATCCTGAGCCAAACAGTTACATAACAGTTGCACACGATTAATGAATCGATTTATGTCGTGTCATATGATCTTTGGTATTTCTTTATCTTCAAAAAAGATTCTGAAACGCTGATAAGTAATGAGTTGTACAGATTTTTACACATTTACACCATTTTTACAATTTCTAAGATATTTATGTCAGCAGATTAAGCTTCATTTTGGTGGCGGGTCCATTCTTTGACTGGTGTGGATGATTTGGAGCATTATCTTGTTAATAGATCCAAGAAATTGGTTGAGATATTTCAGAAAAATTACATTTGGTCTATGAAGGTTACATTTTTATCGTCCGAAAAAAGAATTTCGAACAATTTCTTATATTTTCGACTCTTTGAACGGTGGATAAACTGACACTTGAGATATGCGCATTAGAAGCAGCCCCAAGAATGGCTGCAGTAGGTTCCTTCCATGTTTTGACCATACCAGAAAAATGCAATGATTTAAAAGGAATTATCTAAAGTTAGAATGAAATAAATCTATTGATTGTGAGCTTTGAAATTTGCAACCAGAAGATTTCTTTATAGCGGAGAAGTCGTAGAACTCCGCTTCATCCGAAATTGAAAGTAGACTGGATTTATGTATTGCTTTCTAGTAATTTTTTCTGTAGCCAATGACCTTCGTCTGGCAACATCCAACGTAATCAATGCAGCCCCCGGTATTTTATACCCTGTAACCATTGTTAATTTGTATAAGGGGGATCTTGAAGTATATAAGAAGGAATAAAAACGAAAATTTCCGAAAAAATAATTTGTTCAGTGCTTGACCACTTTCACTCTATAGCGGCCTGCCACCCAGGTTCTAGTAAAGACTTTCAATTGCACTCACCTGACGCCATGCAGCGCGGTCTGTGGATATGTGGTCAACAGCTTGCCAAAGCCCGCAGGATTGGCGGCAGCCATTGAGGCAGCAGCTGCTGCATTTTGTACTTGAAACGGATTCTGTGATATGAGTGCCGCCTGTTGAGCGGCAGCAGCCGCTGCCGGCGATTGCAGCAACTGTGTCTGTTGCTGCAGCATGGCCAAGGGGTTCATGCCAGCAACGCCAGCTCCACGTGCTCCCATCAGTTGACCGGGAGCGGTTGGCAACTGAACACCCAAGGTGCCCAGCATGATGCGTTTCTGCAGCAATTGAGCTGCCGGGGTTACTGCCTCTTTGGGTTGAGCCTTCTTGCATTCCACCTTCTTGTTTTTAATGGTATGGAAGTGTATCTCGCAGACGCGATCCACCACATCCTCATTCTCGAAGGTGACAAACCCAAATCCGCGATGACGTTTAGTTTGCTGATCCATCAGCATGACCGTCTCCTCCACTGGTCCGAATTGACTGAAGTAGGCCTTAACCTCCTCGGCTGAGGTGTCCTGCGAGACGCCGCCGACAAAGATTTTCTTTGTCTTGTTGGCCTGGCGTGGGCGATTCTTGGGTGTAGCATGCTTGGGATCAATCTTTTTGCCATCGAGTGTGTGTATGGGCACCTTCAGCACCTTGTCCACGGTGCAGGGTTCTTGGAATGTGATGAAACCAAAGCCGCGGCTGCGCTGTAAGTGGTCGAGTGGGAGAGAAGAGAGGGTGGAAACCAATTAGCGATCAAGTCTCCAAGCGAGAGGGGTGGGACATTGGTGGTTAGAGGCGACTAGAGGTTGCAAATCAATGTATCAACTAAGTTAATTAAGATAACTTTCCTACAGAAACATTAGCAAAAGTTCACAAAATTATATAAAGATATAGAACACAGATATACAGTATTATTATATATGGCTTAATTGAATCGACCGATTAAGGCAGCATTGTAATATAAATGGGCGTGGCCTTGATACGCTTTCTTGCTCATATTTTGTTTTTTTTTTTGTTTTAAGAGAAGAATAAAACACATAAAAATTATGTTCAACCAAAAACTAAAATTTTGTGCTAAATACTCGTACATTTGCTGTTTATAAATCGATTGTCAGCTGCTAAAAACATAAGTATTAACGATATATCCATCAATATATAAGAATAGAGTTCCCACTAGAGCGCACAATACATATTTACATGAATTGAGTTACGGGTACAAAAAAAAAACAGAAGATTAACAGTCACATCTCTCGAGATATGCATTATGTGGGTGTAAAATTAAACTCAACTTTGTTTACGGCAATTATGTGTGTAAGTGAATAATATTAAGTAGTACAAAGAATTGAAATGCTACAAGGAATCAACAAGTATGAACATTTGAGGTGTGAAAGGGAAAAGTTTTGTTGTTTTTTTTTGGTATAAAATGTTGCCTAGTTTCTAGATGGTTCAGCCTACTTGAAATAGTTTCTTAAGTGAAGTTCCAGATCTTTTGTTTTTCACTTGAACCCCTCTGTTAAACCCCTTATTTCTACTTCAACTACATTTCCTCATCTTTTGGGAAGGATCATTGTATGGTATTCAAGCTCTTAGGATATAAATTGTACTACATATTCGTTCAGGACCGTCAACATGTGTTTTGCGTCACTCATGAGTAATGCAAGATTTATGATTCCCTTACGAATGCACAATAATAATATTGATAATAAATGCATATTCGTACCAATTGGTACGAAAAATTGCATTTACGATGTTTTTTATCTTAGTTCACTCACGAAAAACGCACGTTCACACCGTGACACAGCTCAAATGGTTAAAAAATACCTCAGTTTTCCGAGTGCTGGCTATAAAAAAAACTCAGGTAGCCTACTTCTCAAACAGCTTTTCATATATTTGCGTCTCGGATTGACCATTACACTTGTCTGATATCTCATAGGGGAAAATTATATTTTGACTTATTGGAACTTTCGGATTTCTTTGATTTTCCATGTTTCCAGCTCCATCACGGACCTGTTTCTAGTTCTTTATATATTGCATAATTTATCGAGCTTTAGTCACATTTTGCTTATTAGGGGTGCCCTTGTTGTATTGGTTGGCGATTGGCGGATGTATGCGAAACACGCATACAAAAATTTCAGCAACAACTTCGCACCAGGCTCTCTTCTCTTTCTCTCCTATGCCTCTTGCGAAATAGAAGGCAACAACAAACTGTATGCGCGATATCTGAAGCGTTGATATTGTTGTTGCCGTGAACGCGCGAGCATTAGGTGCTGTTGGGCACCCTTGATTTAGATACTTTTCAGTTTCAGTTGACTCTTGAGTAGTTTTTAAATATAAAGTTCATTTTGTTGGTCTTTTATTTTGCTACTTGAATATAAAGTATATCTGCATCCCTTAAGCATATATCTCAAATCTATTTATTTACCTGATTAACTGAAACATCTAGAATACTATTTAAGTTCTGCATACAATTTCCTATCTGTTCATACTTGTTGATCCCTTCCCGCATATGAATGTATGTGTTGAGAGGGTGTTTCAGAAAACACTGATCTGACCATATCTGAAATACCCTTAAAATGTTGCTGGTGGTTAGTTTACATATAAAAACATATGTCAGCGTGTAGTTACTTAATATTACTTAATAATTGTTTTTTACAACAAATGAGTTCAATGTGTGATTTTCTTTTGCTTATAATTAGTTTTGAATATATAATATTAATTGTACATGTTATATCACTTAAGTCTAAGATATTTGTATGATAAAGACAAATACTTCAGAGATGAAAACTATGTATAATAGCTCCAGTTCAAGGATTTTTTAGTTGGACGGACGAAGGGATTTTAAGAAAATCAACTATCTAATGGTATAAACCTAGAGTTCTGGCTAAGATAGGTATTATTATTATGGTCTCACATAAAAAAACATTTTTAAAAATATTCACAGTTAAAAATTAAATTTAAATTTGAAGCAGTTAATGTAAACTCTAGATATTTTCTAGTAATATTAAAATTATGGAATTTTATGTTAACCCTTTTGCCAATTACAAAATTAAAATAACTAAAAAAAAACGGTCTACGGAATAAAAATATATGTATTAAAATTAGAGGCCAAAAATTATAAAGCAAAAAAAACTAAACACAAAAATATAATACAATTTTGTAATATATTGTAGAAAACGCTAACAATTACTTGGTGTGGACTTGTGGGGGGTGGAAGGGATAAGAATAAACTAGAGCAGTGGTGGGCAGCCTTTTTGTAATGGAAAATCACTCGAGCTCGACAACAACAACATGCAGTCGTCGCTTTTCGGCTCGTGAGTCACTCCGGTGCCCATCACTGAACTAGAGCTAATTTCTTATTTAAGTTATACAGTCAATCGACAATTCTTTTTGTTTTTTTTTCTTACTGCTAAGGGGGAGATTTTGCTTAAGAGGGTAGAGAGGTGAGACACCCCTCTTTAACTAGATTTGTATTGATGTCTTACTTAAGAACTTTTGGGTTTCTTTGGTAATTTGTTGGTTTCAATGGGTGAGAGAAACGTTCTAAAGTAATACAGAGTACAAGGTACGAGTACATTCAATTAGATTACGAGTACAATTATCAATTCAATATGGCTCAGAAATATACGAGATACGAGTTACGAGGCGCCATACGCTAAACGCTTCTTTTTTTTATACAGTAGATAAATTGTTTTGGCGATGGTTTTTGGTTTTTTTTTTTTTTTTTTTTTCTTTGATAATGTACCTAAGCCAACAGCGCGAGCCTTTATCCTGGGGAAGAGCCAGCATCGTGGGTTACCTGCATCGATCCGTTCCAAAGTGGTCTGCTGAGGTTGCCATCATCTCTGGTCACTTTTCGTGGATTATAATTATGTTTTTAGTAGTTCGACTACATAAGCTAGCTAATACTTATAGACTAATTCCTAGCCACAGGATGATGGGTCTTCATACCCAGCCATACAAGGTCCAACAAATGTCTCAGAGACAGTTGGCAAACCAGTTTTCTCTTCTTTTGGTCTTTCGTTCTTTTGTTTGTGTATCATATACGTATTTATGTGGTGTTGTATGTATGTATATACTTATTTATTGTAGGGGGGAAACAAAAGGTGCGTTGTGGTATGTGTGGAGGACAATGTTTACTTGCGTTTGTCTGAAAGGACAACCCCGTTAGTCATGATCAGCACGTTTGCCTGGCGAATAAAATTCCCTGTATATTCCAGTTGTTGTAATTGCGCAATTGCTTAGCAGCAGGCCAGAAAACTACCCTATCCCCTTTTGTGTGTCCTGTGCCACAAAACAGGAACAGCTGCTCGAACACAGGAGTCTATAAGCGGCAGCTGCTATTTTATTATTACCCAGAATGCAGCGAGCGAGCGCGCGCGCGCGCTCTCTCTCTCGCCTTGCCTGCTGTTAAGCCCAAGGACTAGGGAGAGAAAGAACAAAGTACATGTCCGTGTGCTTGATAAGCGGACAAATTGCTTAAAGCATTAAGCATATCAAAATGCAGTTTCCGTTGCAGCAGAACTGAAGAGTTGGCCAGACAAATTATGGTATTGAAAGGGGCAAAAACAAATTCTCCAATTTTTGTATAAATTTCCATTTGGAAACAAATTGTTAAGGTTGAGGTGTTTCCTAAGGATGAGGAAGCAAGATTTCAAGGATTCAGAGTTCCGTGTTTCAATTCAGTTCTGTTAGCAGAATCGGACGCTTTTTGGCATTCATAAAGATAATAAAAACAGCTTAAAAGAGGTCGATATCATCCTGACTTCAAATGTAGGGCATGTCTGACTGAATTTTTACCTTTTTCGAGAAGTTAGCTCAGCTATAGGGTTGAAAGGCAATCAATTTAGATACTTAAGTGTGAATGGGTTACAATGTGCAATGATGAAGTATGATTTTCATCTTTTTTCCCCCCACATCTAGCTATTTTATAAGGTCGATGCCGGAAAAATATTCCTTGAATTGTGCCTGAATTCCTTTTTTTTTGTTTGCCATTTTCATTTAGTCATTTAGGAATGTTTAGGAATTGGAGTTGTTGCTTATTTTGAACAATTTAATAGCTTTTTTTGGAGGAGAAATAATATTTAGCTAATGCAGTAAAATCGATATGAACTTCGGAAAACGGTGATATGTAATCGTAAATCACCAATGTTTAAGACCCCGTTCTCCGTTTTGAATTCTATCAATCGGGTTTGGCAAAAGTTCTGAATTCTACGAATCGGTTAGACCTTCGGACGAAGTTTAAAAGCCGAAGCACATCAATTTCGAGGCATCATGACTCTATCATACTGGCAAACGGTAACAAGATAGCATTTGATTTAAGATTCGCGTTGCCTGAAAAACAGACGGACAGCTCTATGTAGAAGATGTGAAATCGGAAACAAACACGGAATCGACAATCTTTATCGAAAGTGAAAGCAGGAGAAACTGGTGCACTCTGGCATGAGGCAAATTTTGAATCTTATTTCAAAACAGAACAATCTATTTGCATTCTGTGGCAAAAGAGCCTTTACAGAAGGAGGTTCTAATTTATTCCGTTTATGCTATGCTCATTTTGCAAAATCACTTCTGAAATAGGTCCGAAAGAGCGTGCACTCCATGATTTCGATTCTTTTCCACAAAAAATGCAAATTCTGATTTGCCATTTCATTTTCTTTAAAATTATGACATTCGCCACGAGAATTTTAATGTTTAGTACTGGATTTCTTAACGTTCGGAAATACAGTGTCATCACTAGACCTCGGGTTTTGCATATTTTCAAATCGATTTTAATCCAAGTAGGCTAGATCAAACGTATTGAACTATTCTTTGCATTGCATTTCTCTTGCTGACGTTTCAACTAATTAAATAACACCTTAAGTCATCTTGAAATTGAATTCAGATTTTTTGGCATTTTATTAATTCAAGGGGTCAGCATAAAATATAGTGTTGTGCACATTTACTCTGGCTTAATAAGATCAAAATCGATTACAAAATAAACAAAATCAGAGTTCTAGTGATGACACTGTATTTTTGAACGATAGTTTGTTGATTTGAGTTTTAAATTTTGTTTGACATAACAATTAGTTAAAACAAATAAGTAAATGGCTTGGCGAGGACACTGCGTTTGGCAGGTTGCTTTTTTTCTGAAATCACTATGTTAATGATGCATTGTAATAAAAACAACAAAAAAAATAGTGGATTGTTATCTTCTGCTTAACCGAAGTTTTCATACCCTTGTAAATTGGATGAATTTTGAGGACACCTCCACTAAAAACGAAAAGTTTGAAATTTGGAAATCAACAAATAGCTAAAACATCGATAGCATTTCAGTGATACCACCTTTTAACATTTCAATATGCAATAGTGATTTTTATGTATAAACAATGATGCAAAAATTAGTTTTATTCGCATTAATTGTTGCTTGACTCTTTTGCAATTTGTAATTGGATTGCGGCCAACATAAGTTCAATAATCTAGCAACGCTGGAGGAATGCCTTTACATGAACGAAGAATTCATGGCATCAAAACAAAAATGGCATTATTGGATACACTGGAGCTTTTCCAAATTGCTACTTTTGGCACTTGGCACCTTGAAGAATTCCTAAAATGACTCACGATGTTTGAGTTGCAGGTATAAACAGAGGTAATGGAAAAACGCAAACTCTGATTATTAACGGGGTTTCATGAATTCGTCTAAAATTCATTAGTTGTGGCGCAGCCATATTTAGTAACCTTGGGTGGCCGCATCTTTTTTTCTCATGTGATTTTGTGAATGATTTGGAAATTGTGGAATTCGTGAACTTTGTGGCATAAACGTAGTATGTAAAGTAAATGTTATTAAAGAACATGATTTAGCATCTTTAAGACTTCGACAGCTGGGCAACACTGGTGTGTGCTAAGTTTCTACGTCAAAAGGCACATTTACCCTCAAATTTCCACTTGCCATTGAAATCAACGAATTCGCGATTTCAGCTTAAAGTTTAAAAAAAGTTAAATCTTTTAGTCACAAATAAAAATTCAAGTCAAATTAAGTCTCCATTAAAACTGTTGGTTTTAGGCAATTACTCCCACTGATTTCAACCTTGATCGTCAAACGTGAAAATTAAATTTCAATTTTAATATGTCGCCGATCTCATATTAATTGAATCAACATTGTCCTTTGGCAACGCAGTTTATTGATTATCCGGTCGTCCAGGGTCCAGTCCAGGGGTTCTATCGCAAAACCTGCTCTGATTTCATTCTTTTGTTTGGCACGTAGCCTCGAAACTGTAATTCTAAACCAGCCTCAGGGCAGACGAAGTAAATATCAAAGGAAAATGCCAAATTCAGAGAGAGACAGCACCAATTCATATCACTGGAGCGGCGACAAAAGATAGTAGACTGCAGCACCTCAGCAGCAGCAGCTGCGCAAAAGGTAAACTCTCACAAATGGAAGTGGGAAAAGTGACGACGGACTAAAACGAATTTGTGTGTGTGTGTGTGTAGCTGTAAAACCGAAAATCTGTGCCAAAGACCCCTCAAACGCAAATAAACAAGGAGAGGGAAGGGAGTACAGAAATGAAAATGAATGCGTAGACTGCATTTGGCTTACCTGGGTGACGGGATCCTTCATGATGAGCACATCGGTGACGGTGCCAAACATGTTGAAGTATTCCTTCAGCTTCTCCGAGGAAGTCTGCCAGCTGAGGCCGCCCACAAACAGTTTGCCGGGAGCAGGATCTGATCCGCTGCCACCGCTGTTACTGGGGGTGGAACGGCCCGACGAGCTGCTCTTGATGCTGATATTGGCACCGTTGCCATTTTG
Organism: Lordiphosa andalusiaca; assembly: GCA_035044965.1. Taxonomy (NCBI): domain Eukaryota; kingdom Metazoa; phylum Arthropoda; class Insecta; order Diptera; family Drosophilidae; genus Lordiphosa; species Lordiphosa andalusiaca. Next base: position 129,632 of record JAWNNM010002368.1, on the reverse strand, counting down.
TCCTGCAGCTGCGTTGACATTCTCCACCTTGAGCAGAGCCAGAGCCGCTTGCTGGGCAGCTGCCTGCTGTGAGTTGGCCCCATTTGGGGAACCCTGTGTGATGACCTGCACCGCATCCTGCCCGGGAGTGCCGGGCTGTGGCCCAGCCGGATTCTGTGTTTGCTGTTGTGCCTGCTGCTGCTGCTGAGCTGCAGCTGCATTTTTGAGCGCTGCCGCTGTGGTGAGAGTGCCATTGAGAGCGGCCACGTTGCTGTTGGCTATGGAGGCCACCAGGGCATTGTGTAGATCTCGATTGTGATGGGGATCAATCAGGCCGGCCGCGGCGGCCGCTGCTGCGGCTGCTGCATTATCAATGGGATTGCTGTGGGCATAGAAGAAATTATCAGCTGTGAGTAAATCCTCGCGGGGCGGCTGAGGCGGTGGGTGCAGCATGGTGGCGCCTTCCTTGAGCGCGTGCATTTCTTGCTTGAGCTGAATCTTGAAGGAGTTTCTCGACCGACGACGACGACGTTAACGTTGACTACGCTTGCTTGTTTGACTGTGTCTGTGTGAGTCTGTGTGTGTGTGTGCGTGTTGCCAATGGCAATTCGCCCGTGCCTGCCTGGGTTCTTATGTATTTGAATTCAACAACCACATAAAATTAATGCGCATGCAAATGCTAAGCGAAATGTTTACTGCACACGAAATACTTTTTGTTACAACTAACGCGAACACTTGGAATTTTCTTCTTCTACTCGTTGCGACTGCGCAGCTCGGCGTTAAAACTCTGAATGCCAGGCAGGATGTGGTCGGGTCTACAATTTCACGTACGAAAAACGTGCGCAGAGGAATTCGAATAACACTGACACTCACACACACGCACACAGGCACAGGGCCCAGCTGTCATTAGGAGCAAGAGCAAAAAAAGAGGGTTGCCAGGTAGCAGGGATCAAAGTGAGACGGCACCTTTTGTAACAGTGTTGTAAAACCGTGGAGAATGCGTCAGGTGCCTAGCGCCGCGGTTCATGTGTGCTAAATGTGTTTGTAAAGCAGTTTCAAGTGGATTTGAACCACTTAAGGACGAGATGTGTTGAATACTTGTTAAGAATGTGCGTTGAAGTTGAGTGTTTTATATACCCTAGCCAAAAATGGGTGTACACTAAGTTCGTGACAACCATGAAATAGTGTTTATGCCGAAACATAAAAAATTCCTGACTTTCAACTTGTTGAAAATTTTCATCTTAAATCGGAAAATGTTTGCTTTTTTTTTTAATGGAACTTTTCTGATCTATTTGAATATTCGGAAATAACGGCATACTAATCTTCCCAAAATGCAACTCCTTGGTAGGAAATTAGTTTTTAAGTTTGTTTTGGGCGAAAGCTTACTTTTTGAGCGATTAGCTCCAAGCTCAATTTTTGATCCATAAAGTTTCCGATTCATAGCTCCATATGATTTCCATAAATAGAGTATTTACTGACGAAAAAATCAATATACCACTGGGATTCTTTACTGTTATTTGCCGCACCGTGTCACGCTTGTGGTCGATGGTGCGGCAATTAAGTTGCGATGCTTAGTCCCCGAGGTCCTGTGTTAGAACCAACAAACAACAAAAAATGCTTTTTCTTTGAACACCAATATCTCTTTTCCCTTCCCCTTGGTTATTAACAAGTATTCACCATGTAATATTCTCTATGCCAACGAAAGTGTATGCCGGAACAGCAGCTGAAAGCAGATCACTCTTTTGCTCATAACTCGACAGCCGTTCTTCAGATCTTCACAAATTATTTGTCGGATCGATATCTAATTGACAAATAAATGCGGCCAGAAGAAACGAACCTTCTATCAATAAAAACTGTGGGCTATATAAAGTTTTTGTGGAAAAAATAAGAAAATATTTGTTTTGCTTTCAAGTAAAAGAATCATTTGACCCATACATTTCGAACCTCTATCTCAGATAATCTGTAAGTGTAGATTTGGACAGATCCAATATATAGGTACTCTTTGTCCCTTTGGAACCGAATATGAAATGTGCTGGCGTTCAAATATAACCAAAGACTTACAGATCTGTTTCGGTTTTCATTTTCGACAAGTCTGGCAGGTTTCCAAATTCTGCTATGACAGTTATCTGGCAGTCTGCTTAGACTGGATAGAATACATGGGAATTACGACAGATTTCAATGGGAACAGGGTATCAAAAGTTGAGTATCTCCTACATTTTTTAAGATTTCGAGCTCAGATTTAGCAGTGTATTAATGTATGTGGCCAATATCTGCAATCTCACAAATTCTCATAAAGATAGGGTAATAAATGGCAGTTAAAAAACCGTTGCATACTTATCTGAGCCTCCTGAGGTTTATTAAACACAATTTCCCTAAGTAACGGGTATTTCGAAGTCGGGCAGGGCCGACTTTAACTTACGCTCTCGTTGAGATCGTATTTTTAGAGGGAAAAAGGAAGATGGAAACAATTAAATTGAACTAGTAGAAGCCAAACTTAATTAATTCATAACCCACATGGAGATTTTTAAACGCAAAGTGGAGTAATTACCATTTGTTAATTTTCTATTAGTTATTTAGCACGTTTTTTATCTTAAATAAAAATTTCCAAAAGATATCATTGAATTTTGGTCTATAAAATCATATTCTGATGGTACGAAAAATTTATTAAGATTGCATAAGAAACCATAACAAACTGTTTGATTGCAATTGAAAGTAAGTTTTGGTACTGCAAAATAAAAGAAACCAGAAAACTCAATGTAAAATTTGTCATATCGACTATAGGTATACAGAAACATAATGGCAGATCGTCCTAAAATTAGATGCATCAAGAAACTCAGAAGAACCCTCTTCAATATTCTGTCACATCACGCATGCCTTTTTGTCTGCCTCAGGACCTTCTATTTCTATAACTCCCAGATTTTGCATTAATAATAATGCTACTAAAATGCTATTCAAAACTTGTATTGGCAAATTTATTTTACAATTTATCTTAGTGTTTATGAAGAAGCTTAATGACATAAAACCCTCAGTTTTCAGTTGAAAACTAAGTACTCAAATTAGATATACTGTTATAAATATATCACCGATCTACAGATTTTCTTACATTTTTTGGTTCTCTCTAGAAAGTTCTCTCTAGAAAAGTAGAGGATAATTTGTAGGTGTAATTTGAATCATTATTTATTATTATTGTTTCTCAGCTTCTTTTTAAATATTGATTATATCTTATTTTTAAATTTCCTATTGTCTAGAGGCATAAACTTGATCTGTTACCTTTCATTTTCTTCCTTCAGGCTCTACCAGTTATAATCATTTCTGTGACTGGCTTTACATGTGAAATACTTTATATTATACGCAATGCAGTAACCCGTGATGATGTGTGGTATACCAAAAATCCTGCCCCATGTGAGATAGTTGAAACCCGGAAAGGTTATCCGGCACCCATACGTAAAGTAAGTGATGCTTACATGCCCATGTCCACCGCCAATTGACGCCCTCAAATTTTATTCACAGTGCTTGGTGATCAATCAGAAGTATGAAAATCCACCCGGTCTGATTGAGGCATTGCAAGGCGACACAGCCGGACCTTCGAGTGAGTTTCTACAACTGTTTCAACTAGATATTTTCAGCGCTTCCAAGCTAAGTGGTGAATGATTCCCTCTAATGTGCACCATTCATGCCGCCTGCTTTTTGGTTTCGTCTGGAGGCGTTGAAAATTTTCATGTTACCCAAAAGATCGAAAACCATTTAAATGTGAGAATTTTCTATGCTTCCAGACGATGTGCCAAAAGCGGAGGTTCAAAGCGAAGACGGTCAACTTGGTATCGGGGCAGTGGCTGCCCATGCTTTAATAACCGCTGGAGCTTTAGGCCTGGCTATGGTAGCCAGCTAGAGGCGAAACGTCACATTTGGTCAAAGGAAGCTCTGGATACACATACGATAGAGTAGTAACAGTATAATCTTTGCCATTCCTGTCCCTCCCCCACACTCACCCACAGATGACAAAGAAAAGGATAAGAAAAAGAAGTAGATAATGATTTTAGTATTCAGGTCTGAGTAGATTTTCTAACTATGATGCAAACACCATGCAGTTGCGTTTCGAGGGATTTCCCGAAACTCGCATTATTGTTATATCCAGGGTTTTTTTCCTGCCACCAATTCTTGTAACCCAATAGTTGCCAGTTTCGATTAAAACCAACAGGATATTTCCATAAACCGGCTTCAATTGTCGTTGTTTTGATGGCGGGGAATGTGAAAAGAGGAGCACAGAAAAAAAGGAAGCCACATAAGTTGAAACGAAGAAACAGGAAGAAGGAAGAAAAATGGGCAAGAACGAAAGCTAATGCACCAATGCAGCACGATTAAAAATGAACTTTTTTGTGGATGCAAAAATGTATTGAGAATTCTGAGAATAAATCTAATTATTTTAAACTCTTTTTGTACTTGATTGGAGATTAAAAATGAATGTAAATGGAAAAGTAATTCAAATCAAATACATTTTCAAGCTTTCGGTATAGATTTATTAAATGCCATTTAAAAAAGCGATTGCACATTTTGATTTGATTTGTTTTGAATGGATCGGGTTTTTACAGCACTTCTTTTCTATGAGATCTATACTAAATAGATGTCCGATTTTGACCAAAACCAAGTGGAATCAGTCTTTAGCCTTGGACAGAAATTTGAAGTAGATTCCATTCAAATCATCAAGTTTTTCTCAATAGAACTTCTTCTTTGACCAATCATTCGAACTGCAGCTGTGTGCTATGGTCATTTGATTTTGACAAAACTTTGTACAGTTGTGTGAAAGCATTTCAAATAAATTAATGCCAATTTGAGGGATATTTCCACTGAAAACAAAAAAGTTTTTCTCACTAGGGGCCCACATACCTGAAATGTGTCATATAAACTCAGATTTTACCATGCTTTGGAATTGCTCACGAGCGAGCCGCGCGCTCTGCCTCTTTTCGGCTCTCGCTCAGAGCCAAAAGCCGCTGTTCGATAGCCGGGAGCACTAAACGTCTCACAGCTCGTGAGCCACAGCTTCTAGCTCAGAGCTGAGAGCCGCAACCCGCTTTCGGCTCGTGAGCCACTGCTATCGGCTCTGAGCCATAGCTCTCTTCTCGTGAGCCATTGCTCTTGGGCCATGAGCCTTATCTCTCCGCTCGTGAGCCACAAAATCAACCTTAGCAACCTTAGCGTACGACACCATGGGAATGCACATATACGAAGTATATGTTAATCTTTCCTCTTTTAGTGGCTATGGCTGTGGCTCCAAGCTGAGAGCAGTGTGTATAGCTCACGAGCCGAAAGCGGGTTGAGGGCTCACGGCTCCCGAGCAGTGGCTCTCAGCTCAGCCGTGTGCTGTCGATGCCGCTCGATGGCTCACGGCTCTCGACGTAGGGCTCGCAGTTTAGAGCCAAGAGCCGAGTGCTATGAGCTGAGAGCAAGAGCTGGCTCTCGAGAGCTGCGAGCAAAGAGCAATTCCGAACCCTGGATTTTACACTGTTATTTGCGAGTTTATGTGAATAGTTCTATGTAGGAGATGAGAAAACGGCCCTAAGACTATTTTTCAGACTCTGCTCTTCTATGACAGTTATTCTATATAGTAGATCCAACTTAGTAAAGTTATCGAAATACTTATAGTATGTTTATACACACCAAACTTATCGTGGTTAATGCCCTTTAAAGTATGTGTCGAACAAGGTTTGTTCCCATGTGTCCTGTAGCCACATTAATTAACTTATTTAAACCACATTTGTTTCTTAGTAGATGTAGTAGATGAACAACGATCACGAAAAACCAAACCCAACGTTGATATTTGATTTCTAAGATACCATAATATTGATTTAAATATGAAAAATGTTAGTTTTTCTGAGAAATTTCACTTTTTCCACACGTTCAAAGAATTCGTAAAATTTACTTGCGAGTTGAAAAAAACACAAAATTAACCATTTGATAGATCATTGTGCTCTTTATTTTGTTATATTTACATATTTTTTGTATCACTGCGCTTTTAGAAGTTATGCACTAAAAACTAATCTAATTAACGAGTTTTTTAAAACTATTTTTGTATAAAATTTCCTTATAACAATTTTAATAAGCTAAGAAAAATTAAAGTGAAATTTCTTTATAATAACAACTCACTTATTTCACTTATTTTCTAATTTTAAGAAATATCAGTGGTAATTATTAAGTGAAATAAGTCGAAAATCTGTATAGTTTTTGGACCATAACTTCCGAAAGGGCGATGATATCAAAAAAGTGTAAATGAAGTAAAATTAAGAGCACAACGGTCTACAAAATAAATAATTGTGTTTTTTTTCAATTGGCAAGTCAATTTTACAAATTTTTTTTAATTTGGGAAAAAATTTCATAGAAAAATTTACTTTTTTTATATTTAAATCAATATTGTATGGTATCATAGGAATGAAATCTAAACGTTGGGTTTAATTTTTCGTGATCTTTGTTCATCTAAGTTTACTAAGAAATAAATGTGGTTTGTATAGGTTAATTAATGTGGCTACAGGACCCAAAAATGTGAACAAACCTCGTTCGACACACGTTTATGCAAATTTCGCACAGACCGGACGTGCTGGGGCAAAATGGACAATTTATTTGAATTCAGCACCCGAAAATACATTAGGAAGGTTTTGCTATCTTCTCTGGTTAAAAAGTTACCTTTTTTTTGTAAACTTGTGTAATTTTACGAATTGAAAAGTCAGCAAAAGTTGTAAAAAGTTAAAATTTGAAAAATACACATTGTTACGAGAATACTGGGGTTAAAGTTCGGTTTGAAAATATGCAAAATCCGCATTCTAGTTATGAGTATACAACAAAATGCTGAGTTGAGACGTATCAAAAATAATTACCAGGGCTGCAAACCCATACATTTTTTCGGATCTACGGATCGCTGGATCGAACCAAAATTTACCAATGGTTATGTTTCAAAAATTTCAGGTTCGCGGTTTTTGGGAGAAGGTTTTGGTTCGTACCTTTGTTCAGTCCATGCTGGACATAACATTAATATAAAACAAATCAATTCTAATAATCGGTTTCGACCTAAAACCTACCAAAATCGTATGGGAATATGGTTGTTCTTGGGTTGAAAACGGCACAAAATATAATTTACCATTAAGTAAAATACCATTTCTTAGTTTTTGTTATTTCCAATGTTATGTTAAGCTTTTGTGAATCATTGGAAAATCATGGGAGTCAAGGATTTTAAGCACGGGCTATTATGGACGCGGATATTGGAACCAACCAACACACCAACTAGATAACAGATGGAATCGCTATACAGAAGGTCAAATTTTCTGATGTCTACTATTTTTGTTGAACCGGACCGATAGTTTAGGTTCGGAACAGGTTCGGGTTCTTCTATTAATACTAAAGAGGTTCGGTTCGCAGTAAAATAAAATTCGGAATTCCGGGTTCGAACCGGTTCAGTTCAAACCCGGTTTGCAGCCCTGATAATTACCCAACTAAAATTGTTATTTTCATATTATGTAGCATACTTTAAAGGGCATTAAGCATGATTTACTTTGTGTGTATACACGTAGTACATATTAGAAATCCAAAGTTTTGTTGCAATGGAAAATTGAAAACAAAAAAGGTTTTCGCAAGAAAAATAGTTTTTCTACCGATCATTCCTATGGCATGCATATGCTATAGCTATACGATCCGGTCGGTTCCGACATATGTGCTGCGTATTTGTATTTAAAGGTTTCATGAAAAATTTGGAGAAGATAGCTTTCAAACTGACGGATAGACGGACCCTCGGGCAAGGCTAAATCAACTCAGTTCGCTGTACTGATCAAGAATATATGTACTTTATGTGGTCGGTGATGCTTCCTACTCTGCGTTATAAGGGTATACAAAAAATAAATATGCAATTAATACATTGTTGCATACATTTCCCTCATTCATTTTGCAAATTTAAATCGTTTTAGGGGTGAATTTAGCCGGAATCTATTGCCACAACCATTGAGATATAAAACCAACCGAAAGAGATTTCTAGGACAGCGAGAACTGATTTTTAGTTGGAATAGATTCCTGGGCCAACTCCGTGTAAAAGTGATTCAACTACTTTTATTCCTTTCCTTCTCCCAGTCGTCTCCATAGTCAAAGTCATATTCAAACTTAGCGCCAAGCAGTGGCGCCATCTGCTTGACGCCGAGCAAGTTAACACTAGTGCTCGGTGGCGCCATCTATACTTGGTGCGCATATTTTTATTTGTGCCACAGAGGGAGCCAAGTAAATTTCCCTTGCGTCTGCGCTTTAACAGCTCTTCCTAGGTAACAAAAAAAGTACCCCTTGCTAGGTGGGACCAGTTCTTTTCACTGTCAAAAACAAACGCCGAGGCCAACCAAACGCGTTACATGCGTTATTGATTTTTGACACAGGAAATGGGAACTAATGCCAAAGGATATGCAATTTATTAAAATTGATGGCAAAATAATTCAATGAAGCTGTTTACAGCAGCGTCCACCCAAGGTGGTGAGCGAGTAGGGGAGTGGCTGGGGAACGGGGGAAATGTATGGGTATGGGAGAGAGTGTGGCATTTTGATATCCTGTCGGTTATTGAACTCTGTGGGCGAGGCATGTCGTCTGCAGGATTTTGGGATTTTTTTGTTGTTTCCTTTGTAAAGACGTCTGTCAATTTTGTGGCTACTGACCCAGAAAAATTGTATATTAAAGAAGGCATTTTATTTAGTGGGGATGGGGGTGGGTGGGGGGTGTGAGTGCGAGTGCGAGTGAGTGTGTGTCAGGTGACCCCTACAATTACAAATACATAGATTTTCCAGTGAGGAATGACATCAGCAACACGAGAGTGGAGAATGTAATTCGATTATGCCCCGTAGCGTCGTCCTTTAGTTTCGCCTTCCCCAAACCACAAAACAGTTTGATGGCCACGCATTTTAATTGCGTCAAATATAAACAGCAGGACACGTTAAAAGCTGTCAGAAGCAGAATGACATTTGTCAAAAAAGTTGAAAAAAAAAACAACAAATTTTTGAGAACTAGCAAAAACGTTAGTTGGCCCAAAAGAAGCCCACCCATTGATTGATTTGAACGGAAAGTTTATGAGATTTGGACTTAGAAATTTTATAAAATTACCATATATTGGTTGTGGTTCAAATGATTCCATCCGCGGGCTAAAATAAGCTGCAAAGGCCACATTTGCAAAAGCTGTGCGACTTGTTGCTGTGCAATTCTTATGACTTACTTTCATTGTAAGATGATGAGCAACTTTTCAGTACGCTTACTCTTGTGCAAAGTGTCCGCTCAGGATTTTCTTGGAGTCTCACGCATACCCATTAAGAGAAGCCTCTTCTAATAACTTTTCAATTATATTCCAAAATACTAAAATTAAGAATGTTTTGGAATATATAAAGTAAACTTTGAATATTTAAAAAAAAAGGTTTTTTTAGCTCTTAATAGCTCTCAACATTATTTCAAAAACATTCTTAATTGAAGCCTAACAAATTCTTAGATCAACCCTAATACCTTTTTGAAACAAAATAATCCTCAACTAAACGAAAAAGTATGAAATCTACTTATTTTAAGCACATAAAATTCTAAAGCAATTCCCAGATTGTTCTAAAAATGAGATCTCTGTATTAAACCAAAGAAGGCTAGAAATAACCAGAGCACATGATGGTATTACTGTAGTTTACAAATCTATCATTACTTCTTCAGAAAAGTGTAAGAATCAGTTGGGTATTTTCTTAAGAGATTCATAAAAAATTGTTTGAATTTGTCTCGTTTTGCTCACTTTTTGGAATTTGCATAGTACAAATTTGTAATTGAACTAAACAAGCACTTTTCTAAAATTTGTTTTGCTTATCGATTTTAGAATATTTCGTACTTAATTTAAGTACTTCCACGAACAAAATATTCTTCAAACATTAAGTATGAACAAATATGGACTCTATTCTGTTACCCTGTTTATATATAAATATAATTGTATGGGACTTGAGTTGAATAAAGCTGTGTAGTTAAATAACCAAACCGCTATTTCAAGCTCATAAAGCTTAACCACAAACCGAACCGGTATCCTTTTGAAAATGCTGAACCGAATCGATTTCAAAACGGTTGACTAGCGCTCTAATTTATAAGTGCCAATGTACTTGTAGCGCTGGGAAGGAAATTAAAGAAATTAATTAATTAAGTTCGGTAAGGTTCAGTTAACCGACGAGGACGAACAGTTTTTGGGAACATTTCGTATCACAAAAATACCTATGGATTAATATCTCCGGAAACTAGAACAAAAACCTTATTATCTAATACTCTGCTTATTACTACGTTTATGCTTGCAAAATATCATGCTTTTTTACGCTTTGAAGTATGCCAACTATATTTTCGTTAAATATTATCCATTTGAATGAGATAATTGATTTGCAGTGTCAAACCTAGTCCACACTGTACATTCACTAAGATTGTCTGACAAGTGTTAGGTGTAATAAAAAAAATGAGGTTTAAGGAAAATATTATGAAATAAAATGTATTTTATATGAATACAACATACTTTGAGGCGTAAAAATCATGATTTTTTCTTCAGGCATAAACTTGGTATAAACACAACAAAATTATCATGATAAATGCTCTTTAAAGTAAGCTATGTTTAATCATATTGCTAGTTCAGGAAATCAATTCTCCTATAGTTGGCAGACTAATAACACATTTTGAATACCATCAATAAGTCCGTCAATCTTAGTGAATGTAAAGTGTGGATTATGACATAAATGACTCTCAGTTACTTATTTCAATTAAGAATTATTTAAAGAAATGAAAATGGCATACTTTTAGGGGCAATTATCATGATATTCTGTTTGTGTATAATCGGGGTATATGAAACATATAATGCTGCCTTTTCACTGCTTGACACATGAGACCTGATAATCTACAGGCCTACTGCGTTTCATCATGTTTCGGATTTGAATTTGAAGATATTTTTTCATTTAAAACAAATATCATGTAAGGACTGTCATGTCTCGAGCTGTGTAAGGGCAGCCTAATGTGTACTGCTGCCATCTTGCTGCATCAGATTCAGTTCAAGAACCTTTGAAATCAGGGAATCAAACCGAATTGTATTTCGATTCCGGTTCTGGTACGTACAAAAATTTATGTTTCGGTACAGTGTGCTATGTTGGTTGTAATTTATATCAGAGTTCGAATACCTGTTTTTTTTGAGTCGTTATACCAATAATATCTAAGGATATCTATGTAAAGACAGGTAATTGCAGATGTCCATGCAATTTCTTAGCGGAGATAAAAAAGTTTCACTCCAGAAAAGAAACGTTCTACGCCTAAGACTGATTTCCACAACACACGAAAATAAATGTTTATGTCGAACTTTATCTAATTCGAGTGCGTTAGTGAAAGTCGGCACTGTCCGACTTCGAAAACCCCGTCACTCAGTGGAATTAGTGTTTAATTACCTCTCCTTATGTTAATTAACAGAGCATTAACATTCATTTGAATAGTTAAACATTATGTTAGCAAACAGCGCATGCGGCTTAGATAAGTATGAAACGTTTTTTATAGCCTTTATAACTCTGTCATTTATTATCCGATCTTATTGAAAAGTGGTCAGATTTTAGCTATTGGACACTGCAAAATATGAGCTAGATATCCTTATTTGTAAGAGATATTCAACTTTCGTAGTTCGTCACCATACTTTATATATTATATATATGAATCACTTGGGCCTTGCTTCTTATTTCTATTTTGTTTCTATTTGTATAAAGAATTGTGACGAAATTAAAATTACGGAGTGCTGGCTACACTCCGTCAATTAAGTTCTAAGCCATTTGAACTTCTTCTTAAGTTCTAGTTGTAGTTGTGAAGTAGAAATACTTCTCCAATTTTAATACAAGAAATTTGTATAATTTTTGTAGCAAAATTTTAACTGGGTTTTTATTGAAATTATTTACATACGGCCCTGCCAACTCATTTTAAGAGCTAAAATGCCAAATTAGATTGCTTTTCTATTTTGAGTTATTCCAAAAGATAAGAGAGAATTGCATCAAATTGTGCTAATCAAAGGGGTCGAGTCCGTAACCTATTTATTATGACATTTGACAAAAGCAACATTTCAATGCTTTGGAAACCTTTGCTGTCCCTCATTCCCTTGTATATGGCTGGGATGCCATTTCCATGTTATGTGACCAATATGAGTCCGGCCAGGTAAACAGCACCGGACCATCAGACTCCGCAGCCCCTAGGCTGCCTTTTCGCCCACGCCAGATGTGGTTGCATTCTTCACTCCCATGGGACCCATTGCACTTGTTGTGGCTAGTTCTTATTATACATCTGCCAGGCATCTTTAAGTCCTGATGCACCTAGTTGTTTCTCCTCTTATTTGGCCAGTGTATGGAGCTGGCTATGTTTACCACCACAACCTTCGCCTGATTGGACTCTCACAATGCAACGATAGTTGCATTGTCACCAAGGGCGTAGCCAGCTTTACAAAAAGGTTGGGGAAATGTTTGTCTAAATGTTTCTTAAATATTCGTTTAATGATACATTTAAGCATTAAATGATCAAATAAAGATGCTTTCGATTGAAAAATTTAAATATAAATTAAATCAAATCTATGATAAAGTCCCCCCTCTGGCTACGCCCTTGTTGGTCACGACAGCAATAAGTTTCATTGGTGAAGTTGGTTTGCAGCAGCTCAACATAAAAGACGCTGCTTCATTCTGTTCCAGCGCTTCAGCCGCTGCCTTCCATTTTCAATTCTATAAAGTTTTCATTTGATAAAAACTGTTACTGTTTTTTTTTTGATACAGACCGCTTTATTTTCAGTGACTTCTTGATGTAGCCTGGTCACACTACATTTATTAATAATAAAAAGGTCGATCAATTCTGAATTGTTAGAGAGAGTGTTAGCTAGCTCATATAAGCTGACAAAATTAACTTTTAGCATAGAAAGAAACATCTCTGACCACATAAAGAATATTTATTCTTGATCGGCACGACGAGCAGAGTTGATATATCCATGACCGTCTGTCTGTTTCTATGATTTCTCCTCCGTCAGTTCGAAAGCCATTTTCGACAAATTTAGCATGAAGTCTTTAGGTACGCTGCACATTTGTCGAAACCGGCGGGATCGGATGACTATAACATATAGCTGCCATAGGAAATCGGTCGATAAACTAGTTTTAGTGCCGTTTTCTAATCTACTACACAGAGCTATCTGTTACATAAACCTACAAATTGCAACGCAAAATATTATTTTATATGATATATAGCAGCTATGTAGATAATGAGAAATCGGCCCTTAGTGAGAAAAACTTTTTTGTTTTTAATGGAAACGTCCATAAACTTTGAATTTATTAGTTTGCTATGCTTTCCCCTGATTTTACCAAGTTTGGCCAAAAATCGGACATCTATATAGTACAGTAAGTAGTCTTAGTGAGAAACACTTTTTTGTTTGCTGGAGGACAGAAGAGAAAGGAGACTGAGAAGCGTATAGACCCCTTATATATTATTTTTATATATTTACTTGCTGTTGGTTCACTACTAGTAATCATTATTTTAGTTATTAACTTTTTACCTTGCCTGGGACTCGAACTCGGGACCTCGGGGAAACTTCAACACGAAAGGCATCTTATCGCGCTCGACTACCAAGCTCGCGAGTGAGAACAGTAAATAACGCAGTCAAATGCTAAGCACTCAGCTGCCTTTTTTTGTATTCCGAAAGCAATGAATTCGAACTTGAGAATTACAGACACCGCATGTCTTTTTATATTTTTCTAAATTTTAGGGCGGTTTTCTATGCAATTTTTCTATATTTTAAGGCGATTTTCTCAGCTTGCCGAATATTAGTTGCCCCTTTTACATTCCGAATGCACGGAATTCGTGCTTGAGAATTACAAGGGGTGTCTTTTTAATATATTTCTATTCTTTAGGGCGATTTTTTAGACTTTTTTGTCTATATTTTAGGGCGAATTTCTAAATGGCTTGTCTACATTCGCCACATTTGCAATGTATTTTTTTCTTAATTCAAGGGCGAATTCGCCCTTAATATAAGGACAAATTTTTAGAAAAGTTACCCTTTATTTAAGAAAAAATAAATCGAATTTCTAAATTTAAGAAATTATTTTCTAAAAATTCTTTTTTTGGGTTGTTTTTTCAAAGTTTAAGTAAAAACTGTCTAAAAACAAGAAAGAAAAATTATTTAGGGTGCATTTCTAAAAACTGGAAAATACATTTTTTGAGTGAACCGTGTAACAACAGAAATCGTTAGGCAGATGGTCAAATTTCTGTTATTTATATATATGTTATATTATATATGTATGTTATATATGTTATTTATAATATTTATAACAATTTCAGCTGTTTGGGTAAAAAATTAACTAAATATTTCCATTAATAGTCCATAATACAACTCAGGCTCACAATTTTCAAAAATAAAGGCAGAACGATTTGTTGAGTGTTGATTGAATCATTATCTATCCGTTTAAAATTACACGATTATGTCACTTGGTTCGAAAGTTCTAATTTTTGCAACGAAAAAACTAAAATGACGCCACAGTGCGTCGATGATGGCGATGATGACATCATCAATGTGGTTTTCCATAAAACTTACCCATTGTAGTTTGATTTTTCGAGTGGAGTATTAGCATTTTTATCATTTGGACGTGTTACTCAGTGATGCTAGCTTAAGCTAGCCGAAATCGCTTTAAACATCTCTGTTAACTATTGAACCCGTCTCCTGACTATACCGATTTCGTATATTCCCTTGCACTGTGTACAACTCTTCCAGAACAAATTGCAATACAATTTGCAATGACCACTAAATCGCTCACCCATAACAACAAAACCCTCGAAAATGACAACAACAAATTGCATAGATTTGCCAGGCTTCAAATGCCGGCGGCGTCGTTGGCCACCTGCCCGCCCAGGCTCATCATTCTCATTCCAAGAAGCGTGAAATGCGCTTCAGATGCAAATTTATGTATGTAGATACAAAAACTGCAATTCAAAAAGAGAGCGAGAGACAGAGAGAGAGCGAGAGAGAGAGAGAGAGAGGGAGAGGAAATAGTGCCGGGACGACAACTTCTTCTGCTGTAGCGGCACTGACATTTTCATTGAGAAAATTGCCACAAAATGAAAATGTGATGGCCAAAAACTCCTGTCACCTCTCCTGCCTGGCGGGCTATATGGCGGCAGCGGCAACATATGGAGAAACTTTATTGTTTTTACATTTGATTTCTAGGGGTCGGGCGGGGCGGGGGGGTGGTTGGGGGCAAGGCGGTTAATGCTGGGGGAGGGGTTGGGGTAAAGTGCACAAAACGACCAAGAAATGCCGCTCAAGTCCATGGACGAGAGAGGAGCGGTGTGTACGCGTTGCTTGGAAATGTCTATATATCATACATGGGCAAAGGGTGAGTGGGGGTGTAGGGGGTGGCTTTTTAAAATTGGAAAACGCAGCCGAACACAAAACACGAACCATCGACTGGAACTCACCCTCGTGGCTCAGTATACAAGATACACAGCGAAAAATCTGCTCTACAATTTTCACCAGAGACTGAGCGTCAGAGAGAGGGAGAGGGAAGGCGAGAGAGAGAGAGAGCGGCCAACCCTTGATGTTGAGGTCCCGTATTGGGGGAGAGTTTTATGTGTATTATTTTTTTTTTTCGCAATTGGACTGCGCGCGCAACCCTCAATCATGTCGAAGACGGCGACCGCTTCCCTGGGTTGCCTTTCAGTCAACTTTGGGTTTTCGTACGTGCAATTTCTCCCGGCTCAATGACGGAACATAAACGGATTTTTACAGCCTAAATTAAGCCAAAGAAAAGCCATTGGATAGCCCTTGTTGAAACTGTGCACAATATAGTGAAAAGTATGGAAACGCCAAAAGCGTAATCCCAGTCCACATCCTTCGATCGGGGCGTTTGCCAGTGATATTGTCCTGTCACAGCAGTATTGTTGCTACAGTTTTTCGTACTGCTGAGTCGGGGCATTAACATTGTTGAGCGTCACTAGCAACGGCAAAAGGGATCAACGAAAAGCGGAAACGCAGAAAAGTCTCAGCAAATTTTCCGGCTTAAGACATACCCCAAAACATACACACACCAGCAAAGGAAATGTTTTGCGTGTGGGTGTGTGTGTGTGTGTATATATGAGCGACCGGAAAAATCAATTTTCCATTTTTAATTCAAAGCCCAAAGCGACTACACACACACACACAAGCTCACACACACACACATAGAAAAGCCACGCACATGTATTTGATATCACGCAAAGGGATAAGCAGGATGCTGCACAAGCTGCGAGAGCAATCCAGAGAGCGAAGAGAGAGCGCACTCAAGAGAGACGCACAGAGAGCGTCCCTTGTATAGACAAAAGCTGTTGAAACGTTTGGCAAATGGAACAAAGTTCAACAAATTTTGGAAAATTCTAAACAAATTAAACAACTTTTCGTACATTTCCTTGACTGAATTTTCCTCTTGCTGATCCCTGAGCATCTCAAACTGCGACTTCAATTAAGGGCAGCGGCCACTCCCGTTTCCAAAGGTGGAGGGGGAAGGGGTGGGGGGGGGAGGGATGGACATGTGGGTGGCCCTGCTGCAAAAGTTTCATTTGCCAAAATGTTGCCAGGCCAAATACCGGATAAGGGTCTCGGGATGCTGCAGTGGCCGAAAAAAAAGCCACCCCTAAAACATTAAGGGCGTGAGGGAGGGAGGGGGGTGAAAAGAAAAAAATTAGAAGGCACAAAGATGACAAAGATTTTGCAACAACATAGATGGATTGAGATCTCGCTCCCCGGGAGACTGAGTGCAGCGAGCTAAGGGTTGCTACCCGGCCTCAAATGCACATGCTGTTGCCTGTCAACGGACGGATCAAAGAGCCAGGGCGTTGTTAACGTGTGTGTGTGTGTGTGCGAGTGTGTGTGTGTGAGCTTAAATACTTCGAAATTGGTTAAGCGTTTGTTGTGTTTATCAAATTGACTATGCTTAACTGTGCTTGAGGTAGCCTAATTGCCATCTCATGTCCCTTTTGGTGGCGCCAAGTGCTGTGTGGGTAGGTTGGGGGTTGCAATTGCATTCGAGTGGTGAAAAGTGGGTAGCTTGAAACCACGAAATCGAAGTCATTTACAATTTTGCAAACTGTATACAGTTAGTTCCAGAAGCACACGTGGACTTGTACGCGAAAGTGTAAGGAATGAATAATTTACGGCTAAAGTCAAAGTTCTGAATCGTTCCTTCCTAATTGAATAGCGATTTCAAATTACCTTTAAGTATTTCGATTATCTACCCAGAGAAAGCAATAATTGAAAAGTAAATGCATAACTTTTTCTTCACAAGCTTTAAGTTCAAGTCTCGTAGATCTCAAAGGCCCGTTTTCTCATCTTCTAGATATCTGCTATGTGTCACATAAGCATAGATTTTACTCTGTTATTTGTTAGTTTATGTAACAGCCCTAAGTCATAGAAGAGAAGTTCAGTACCAATAATATCGGTCAAAGACCATTGAACTAAACCTCTAAACATCTTGCTTAGAAGTGCCCGAAAGAGAAATCAGCACAATGAATCTCGAACGGAAAGCACGAAAATGTGATATAAAGTTCAAATATACAGATATAACTTAGACGTTAGCCTTATTTCGGATAAAAATTTGACATCGATCGGACAACGACAACCCCCCTTACTAGTCCACTTTGAATACTTCAATTTTTTCAGTGATATATATTCAAGAGTTTTACTTAGTACCATACTCCGATTTTAAAAGGTTCCTAATATAAATAAGATCGATGCAATAAGTAAAGTTTTTCAAACAAAAGGTTTTCAGTAGCAGTTTTCTATTATATAACAGAATACAGAAGTTATTATATCCATTTTTATACCCTGCAAACCCAGCAAACATTTTCTGAAATTATTGATCACAATCGAGTCATTTTCGAGTCCTTAATCTGATTAAAACAGTCATAATTGAGCACATTTTCTGATCATAAATGATACTATAGTCGGGAGAAAATGGTACCCTAGCAACGAATCTTCTTAAAGAGTCGTTTTTAACTACTTCTTCTGAAAAGTTTCAAATCATTTTCGAGTCATTTGAGAGTCTTTTTTTAGTCGTACTTCACAAAGACAAATTTTGAGCGTATTCATGAATCATTTGCGAGTTTCTTTTAATCGCACATGATGCGTATTTCTTTTTAATCATCAAAAGGGGTCGAAAAAGACTCATCAAGGTGATTTTTGTCAAAAAGATCTTCCAAATGGGAACATTTTATGAAACTTTTGATCACACTCGAGTTTTTTTTTATTCCTAAATCTGATTAAAGCGTATAAAGCGGTCATAAATGCGCTCGTTTTCTGATCATGAATGATACTAGCATCCACTCTTCTTAAAGAGTCGTTTTCAATCCGTTCTTTTGATCAGTTTCGACTCATTTTCGAGTCGTTTGCGGGTCTTTTCAATTCGTATTTCAATAAATTTTATTTTGAATTAGTAAAAGTGCTCGAAAAAGACTCATTAAGCTGATTTTTGCCAAAATCATCTTCCAAATGTTGGATGGGTAGTCACCTTTTCCGATAAAAAACGAAGAATTTAGCTGAGGGAACTGACAAACTAATAACATCGACACACGAATCAGAATATTTTCTTGGTTTTAAGGCAATATTTACTTGAAACCATTTCGAAAAGGGGCCAAATCAAGTAGAAGACTTTAATTGGCCATTAATCTTTACACTTTTCTATGTAACTTGTCGATATGGGATGTGTGTAGCAGTCTACAGCAAAAAAGTTGTACTCCAATTGACTCGAATACATGGAATTACCCTTCAGTTCGGCTCAGACTTGAATAAAAGCTGAATTCATAGCATCGTTTATATTACTTTCAGTCATATATTTAACACAGACATGTCCTCTGCTGATTTGTAGGCATGATTTCAGAGCTGAACTCATTGGGGAATTCAGGCATGAAATTTAGCAATTCCTACTGTGCAGGTCTGAATCAGCGCCTAAAGATTCTGCACGGCAACCATATGTCTTTCAAAGTATTCATATTTTACATTTGTTCTCTTTTTGATAGTTAAGTCACAGCACATGTGCATAGACGATCAACAATCAGCTGACTTTGACTGCTTCAAAGATTTCTAAATATAACTGGTTGAATGAGGTTTTCAGGGAAGAAGCACAGCGTCCGCTTTATCAGCTGTCCTGATTCATCCCTAATCACATATAGCGTACGATACAGAAAATCGCATGTCATGCAAAATTTTTGGGTATTCTAACCAATCCAAACTTATATGCATAACCTCGTTTGATTAAAAATTAAATTTGACCGATTTGGTTCAGGTTAAGTAGGTTCGGTAGTTCGGTAGATAGACCTTAAGGTCCTTAATGAGGCCGGTTGTTTATTTGGGTACGTAGGATCTCTGTCATTTTGACGAATGCCAGTTATTGTTTGGGGTGCCTCTTGGCCGCATCTTCCGAAGAAGTGAACCGTGGGGCGTGCAGAAGTTTTAATCTTATCGTGGCAATTGCTGGGCAGCTGCAAACGAGGTGTGAGTTTCTGCGAATTCAGGTTCCATGCATTTCCTGCAGGTGTCCTCTGTCGTAACGCCTAGCTTTATCGCATAAGCGGTTGCCAGGCAGTGGATTTGATCTATAAAATTTATAAGAAAATTCTAGCTAAATTGCAATATGTACTATTTTAAGCTATTAAGTAGATAGTCGATCTCATAACACGCTTTAGCTTAAAAAAAAAATGACATACATGATTGGTCAACACTCTTTTCGGAAACTTCGCTTTAGTCTAAGCAATATCTATGCCAAATTTATATTTTATTTCTCAATATTTAAACTTAATGCCACATTTCAATGCATTGTGACCATGATGCAATGAGTTCTTATCTCTGAATCAAATTTTTTTCAGAATTTTTAAAACTTTAGCAGTATTTTGGTTAAAATGAATGATGCAATTTTTTCTTATCCCTGAATTAATTTTGGTTAAAATTAAGCAGGATTCTAACTTCAAAGCAAGTTAATTGCTGTTTGTACACAGAGTATATTGAGTTTGTGCAAAAGTATGGGACAGCCGGGAAGAAACATGTGCGACCCTCTCAAGTCCTCTCCTATAGTCTTAAATATATAGTCGATATGGCCATGTCCGACTGTCTGTGCTCTAAGATCGACCTTCGGATTGAAAGGTTTGAAATAATCCTGAAATCCTTAAATGAATCAATCCGAACATGTTCGTTTCAAGTAAGTCCTGCGAATAGTCCTGCATCAAGATTGAAGTATGTGCGTATTCCATAATATAACCCTATTTCAATTATTGCTTTGGCCCGAAATAGACAGCATGACTGATACCGAAAATTGTGTTTCGGTTGGTGCAAATAACAAATGACATCGAGCTTGCAAGCTTGTATATCAAAAAGGTCATCAAGCAAGTAAAATGGGGCCCTTCTGAAAAGCTTCATTTGGGGCAACATAAAGTTTGAAATGTAGTTCGTGCACAAAGTAGACTAGGGCATTCTAGACTAGACATGATTAAAAAAAGTATTAATGTCAAGGTTAAAGTCCAGCCTTTACAATTCAACAAAGGAACTGCTAAGACAAAAAGCTCAATATAAAAAAAACTCACAAAACTTTCGTCACCAAAGCATTTTGGCGCCCCCTTATGTTGCCAGTACACAGTTCCTACAAAAGGTCTCAAGTAAGGACCTCAACTTTACTAGATTGGTATTTATCTGCAAGAATGAATTGATTTCAGATTTCGAAGTGGTGATACATGTGCCTTATCGATTGCAATTTTTAAATATTTTATATTTATCACAAAAAAATGGCCAAAACAAACTTATAAACATGAGCTCAAGGGATCGACTTGCACCAGCAAGCGACTGTTGTCAGCTCTTGCGAATAAAGGCCACATCAGTTTAGTATTGTTAAAAAGCTCGTATTTCATTTTCATTAATTATTTTCAAGCAAACAAATAACAAAACAAAACACTTGGCAGTGTGACCATAATTTATGAAGGTTTTTGAAATTTGGCCACACTTTGGAAAACAAACGAGCTGCCGTTTTTGCTATTTTTGTTTTATCAATTCCTTTGTGGAAGTGTACACTAAGCTAAGGACCGACTGACAGATTGAATCGACTTCGAATAAGAAGCTTAAAATAATTCGGTATGTAGTTGAAATCAGGGCTGCAAACCGGTTTTGAACCGAACCGGTTCGAACCCGGAATTCCGACTTTTATTTTACTATGAACCGAACCTTGAACCGAACCTCTTTAAAAATTAAAGCTGAACCCGAACCTGTTCCGAACCCAAAAATTCGGTTCGGTTCAACAAAACTGACACACATATTTGACCTGTTTACCGACTTCATCTGTTAATAAGTGCGACTGACTCCTAAAATGGACGAAGAGTGGAAAAAAAATCTGGCAAAATGACCAGATTTCCTTTTAAAATCCCTACCCTCAACAGTCTCTGTTTTTAAAGCTCCTCTTAAACTCTAAAGCTCATTGAATAATACTCAAAAGCAAGAGTCTAACATTATTTTGGTAATATTTTTCTATGAAAAACAATAAATGGATTTTCACTAAACTGTAAATTATATATTGAATATTTCCATGTTTTCTATCAACCAATTCCGACCCAAAAACCACTCGGTTCCCATACAATTTGGGCAGTTTTCAGATCGAATGCTGTTTTAAAACACATAGAAGACAAAAACTAGTAATGTTGTATGAAGCATGGACTGAACCAAGGTTCGAACCAGAACCTTCTTCCAAAAACCTCGAACCCTAAATTTCCGAACCTTAACCATTCAATAATTTGGGTTCGAACCAGTGTACCGGAGATCCGAATAATTTGTTTGGTTTGCAGCTCTGGTTGAAATAAGCCTATATCGACGTAAAGTCTAAGCTTTCCCGAGCTCAAGTTGAGTTCCAGACTATAATTCCGTTCTCAAGTCAATGCTGTAGTACTTGGTTTAAAAAATTCCGGAATTGACCTACTTTTGGTATTGCTTGTAATAGATTTTAGTGTTTTTGCTGCTTTTGCAGCATCAAAACAATTGCTGTGCATACACTTTCACTTACAAAGAGTATAATATAGTCGGGATTGATCGACTTTCTATCGTTTAACTCTTAAGTTTTGAAGGCTTGAGGTCTTAAGCTTAAAAAACAGAGGAAAAGTTATCCATTTAAATAAAAAATGTTCATGCATCCTGTACTCAGCTAAGAGAAACCCTTTTTTCTGGGCAATACTTCAAATGGAAATCAAATATTAGATGAACAATTTGTTAGATGAAGTATTGTGACGATGTAAATTGGTCTTAGAAAATAATTTCGAAAAATGATTGTAAATAAACACAGAAATATTTTTGGCAACATAGAAATTGTAAAATTAGCCCTTAAGTAAACTTAAGTTTCCCCGTTGTTAGGGTTTCTTATATTTCCTGCCACTTTTCACCAATGAAAATATCACTAAAATTATCTTTCTTATTTGGTTTTTTGATCTAGCTAAACACGGTCTGTCAAACCTGCAAAAACTGGATGTGTGATTCCATTAATAATATAAGTATATGTAAGAGATAAATAAAACTAAAACTGATTAAAATAAAGCCATATTTCTGATCTAATTTGTCATGTACAAAAATGCGCACAGTATAATTTTTCTCTCCCGAAGTGACCTGCATTCGACTGATTACATAAGCCGCATTCACATTAACACCTCATATCACAAAAGCGAAAGATGATGATAAAAACTGCGGAAATTGCGTTGACCTAAAAATAAAAGTTCTAAAGCTGTGTTGCCATTGCAACACCCACACACACTCACACACACTCGCACACACCACACTCTTGCACTTCAAATATGATGAAAAGGTAAGCCCCGAGTATTGGACGGGTGGGTGGCATGGGGTGTAAATGCGTGGAAAAACTCAAGGGTTAAGGTAAGTGGTCCGGCTCCAGTTCACCATACATACGTATATGCAAATTGTCGGTGCTTTGCGAGAGCTTATTAAGTGCTTGCAAGTGCATAAAAAGGACGACAGGACAACAAGCGCAGAAGGGGGGGATGAGGGATGAGGTGGGTGCGCATTGCTTTTAAGTCAGCCACTCGGAAATGAGTAGCAAGTCCTCCAAAATGACAGCATTGAAATGAACAAATGCCAGACGGGCGGGACGTTATATTGCTTACACAGCTGGCCAGGCCAAGTCAAGTTGTTGCAGGATTGTGGCTACATGTAATTTCGTTAATTAAAAGGTGTGACAAAGGTGTGGAGCTGGCAAATGCTCAAATTTCCCAAGCAAACAACAAGCATCCTTCTGCATGTGCTCCGAGCTGGCTCATTTGCATGGGCAGCAGCAATGCTCAGACAGACAGCCAGACAAGGAGTCAGGGATTTGACGGAAACCGGAAATGACTAACAGGATGCTTCTTCTGCATTCCAGTTAACTAAATGATTAAGGCCCTGGGAAATGGATGACCTTTTTAAACTTTGACTCCGCTGAGTCTGTCAGGCAGAATAGTTGAATTTATTAGTTGAACTGGTGGAAAAACAAAAGCCAACGCCAGAAAAGTTCGCCTAACGTTGTTATTTCCGACGCTAAGTCACTTAAGCTAAGTACACAGTTGATGTGGGTCAGTCGAGTGACAAATGGGACCATAACAGACTGTTAATGTCAGAAAAGTTCACAAAGGACCAAAGCTCGATGGAAAAGGAAAGCTTTAAGCTCAAGGATTTTAAGTAAACTGTTAACTTGGTGCTTAACTAGGGTAAGGACCAAAAGCTCGTTGGAGCTGTAAAGCTTTTTTGGAACTTGGTAGGATAAAGCTTCGAGAGCCATAAAAAGGATACAAAGCCATAAGTTACCATAAAAGATAACAGAATCTGGTGTTAAGCGTAAGGAAATTAAGTTAAGTTATGTTTTTACTCTGAAAAAAGACTTTTTACACACAAAGCTGTACAAGTAAAGTAAAGTACTATAAAATTTTGATATGAAAGCGAAGTCAACTTTTTGGCACTCTCCTTTTCAAGTTTACCTTATTTTCCTTTCCATGGACAAAACAACAGCAGTGAAAAACATGTTCATCCGACATTCACCATTTCGTAGACGTATCGATAAATAGTCCTGAATTCTAAACATGTCCAGACGGTACGAACTTTCTATCTATAAAATAGTGGCAGATATACCGTTTTTTCGAAATTGTGTGCGCGGGCGGGGGCGTGGCAACAATTGAAAACAAACTTAATCTGCCTGCAAGTATAAAAAGTTTTTATCCCCTCCGCGACGAAGCTCTGTGTCTTATCATATCGAAAATCTGTGCATTCCTACGGACAGACAGATAGACGGACATGGCATTATCGACTCCGCTACTGATCAAGAATATATATACTTTACGGGGCCGGATACACTTCCTTCTAGCTCTTACATATATATATATTTTTGCAGACACTTAATAAACTCTCCGTACCTTTGGTACAGATAACAAATTCGCATCCTGAATTCGCATCCTAACAAAACCACATACAAGTATAGAAAATGTTAACAGTACCAAACTAAAATCCACCAATAAGACAGTTCGGTTCATGCTTTTAACAAAGTTAAATCAGCTATTTTTGAAACAGAATGCGAAATAGTTCGTCTCGAGGCATTTATGTGAAACATGATGTACAAGATGTGCTCTGCCTTTCACTTACTTGTGCATACATCCAGAATCATACAAACAAGTATGTGTTTTTAAATACGTGAAACTAAGTACTCGACCCTTGATACAGAGCTCTCAAGACTCAGTTCTCGATACTGAGAGCTGAAGAGTAATTAGAGCTCGATACTATATACTCAAAACTCAGTACTCTTTAGTCGGTACTCGATACTCATTATTTGATACTAATGATTAGATACTCAGTACTCGATACTCAGAGCTTATTCAGAACACAATACTAAGTACTCGATACTTATTTCTCTATATGTAGAACTCCATACTAGTTTATCGATACTCAGTACTTGATACTCAGTATTCGATACTTCATTCAAGTATGTACCCTAACTCGGTACTCAGTACTTGATACCCCGAACTCGGCACTAAGTACTTGGTACTCAGTGCTCGATATTTATTACTCATTTCGTAGAGCTCAATACACAGTACTCGATGATTAGTACCAGATACTCAGTGCTCGATAATCAGTACTCGATAAATAGAACTAAATACTCAATACTAAGTACTCGATACTCAGTACCCATTTCTCAGAACTCAATGCTCATTACTCTATACGTAGAATACTTGATGCTAGATACTCGATACTCAGTACTCGATAAACAGTGTTCGATACTCAGCATTTGAAACTTAATAACGGATACCAAGAGTTCGGTTCTCAGTACTCGGTACTCAGTATTCGATACTTAGTACTCGATGCACAAATCTAAGTACTCAAATTGAATCCTGTTCCGGGATTACCCTGTTTTCAATCCCGTTTCGGATTGATTTCAGATTTTTTATACTCTGTACCGTAGGTACATAGAGTATTATAAGTTTGTGCAAAAGTATGTAACATCCAGAAGGAAGCATCTCCGACCCCATAAAGTATATATATTCTTGATCAGCATCAACAGCCGAGTCGATATAGCCATGTCCGTCTGTCCGTCTGTCCGTCCGTCCGTCTGTCTGTCCGTATGAACGCACAGATCTCAGAGATGGTAAGAGATAGAGGTTTGACATGTATGGGACATATGCTTCTTATGTCTGCAGGCAGATCAAGTTTATTTTCAATTTTGGCCACGCCCCCTCCCGGCCCCGCAATTTAGAAAAAACGTCATATCTCCCACAGTTTTGAAGATAGATGGCTTGTTCCTTCTGGACATATTTAGTTTTAAGGATAACTTATCGATCCGCCAAAGGAATGAAGAAGATCGGATGAACGGTTTTCGAGTTATGATCAAAAGACATATTTTCTTGGTACAGAGTATGTTATAGTCGGGCTTGACCGACTTTCTTTTTTGTTTTTCTTTGTAGAACTCGAGCCTAGATATTTAGGAATCAATCCCTGAATGTTGCTGTAGCTGTCATTCAGGTTCTTTGTCAGGCTTCACTAAATTTATCCCTGATATTTGTAGATTGAATAACATGAATATCTTACTTCGCATTAGGTGGAGTTTAGTTTGGATATTCTGCAGTTGATACAATTTTTTCTGAGAATCTAAAACGAATTTGAATCGTTGGTATAGATGATAAGTTTGCTCTCTCTGATGGGCGTTTCTAGCTTTCACAGGGAGCTGTGAATCAGAATAATCCAACCTCTCTCACAGGGTTGACACAATGCTGATTCTCAGTAAACTGCAAGCTTGCACCATCAACAACTAAAGCAAGCAGAAAATTCGGTCAAGCCCGACTATAATATACTCTGTTCCTACAAAATTGTAAAAACAGTATGAATTTTCATGCTACAGAAGTAGAAGCGAACATTCATTTGCTTATAACTTGACCATCTACTAAACTGTGCGAAATATGAAATTTTATCTATTTCCTTTAAACTGCTTGCACCTAAAAGAAGTTTTTGTTTCAGACCTCTTTTGGTATATCTTCTAGCTAAATCGTGGATAAATATCGTGTCAACAATCTGCTTTTTAACTCAAGTAACAAATTCATTTATGCAGAGCTTATTGTTTACAATTTCCACACATAGAAAGCAGCCGAGTCAGCAGCCAAGCTCAGAGTTCCTGCCTAAGTTTGCAGGATGCAAAGTGAAGTGGCACTCGAGCAAATGCTGAGCCCCATACACTTGGTCTGGTAAATGCTGACACCAAAGACTGACTCAAGGGTTTTGCGGGCAAATAGTCGTCCACCCAATCCACCGCACTCTAACCTAGACTTCGTCTTGTGATAAAAGTCACTCGAGTGACATTTTTGAGCCTGCAGCCATAAAGTAAAAGGCAAACAAAGCACATATTTCTCTCCCCCCATCCTGGAGAGCCGGCTGGTAAACCTTTTGCAGCCGCTTTTTAATCGATTATTGTTGCACGTTATTGTTTGCCCGCAAATCCTGTCTGAGTGTTGCATTACAACAGAAAAAATGCAAATGCAGAAATGTCTCTGACAAAACATTGTACATTGAACTTGCTGCTGTATCATCATCAGCAGGAAGCACAGGGGCGGGTGAACAGCTCCTCCTCGCGCTGTGACATCATTTTTAATAAATTTGTATCGCACAGATAGCAACCGAATTGTCAAGAGCTCATTTTTTCAGCGACGCGTATGCCCGCCACTCGAGATAAGTGTAAGAGGGGGGGTGCGGGAGGACCGATGACTCCTGGTTACCTTTGGGCTGTTTTACGCTTTTTTTGTTTTCGTCACGTTTTTTTATCCGATGGCGCCAAGTGATCGGCGATAAAGCTGCACAAGCTGTCTCCTGGTCCTTGTGGCAAGAAATGCACGCGCCGGATGTCGTAAAAGTTGCCACCACCTTTTGCGGAAACACTTCTGAGCCGGAATGTGTGAACTTACCTGAAAAATATTTAGAATAAAAAATTTGATTAGTACATATTTGAGTCAGGCTAAACGGACATAAAAATGTTTAAATTGCTAATGAGAAAATTGCTCAAGATTGAGATAAAGTAACGTCCCAGTTATACATATATAAGGATTCAGAGAAATATCCAATTCATGTTGGAGTTTTGGAATATATTAAGGCACATAAATACTAAAGCATGAAAATCATAATTTGAAGCTAGCATTTGTTTGCATCGCTAAGAAACTTGCATCGCGTAAAGTTAAAAAGACAGTGGAACTTAATTTCGCACATCTTTTCCCACCCGTCAATTCCCTTTTGCTCTGCAACTATTAAATCTAAAATTCCATAAGTCGATATTTTAATTGGAAAATGTGCTACCAAAGATTTATAGATATTACATATATAAACATTAGATATTATTGGCTATTACATATATAAATTATTGGTTCTACTTGTTAGACTGGACTTACACGGTAAAGCAAACTTCATGGAGTTCTCTTAGTAGGCGAAAAAATCAGGTGAGATTTGAAAACTTTTCTTTAAAAATCGTATTCATTTTGCCTTGAATAATCCGCCTACGAAGAGACCTTCAAGAAGTTTGCTGCACCCTGTAAATCTAATCTAACTCAGCTAGGATTACTCAGATGCGTAGTAGAGCACAAGGGCTCAACCATCAGACCATCGATTAAGAATTTATCAACTTGACATACTAAATGGTATCAGAACCAACCGTTTCTAGAGGAAATTAACATATAATGTTCCGTGGCTTTTGCATCTTGAAATTTATGTTGTCCCCACAAATTCCAAAGTCAACTATTTAGAAAATATAAATATTGTTGTGAATAAACAGAAAAACAATTGCTTTTCTATTTCATTTGGGAAAAGCATACACCGAATCAGGGTTCGAAGGTTGAGCCTTTATTTTACTTACTCTTACCATTGATAGATTATGGCTCGAATTACAGAAGACGGATTGTAATATTTTAGGATAAAAATACCGATATTAACCTTATTTACGAAACTTTATAATGTTTCTATTTGTCTATTTGGCTTAACAATAAGCAGGTTGGAGATGCTTCCTTCTGGCTGTTAGTCGTAATTATTTTAATACACATATTGAACTCGTTTTTGAGAACCATTGAACGTATCCGCTCCAACTTGACAGCTATTTGATAAGTGATATTAAAGCCATATAACTGCATCAAAAGTTTTCTCGTTTTTCTGACTAATTTAAAGGACATTTCCACTGAAAACAAACAAGTTTTTCTCACTAAGGGCCGATTCCTCCTCTTCTTCATAACTGCTATGTGTTAGTTAAACTTAGATTTTGCTCTGTTATTTGTAGATTTATGTGACAGATAGCTCTTTGTAGAAGATGTGAAAACGGCCCTAAGACTACTTTTCTGACTATATAGATGTCCGATTTCGACCGAACTTAGTGGAGTTATGGGAAACCATAGCAAACTTAGAAATACAAACTTTGGAACCGATTTCGTTGAAAACAAAAAAGTTTTTCCCACTAAAACTAGTTTCTCGACCGATCATTCCTAAGGCAGCTATAACCTATAGTCATCCGATTTTAATAGAACCTTGAAGAATTCTGCGAAAGCTTATATAAATATATGACAATTTTAAAAAGGTTTACATTAAATACAAAAAAGTTTTCCTTGCTAAGACTACATTTCTAATCTTACTTTTCTATGGCAGCTATCCGATATAGATGTCCGATTTTTACCAAACTTAACAGAACCATGGAGAATAATTGAAAACTCGAAAATACGAAGTTTGGAGACGCTTGCATTAAAAACAAAAAAGTTTTTCTCACTAGAACTAGTTTTGCGACAGATCGTTCCTATGGCAGCTATACGTATAGTCATCCGATCACGCCGGTTCAGACAATTGTGCAGCGTACTTGTACCAGAATACATAGTGCAAAGTTTGGTCGCGATAGCTTTACAGACGGAAGGACGGACAGACGGACAAGGCTATATAGACTCAGCTCGTCATGCTAATCAAGAATATATATACGTGGTCGGAAATGCTTCCTTCTATATCCCTATGCAAGGTTATAAAAATGCGCATACCAGAAAGCACCCAAAACTTTATGTATTGTACAATGGAGTTATTTGAGAGTACTGATGGAATAAAAGACCGCGCAAAATCCAGCCATCAGCAAACTGTCTGAACGCCACAAGCCATCAAAACCTTGAAAGATCGAGTTCGTCGAAATCCACTGCGCAATCATGTCTCGTGAGCAAGGATAGCATCAACATAAAACGTGACATGGCATCATAAATGATACTGGGGACTTAGTGCATACAAGACACACACCGGCTACTTGCTTACAACAGCATTGAAACAAAAACGCAAACGAAAATCAATATTAATGCCTCACCAGTGCGCGAACAATGCCCACTGACGAATTCTGTTAACTGACGGTAAAATTATAAGCATAGGAAAATCGCTGAACACACAGAACGAAAGAGTGTATGCTGTGCCATCAAAACAAGCTTCCGTACTCATTCTGAGAGTTCACAGAGGTGACCATCCGGCTTATGTGATGGTTTGGTGGGGAGTCACTAATAAGGGGCTCACCAAGCTCCATTTATGTGAAAACGGAGTCAAAACTTCTGCGAAAGTGCATCAATCCTACATTTTGGAAAAAACTATAAAGCCTCTCAAGATGACATTAATTGCAAAACAAGCCGTAGACCTTTCAACAAGACTTCGCTTCAGCTCACAAGGCAAAAACGACTCAAGCGTGGCTAAAAAACATCATTTATATGGATGAGTGGACCAGACCTAGAAGCATAGGAATACAAATTGTGGTCCGTTCTCGAGGCTATGGCTTGCTCTACTCGACACCCGAATATTGAGTCTTTGAAGCGCTCCCTTGTCCGTGCAGTGAACAATTTCCCAATGCATGGGGTACGCACTGCGATCGATGAGAGGCTACAGCAGGCTAGTGGGCACAAGGCGGTCATTTGTGGCCATTGAGTGACCGAAAAAAACGAAGAAAAAAGTGTTCATAAATGTTCAATCGTTTTCATGTTGTGTCCGAAAACCAGTTTACCAAAACTATTGCTAGTTCTAGATTGGAAATCTCATTTTCAAGAAGATCTTAAACAAGTAAGTGTACAGTGCTGCCCATAGCTATTTTTGTCGGTGCTGCCCAGCACACATGTTTGTTTTCCCTGTAACTCGATATTAGTTCATCGGATCTTCACCATTTCTTCGTCGGATTGATAAAGAATACTGATTGCTAAATGTATGCAAAAGGTAGGAACCTTTAATCTTCAAAATGGTGGTAGACATTACTTATTTCAAACTGCGGGGGCGTGGCAGTCATTGAAAATAAACCTGATCTGCCTGCTAGTATAATAAGTAGTGTGCCATACAAGTCGATGCTCCATTTCTGCTTTTATCTGGCTGTTAGGCACAAAGTCCATGTCGATTTTGGTGAGATAAGAATTAAATAAAAATAATCGATTAATCCAAATCCAAAAGCCATTTCCCCCTGGTACATTGACCTATCCCAAAATGACATAAAGTGCTAAATAGCTAAGCCAAAAACTTGGTCACTGGCACACATGGTTAGGCTGTAGTTAATACACCTTCTACCCAACCATCCCTGAAAAAGTTCTCATATTGACTCACCAGATTAGCAGCTAATGAGGTATGAGCAAAAGAGCTCGTTCAACTTGTTTTTCGGCAACACTCACCTCTTGTTGAGCTTAAATCAATATAAAGAGAGTTGAGAGACCTCGGCCCAAAGTAAAAAGTGTGAAGTGCTGCATATTAATAAACCCAGTGCATGACGGATTCTCATGTCTCTTTTTTTTTTGCTTTGCTTTGCTTTTGAGGAGGATGTGAAGTCAGTCGTTAATCTGAGTCGAAACTGGCTGACTGCTCTAACAAGAACATGAAATATTCCTAATAAAAATGGAAACTCAAAAGACATTGCTTAAATTTCTGAGACTGCTGCTCATATGCCAGGCAGGTGACTATCCTCATCATAATCATCGGCGTTGTCCCAGATTCGTGTCTAATGCACTTTCATTTTGCCAGTTTGTTTGTGGCTCGCTGCAGCAAAACTAGGGGCAAACCGAAGGGCGGCAGCGGCGGCGGGGGAGGACTTTTCTGATTACAGTGCTCCTCCGGAGGTCGATGCAGACAACAATCAATTGCAGTTGGCAAGTGTAAGGCAAGCTGGGGCCGCTGTGCAAGTAAAAGTGACAAATGAAGTGGAAAGTGCCATGATGATGGAGGGGCATGGGAGTGACACGGCTGACACACAAATGGCAAAGCCATCATCCTCCGCCATCATAATGAGCCCCAACACGCTGCCAATATCGGAAAGGCATAACTTTCTCATCCACCAAATGGGCATCGATGGCAGCAACGATGAGCAATTACTACGACTGCAGGACTACAATTTGCTGTACAATGCCGAGCGACAGACCTACTTCCAGTTGCATACCAGCAACCAGCATCTCACCATGATGATGGAGGCGAATCGTCGTCCTAACAACACTCGCCTACTGCAGCAAGCTGTGGGCAATACCCTGAGCGCCGCCTTTGGCTTAAATGTGGGTAACGGCAACAAGAATTCCCCGACATTGACCACTGAAAATGTTAAGCTCTATGATGCAAACTCGTTAAGGAATTCACGTTTTAATCCCTTCAATCCAACGCGGTGAGTAGGCGGGGGAAGGAAATTAAAAACGGTTGAAGCTTTGCATCAACCAATTGTGATGGTACATGAAAATAGAAATAGCCGATTGTTACAATTCTGCCTGGAATTTTTTCCGGTTTGCACTTATTCGGCTACCGGGTTTTGAACCA
This sequence comes from Lordiphosa andalusiaca, assembly GCA_035044965.1. Lineage (NCBI taxonomy): Eukaryota > Metazoa > Arthropoda > Insecta > Diptera > Drosophilidae > Lordiphosa > Lordiphosa andalusiaca. The sequence continues at coordinate 97,330 of JAWNNM010002368.1, read as the reverse complement.
AACCGATTTGTATCTGAAATTCGGTTTTTTTTTTTTTTTTGGAAGCTGTGAAGCTAATCTTAATCCGAACTACTTTGGAGAAAATTGATGTTGTCGTAAATATACTTGAGGTAAGGTTCATAAAGATATCGAATTTTCGAGTCCCTGCGACTTTAAACCTTCAATATTGAGTGACCAAGACTTGAAATTACAGTTGTAATGCATTTTCTAGTCTTCAACGCTTAATTATAACTATTGAGAGTTGATATTCCGAGTTGGATACTAAAAACTGTTCTCTTTTACTAGGCGACGATATAGAAAGGTATGTAATAATACTTTGAATTTTTAAATTTAAAATAGAATCCGATCCGTCATAGAATTAGTAAGGTTAGGATGATTAGGAGGAGTCCAGTTATGAGCAAAAGAATGCGCTGCAGAAACGCAGCAGCTGCTCTGCTTTTAGCTGCAACTGCAGCATCAATATTCATAAAGAGCATACACTTTCCTTGGTTGTAGGAGTATATTACAGTCGGGTTTGACCGATTTTCTTTCTTGTTTTATTATACAAATAGTTAAGTGCATTAAAAGTAGCGTGTTTTACTGTTAAGCCCCATGAAACCCCATATCTGTGAATGCACAAAGTTTAAAAAGATGTTGTTGATGTTTTTATATAACCAACTTATTTGTTGTCTCATTTATTTCGTTTTTCCATTACTTTGAAAAACATTGTCTCGCACTCGAAACAGTTTGGTAAATAATTAAATGTGCAAAATCACTTCATAATAATCGATTTTGAGAATCTCTGGAGTATCTTCTGCCAAATTCTAAAGGTTCAAGGTTAAACAAATTAAAATTTTAATTTTTAATATTTCATGGATGATTTTTAGTTCAGTTGGATGACAATTTTAGATCCATTTTACATTAAATAAATTTTGTAATATCCAAAAGTGGATATTAACAAATATCCATTTCAAATGGATCCCGAAATCATTCAATGTATATATTTTTAATACCCTACTTTTCTCTGAGCAAAAAATCAATTAGTTTGTTCAATAATACAGCCTTTTTCCGTTTTCAATTTAGACCAAATCATGGGGGATCGTAAATGCCAAGTGTTTCTGTTCTCTCAAATCAATTGTGTCATTCGACGTTTACTTTCGAATTTCCGTTTATCTTCATAAACGGCCAAACGTTTTAACTGTATTTTAAAAATTCCGATTTCCGATTATTTCTTAATTTTTGAATTTTAGATGTAAAATTTTATTTTGTTTATTAGACTTATTTTTACTAGTTGTTTGACGTTTCTGAGGTGGAAAATCCTCAAAGGTTTTATCATTTATCGTCGCCCTCAAAGGCTCTCATGATATTTTTTTTTTTTTAAGGTCAATATCGATCAGATATTACAAGATCTTTAGATCGTAGAATGACTAAATTTTTTGTAAAACCGAACTGAAAGTTTAGTTTCGGAACTTGGTTCGAGGAGGGTTAGGTTAAAAGCTTATAAATCTCGGAATCAAGTAGCCTTTTGATTGTTCCTATACAAATTGAAAGTATGAGTCTAGATGTCCTCTCATAAAAATATAAAAAATAAAAATGCATTTCGTTTTAATTAGGCTGTAATTTTGCTTAATAAGCTATTCCAAGTGCGATAAAAATCACATTATTAGATCAAATGCTTGGCTTTATGCTCGAAAGGCCAAAATAAGACAAAATCGTTTTTACGACATATCTTGGAAACAAGAGCTGATGGAGCTAAACCGAAACCATATCATATTTTAACATCGACAAGGCTGCACCTCACAAAGTTAATCATTTTGTCGGTCCGTGTAATTAGTAACACTAGAATAGAAATTTTATAAATTAAATAGAAAATTATTTATTAAAGCGAGAGCGATATTATGCTCGACTTCGATATACCCGTAACTCAATGGAATTAATCTTTAATAGCCTTTCCTTCTGCCGATAAACGAAGCATTAACATTTGTGTACACCAATCTTCACTAGGTAAGCAAGCAGTGCATACTGCTCTGAAAAGTATGCAAGGTTTTTTAACAACGTTTATACCTCTTCCATTTATTATACGATCTTTATTGAAAGATTATTTTGAGGCTGAGGCAAAAATTGAAAGCAAGCTTGATGAGCTTGATGATGAGTACAGACAATAGGAATCTACATACATTTGGTTGCTGTATCTCTTCTAGTCACCAAGATCTCGGAGTTCTAACAGACGAACGGATGGACGGACAGGGCTTTATTCACTTAGCTGCTGATGCCAGATGTTGGGTCAGAGATGTTTCCTTTTGCCTTTCACATACATTTGCTCGACTTTAGTATACCCTGATCACTCTACGAGTTTTACTGGTATAAAAACAGTCCGAAATGCCTTTCTTTTCACAGTCGTTTCTCCTGAAGTGGGAACCGTTTGGAACTTAAAGGAATTAGATTGAACAGCTTGCCGACTTGCAGTCGATTTCAAAGTCAACTGATGATAGAGCCGAAAGGTTCTTAGAGCAGCTGCATTATTTCAAATCAAATAAACCTTCAGTTTAGCCGCTGGTTTTTGGGTTTAGCCCAAAACTTTAAGGATATAGACAGGCAGAATATGACGGAAAATAATGCTGACTTGACCTCGAACTAATATTTTAACTCTGTACCTACCAAATTTTTGTATATCTAATCAATTTAAAATTGGTGAAGTGCTGCCCATCGCTGTTTGCGTCGGTGCTGCCCGGCATTATTGCCAGTTTTCCTTGTTTTCCTTATAACTCGGTTATCGTTCAAGCGATTTTCACCAAATCTTTGGCATATAATATACTTTATCTGTCTACCTTTGGTTGAGAGTATAAGTCCATGGATATATTGGTGAGCACCTTTCCCACCCTCATGTTGCTCAACAGAAAGCTCCGTATTTACCGCCTATGAACAATGGATAATTTTTCAATTTTTCTGAAATAATTTCCGCTTCTTTTGCCTTCAGCATCATCATTCACGGCTGGCTGGGAAATGCCCACGCCAATGTGTACAATGCCCTGCTGCCTGCCTATATGAACCTGGACGCGCAACATTTCAACATCTTCACGGTGGACTGGGGACGAGGAGCCATTGCCGACTATGTGACCGCCAGTTATCGGGTCAAGCCCGTGGGTCAGGCTTTGGCCAAATTTGTGGATTTTTTGCATCAAGAAGCGGGCATGCGATTTGAGGATCTACAACTGATTGGCTTTAGCATGGGTGCCCATGTGGCTGGATTGGCGGGTAAGCATGTGCAGACGGGACGAGTGAAGGTAATTAGAGCCCTGGATCCGGCACTGCCCTTCTTTCGCTATGCACAGGAGAAGGAGCGCCTGACGGCCGCAGATGCTGAGTATGTGGAGGTGCTGCACACGAGTGTGGGCAGTTATGGCTTCGATCGTCCGCTGGGACATGCGGATTTCTATGCCAATTGGGGCAGTCGGCAGCCGGGATGCTTTTGGCATGAGTGCAGCCATTGGCGGGCCTTTGTGTTGTTTGGCGAGAGTTTGCAGCGGCCCATTATGGCGAAAGGTTGTGTGGTCAGCGAATGGCCGCAGTTGATACGATCCCGGCGTTGTCCCCAGGAAACGGGGCACACACTCGAAATGGGCGGTGATTTGGGTGAACTATCAATGGAGGAGTTGGCCAGACGAGAGGGAGTTTATTATTTTGAAACGAATGCGAAGCCGCCATATGCCAGGGGGCAGGGAGAATAGAGAGTGTGTGTTTTTGTGTGTGTGTGTGTGTGTGAAAAAGGCGGAAGGGCCCATGTAATGAGCAAATGTGCAGTGCGCGTTTTTATTTCTAATTAGTAAGAGCATGTGTTTGTTTGTATGGCTGACTGTGTGTTGTGTGTGTGTGTGTGTGTGTGTTCATTTCTAAAAGCTGCCTGGCAAAATTAAAAAATGCTGCCATGTGTAAAATGCTTTTCAAACCCGTCACAAGGCTACCAGCAAAAATGTAGTTGAAAAAAAAAATGGAGAGAAAAATAAAAACAAACTATAATGGAATTTTGAGCTCATAATTGAGTGCTAGAACATAGAAGAAACCCAAAAGTACTATAAAATTAAATTGATTAAAGTTGTGCAGAGAATTATACCTGAATTCTTATGTAATTGCAAACTGTCCCGCCTCCTGAGTGTTTGCCAATTTCTGCCGCCTCATACTTTAACTATTAAATATCCCACAGATTCACAGCATACTTTCAGGCTCAGGCAGAATCTGCCCAAATGGCACACGGTTGACGCTAATGTGATTTTTACGCATCATTTGAGTGAGCAAGCAAATTGGCCAAAGGGCAAGGCATTTCGCCAAAGCAATGAGAAATTACCTGAGCAAATATTGACTAAAGTAAATACGTGCTGTTTTTTTTTCTTCCATTTTCCCCCTCCGCCGGCATAGAATAGTGCCAACAGCAATTACACTTTTGTTTATAAATAAATGTTCAGCTCACTTGTGTGGAAGTGCTTAAAAATTTGGGTTTAGATTAAATGTTGCACACTTTAAGGGGGTCAGCAGCTGCGAGGCTGAAATAGCTGATAAATTATATTTTATGAAGTTTCAAAAAAAAGTTTCGGCTCTTGCACTGGCCGTTGGATTCAACTTTTTTGATGTATAATAAAGTTTGCACAAGGATGGAGGAAACACAACATTGAGGTGTTGGCATCTAAATTATTCAAGAGCTTAAATTCAATTAAAAAAGTTTTAAAACGCATCAGGAAAATTGTTCGTGTAAGCAAACAGTTTGGTTAATTTTGTTGCTGGACCAATGCGATTAATTTGGGTATAGTTATTAACAAATGGTAACAATTGCTGTTTGCCATGATTGATAAATTCAAGTTTAAGCTGAGTAAAGTCCTGTGTTCAGCACAGCGAAAAAATCCTGGCAGGAATTTGGTATTTACTTGAAGTGTGTGAGACCCAACTATAAAAAGTTTTGCCTAATAATGCCTGAAATATGCCACATCCGCCTGATTTTCTAAAGTTTGAATGTAAATAAATTGAAAATTACATTTTATTAAGCTAGGCCATGATACAATTTTATAAGGTACGGCGGATCTGAACTTGTGCTCCGAGTTCAGTCCACATTTTTGAATGTGAGCCCTGCTTTTTATAATTGTATCATGAGCTAGGCTAAGCATTTGTGACTCCACATAAGTAAAAGTCAGAAGTCTGCTGCTTAAGTAGCAATAAAGAAGATCTGAACTATTGTAAAATAAAAGCTTATATTTCATTGATATCAGTGCTGCAAGCCAGTTTTGAACCGAACCAGTTCGAAGCCGGTAATCCAACTTTTATTTAACTGTGCACCGAACCTTGAAACGAACATCTATGGAAATAAAAGCTGAACCCGAACCTATTTCGAACCTTAAATTTGGGTTCGTTTCAGCGAAAATGGGCGGGAAAGTGTAATAAAAAACCTTGAATTGATTTAAGGACCTCTCATAAGGTCCCCTACCCGTAAGAGCTTCTGTCGTTTCCACGACTCCAAAGCCTTTTCAATAATTCACAAACACAAGAGCTTAACATTAGTAAATTATATTTTTTTTTAGTATTTTCATATGTTCCACAAACTGTTTTCGACCCGAAATCGAGCCGGTACCCATACGATTTGAGTAGTTTTTAGGTTGAAACGAGAAAGCTAAGCTTACTTCGTCTGTGCCAAAGTTTTTTATACCCTTGCAAGTGCTCGGTTATATATTTTCAAAAAAAAACGTTTTCCCATTTTCCGACTGATCGCTCGTGTAGGAGCTATTTGATATAGTCACATGATTTGACCAAAAATTTGTAAAATTATATCAAAGCATGTGAAACAAATACATACAAAATTGCAGGATGCTACCATTAAAAACAAAAAAGTTTTTCTAACTAAGACTGTTTTTCAGACCTATCTTTTGTATGGCAGCTGTACCATATAGTTGTCCGATTTAAATAAAACTTGGTAAAATTTGAAAAAAAAAACATAGAAAACCTACGATTACAAAGTTTGGAGACGTTTCCATTAAAAAGAAACAAGTTTTTCTCACTTAAACTAGTTTTCCGACCGATTGTTCCCATGAGATATCGTCATCCGATCCGGTCGGTTCCGACATATTAGTTGTGTGCAGCGAAAAGAAGACTCTGTGCAAAATTTAGCTCGATAGCTTTAAAACTGAGAGACTAGTTACAGACAGACAGACGGACAGACGAAGCTCAATCGACTCAGCTGGTCACCCTGATCCTTAATATTATATATATTGTTTATGGGGTCGGAAATAGATATTTCTATGCGTTGCAAACTGCTGGGCAAAATTATAATTTCCTTTGCAAGGGTATAAAAATAAGGATATATAATATTTAGTAACTTAATAAATGTATTGCTTTTTCGATTTTGAAATTGTGCCAAGAATGGGCTGAACCGAGGTTCGAGCCAAAACCTTCGCCCAAAAACCACGAACCTGAAATTTTCGAAGCTTAACCATTGGTAAATTATGGTTCGACCCGGACAACTGAAAAGTTTGTTAGGTATGCAGCTCTGATTGATAGAAAACACCCACCATTACCCTCCATCTCCATTTACCATTTCACACCCGGTCATCTTTAGGATCTATTACCTTCAGCTTTGAAATGACTGGCCATGAAAAAGCTTCTCAAACTTTGCGGTTCGTATTCGGAGAAGCACACAAGCTAAGAGATTGAGAGAAACTCGGCATGTCGAATTAGGGCTGTAAAGTTAATTACACAAGGCAACATTTTGGTTCAGTCATTGGTTCAGTCGTATGTTTACAAAAGCCTGATCCATTTTGGTCCGCTGATTCCAAATCTAGTCTCAGTTTGGCGCCATTAACTCTAGTTTTCAACATAAAGCTTAAAAATTGTTTTGCATATTTTTTTGGAATTTTTAAAAGTTAGGTAGGTCAACTTAAAATTTTTAATTTATCTGGATTTTTCTTATGGGACAGAGCACATATCAATGCAGCCTTAATACAGCATCAGCCAACTCGAAAGTGTCCACATTAGCCTTTAAACCGAATTTCGTCTTAGTTTATGGCCTAATTTTCTAGTTTATTCGTCATTTACCAGAGCTGTGGTCGAATTTTAATTAGAACCTCATCTGCATATAGCCTAAAGGGTCTTCTATTTTCACAAAATTGGTTGCAGTTACATCAGCTGAATGGACAAGGTGACAGCCTGTTAAACCTTTTGAAATTAACTTAAATTTACGGCAGGACAATCAGATTAATAATCAAAATGTATTTAGGAATTATGGAAAGCCAACCTGATCTTACATAGATCTTACATTAATGGTGAAGCAATTGTTCAATAATAACATTCATAAATAGTAAACTCAGGCTAATACCACCCGCAATTTAAGAAAAACTTCATATTTCTCACAATTTAAAAGATAGAAGTTTCGTATCTTCTGGGCATATTTACAATCAGTTTGGGTTTTTATCGATTCATCGAAGCATTGTCGATAGTCGAGTTCTAGGGAAAAAAACCATTTATGATGGGCAGCATTAGCTGGAACAGCGATGGGCAGCACTTAACACTCCTTAACACTTTGTGCGGTAAATGAAAGCTTTGAAATTAAAATTCTGTGTATGATGTAGTCGGGCTTGACCGACTTTCTTAATTGTTAGTTATTCACATTACATTGGAGCTGCAACTAAAAATTGACGGTTTTAGCGAGCCTTGTTGTCTTTTGACTGCACTCTGCTAATATGTCAGAACGAACCGGATCGGATGATTATATCTTGTGGCCCAGACAAAGTTAGCTTTGCTTTCTTTCTTTTTATTTTAAAAGCCCCCCATCCACGACAGAAAATGTAAGCCGTACAGCTCACTCCCGCTCTCACTCTTTCACTTTCTCTCTCGCGCTCTTGGTAAAAGCTCAGTACCTACAAAAAAATGTGCGCCGTGCCTTAGTTGTTATAACATGAAGAGTCCGCAGCACACGTTTGGCAAACTGAGCTGAGAGCGCACTGTAAGTTTCACCACACATCTATCGTTGTATAATGCTCTAAGACAGACCCGCCCAAATTGAGAGGACTGAAGACCATGTCTGTCACTCTCTGACACTCAGTGATGATAGACTTCGGCAAGCATTCGGTATGAATTCCACAGTGAATTCGGGCCCCAGGGGCTATGGCCCGGCATGTTCTATGCCCAACTAAGTAAAAGCTCTCTTTAGCTTAATATCAATCTCTTACCAGAGAACGGCGATTGTTTTCATGATAAAACTACGTCTGGATTCACAAACCTCTTTTTTTTTAGAAGATATACGGCCCTAGATTTCAGGTAAATCGACATTGCTCAAGCAATTGAAACCAATAGCTCGATGCCAAATGGATACACTTCGTGGCCCCAGACATTTTTTACCTTTTCATAGAAAATAGTGAGCTTTACATTAGAAACACCAACGTTTACACGAAAACCGACTCGGAATTAGGAAACAGGGTTGATATATTAAGTGGATTTGGTTCCATCGTGTAAATGTTATCTAAGGTCCGGTGCAAACAGCGATGAAAAGCTTATCAGAATGGGAGAATCAAGTCCAAAGAATACATAGCACAGTCTCACCATCAGCTTGACAAAGCGAAACCTTTTGTGTTTAAAATCTATTCAGCAGTTCGCTCCTGAAAATTTGAACATTTCTAGACTTAAACAGATTTCAAATCTCCAAATTAATGCAAAAACGAACACTCTTGCTCTTCCGATTAGCTCTGGTCCGCTCAGCTGAGAGATTTTTTTGAAAGCTTTCAAGTGAAGTGTCAACTGAGAAGAGAGCTAATTTGAAGCTTTAAGCTTTACGCCCAGGCAAACAAATGCTTCGACAAATGCATTGAAAGTAAACGCACACCGAAGTCTTTTCATAACGAAATTAAGGAAGTTTCACACAAATATATTATGAAAGCTGGTACAATAAACTATAAAGGTAAGAAAAAGAAAAAGCTACAGTGAAATCATGCCATGAGCTGGTTGTCACTTATTTCTTGGCGTTCATTGCACTTTTTGGTACTGAGTTGTTAAATGCACGGATTTTTCATGGAAATATTTTATTTTTATTTTTCTTTCTGAGAAGAACTTTCTTCGCACAACTTTTCACCCAGCATACTTGCCGGCGCACAGAATTCTCTTACCACAGCATAGATTCTAAGTAGTTCATGTTTATTCCAGTTGTTCAACTTGCTATTTTCTTTTCACACACTGCAAAATAACTTTGCGAAACAAACTCAATTTAGAAAATGTTTCATTCACCGGGAACTGAATGTGATTTATGCACCAAGTATGGTACAGTCAGCGATATTTAAATGTGTAGGCCCCGTCGACTGTTGCCGGTTGTGCACTGCGAAGCAAACTGAAATTGTCAGCCAGTTGGAAACAAAAAAAAGCGCTAATTTGTGTGTCTTTTGGCCCCAAAACGGGTAGGGGAGAAGAAGCCTTTGAAATGTGCCCCGCACTTGAGCCAAAGAGTTGACGAACAAACTGAACACAGAAACCGAACCGAACTAAACTGAACTGAACTGCAACCGAACCGAGCTCAGACCCAGACAATGCATTCCTAATTCCTGTTAGAGGGAAGGCTGCGGAGAGTTTGCTGGCTTAGTTGGTCTTGTCATTTGCCAGCCATCCCACCTGTCATAAAGTGTCGCGCCTTGTGCTTCCGCAACCTGTTCCTCCCTTCCTGCTGTGGCTGGCCAACAGCCTGCGTGCTTAACCCGCAATGGCTTCCGGCGCACGCACTGTCAGCCAGGCTGCCAGGTAGGTGAAAGCACAAAAAGCGCATATTACTTTGCCCACTTAGCCGCCTTGCAATGCTCTTGCTTTGCAGCAATAAGCAGCAGGATTAGTCTTCGAGTGCAGCCGTGAGCAAGCGAAGCAGCTGTCAATGCCATCATCAAAATGCAAAAAAAGAAAGAAGGAATCCATGAGCAATACCTGAAGTTTGTTTGTTGACAATGGGGGTTGGAAGCCCCATGCACCCCCATATATGTGGGCAGTTTTCTTCACTCGGCGGGTGTGAAAAACGGCAACAAACATCAGCAGGTGGCCTTGGTCAATAGCCCAAAGCCAAAGCAGGGCAGCACACAGCTGGACACCCTGGACGGCAGTGGCAACAAATGAACATGAAGATGAAAGGTGAAAGCCCAGAGAAGGTTTATTTAATTGAAAGCCTGACCTTCTGCAGATAAAATGGACTATTAGAAAATGGAAATGTGTGGGCAGCTTTTGAAGCGACTGAAAATGTGAATTTAATGAAGAGAATTGAATACAAAAGAAAAAAACAAGAAGGCAAAGCTAACTTCGTCTGTGTTGAAGGTTAAATAAACTTTAAATCAATTGTTCCAATGTCAGCTACAGGTTATAGTTCTCCGATATGGTTGGTCTAGACAAACTATTTTACTAGCTTTGTGTTCCCAAACAGTGACTCCGATCCAACGATATTTTAGGGAGACCAGCTCATTTTTCAATGGGTTTTAACCGATAATATATGACTAGGGCACAAAATGAAGGCTATTCAATTTCGAACTGGGAAAGTCAGGAATTGATTTCCCCTTCTCCCCAACTTTTTAGCCTTCATCCCACCAAGTAAAATCATCTTGTTTATTGCGACCGTTGAGTCACAAATACCAAGAGATTACTTTAGATTTATATCAAGTTATGGATCTTGTCATAGAATTTCATAAAACAATTTTGGAAACTCGTGCAAATAAATATGAAAATATTGCTGGATATGTTGAAATTGGGACAAAACACCAACGAACTGAAGTCGGTCAGAGGCAGCCAAGCGACATTACAGCACAGAAGCTTACTTTCAAAAGATGATATACGGTTCATTCCTTCTATCATATCAAAATATGCCAAAAGGATTATCGGCGCTCTTTACGATTCATTCTGTTGATATTGACAAGCCTTTCGAATAACTATCTTCTCCACTGAATCACTCAATCAATTAATATTAAGTTCGAAAGATATTGCATTTATCCCTGTCGGTTGGTTCACTTTCTAAAAAAACTTATTACTTAAAACGGTTTATTAACTTTACGTCTCGTCTAAGGGTCGAACTCATGACCTCGGGGGCACGAATCACGAACAACAGGACCACTTAACTCTCGGCACCATCCAACACAAGTGTGTGTGGCAAATAACAGTAAATAACGCAGCCAATTATGTAGCTCTCTGCATGCAAAAGGCCGGTGGTGTATGTGGTAAGACCGATGACTTAAAAATCCGTTTTTGTTAGTTTGAGTCCCTTTTGTGGTATTTTTAAAACAGTGTGATATTTCTTAGCTATGCACTTTAGTTCCAAAATCGATATTTCATCATCCATGGATCAACAACTAAGTAATTGCAATTTAAACTTTATCAAAACTTAAAACTTATAACTTATTAGAGAACTCTACGGGTCGTTTTCTAATCTACTACATAGAGCTATCTGTCACATAAACCTACAAATAACAGAGCAAAATCTGAGTTTATATGACACATAGCAGCTATGTAGAAGATGAGAAACCGGACATAAGAGTGTTGATAAGATCATAGATTGATCTAACCTCATATCGAGGTAGTTCAAACTTGTTGATTCCAGATTGCCAGCTGCTTGAAAACTAATTTTCAGTTTTGATTTTATATTGATCTTTTTCCAAGTCTTATAAAGGGTGATTGTCTAATAAAGGGTGATTGTCAGCTTTCGGATTAGACTAAAAAACAAAAAAGAAAGTCTGTCTAGCCCGACTATAGCATACTCTATACCAACGAAATACGCTCAGCATAAATTTAGATGTTGCTGTTGCAGCTAAAAGCAGCGCTGCTACTGCTCTGCAGCAGCAAACAATCTTTTGATCATAACTCGACAACCGTTCATCCAAACTTTACTATCCTTTTGGCGGATCGATCAATAATGTTGATTACTTAATATGCTTAGAAGTTACGAAGCTTCTATCTATTAAATTTTGGGAGATTTAACGTTTTTCTTAAATTGAGGGTGCTGGAGGGGGCGTGGCGAAAATTGAAAATAAACCTGATCTGCCTGCAAGTGAAGGGAGTTTTTGTTCCATACAAGTCAAACTTTTATCTCTTACCATTTCTGAGATCTGTGCGTTCGTACGGACAGACGGGCATGGCTATTTCAATTCGGCTGTTGATGCTGATAAAGAATATATATGCTTTATGGGGTCAGAGATGCTTGGCTTTGGTTCAGAGTTTTAAAATACATTAAATTATGTTTTCAAATATGTTTCATATCTTCGTTTGTGTCGATTGTACGATCTGTGTTATTCAATGTTTAAAGATAATTCAATGTAATCGGCCGGAGTGTTTCGACTAAATTTTTCAATATTGACTTCTAGTGCGCAAACTTATAGGCATGAGCCTTAGTCTAGTCCCACAAAGAATGGTCTTAAGGCGTTATATCGGAATATCTAGGCGGCCAATTGACCGGTCCCAAATGTGAAATAAACAGTTCACCGAGATCGCCTCTAAATTGGGACTTTGTTTCGCGTGCTGTGTGGCATGTGGCACCGTCTTGTCGAAACCACATGTCAGCCAAGTTAAGCGCAAAAAAAGTTTGTAATCATCGCATGGTAGCGCTCTCTATTCACAGCAACGTTTCTGCCTTAATTATTCTTATAACAAAACGGATCAATGATGCCACCGGACCATAATCCACACCAAACACTGCATTTTACGGGATGCATTGTCAGTTCTAGCAATGCTTTTGGCTGCTCTTCATACCAAAACACGGCAATTTTTGTGGTTCACGTATCCATTATCGTCGCTGAGCACTATTTTTCGATTCAAAAGTGGATGAACTTTGATAGTAAAATCCAATAATCAGAACGTAAGATCATTTGTAAGATGATTCATTGTTAAATTATAGACCAAACTGAACATGTTTGACAGAAACAAAAACCAAAAGCAGTGTTGCCAAATTGAAAGTTGTTCAAAAGTCACACTTTACAAAATACACAGAATAAAAAGATCCAAAAAAGATCCAATTGAACTGATTATGTCTTTTATATCCTTTTAATCAGCCCGCGGAGCTTCAAAATCATCCAAATGATCATAATTTTTTTGTATCCTGTAGATGAGTTTTAGCTCCGTTGGATGATTAAAAGAATATTTAAGACAAATCCCATCCAAACGGATATCTAAAATCATCCAATGAATATTCTTTAATATCTTTTTTTTTCTCTGTGTAGTAAGAAAGTACCTCAGTACTCAGTACCTCCCAAACTGTTTGTTTAGCTGCGTAAGATGCTGCCCATTGCGTCGGCGGACGGAGCTGTCCAGCATAAATGTTTGTTTTGCTTATAACTCGACTTTAGTTCAATCGACCTTTACGTTTACTTTGGCTGAACGACAAATAAAACTGATCACTACATAAGTGTAGAATATACGAACTAGCTGTCTACTAAACTTTGGGAGATGTGAGGTTTTTTCTTTCAAATTTGCGTGGGCGTGAGAGGGCGTGGCAAAAATTGAAAATATACTTAATCTGCCTGCAAGTATATAAAGTTTTCGGAATAAAACATGTTGAACCTGCAACAGTCTGACGGAAAAACGTACATAAAATTTGTACATTATTCGGTCGGAGATGCTTCCTTCTGGCTGTTACATACACTTGCATAATCTTAATACACTCTGTGTACCTTTGCTACCCACAACTGTATCAATTTTAATCTTTGGATAAAAAAAGTAAGCTAAATGAACTTTTATTCATTTATTATGCCTCTACTCCAACCCCCCTCCCCCTCCTATTCCTCATAAATCTGTGCACTTTGGCACAAGGTAAAACCTAAACCCACTGCAGCGAAAACTTTTGGTAGCTGCCATATAAAATCCAACTGGCAGCAATTACATCATTTTACAGACAATATCAAATTCAACAAGGTCTTTGGGTTGACGCTACAGAGCCAAAAAAAAAAAGAAAAAAAAAAATGAAACCACTTGAACTAAATTTCAATGTAAAACTCAAGCACACACACACACACACACACACACTCTAACAATTAGCCATAAAGGAATGGGTGCGGGGGTGGGGGAGGGGTCTGCGTCGGGGCCCAGCGAGCGTTGTCGTCAGCTGAAGCCCTATGAAAAAGTTTCAGGTTTTGCGCAAACAAATTGGATTATTCGATTACGTGTTTGTACAAGCGAAAGCAGGTGAGGCAAGTCGAGGAAGCTTCCAACTGGCAAAGCGGCCAAGGGAACAAGTTTTAAGGGCGGTTGATTTGGTTTATCCAATTTTGTAAAAAAAAAAACAGCTTTCGGTAGATTTTGATTTATGTGGTTGAAATCCAAATTTGGCCACTCAAAGGAAATTGGAACTCGGTTAATAAAATGAAGACATAATTCACCCCAGCGCAGTCGATGGATGCAGTTTCTGGCCAACACCCAGGAATAACCTTCCCTGTCTACAGCTGAAATTTATTTGTTTCAAGCCAGCTTAATTGTTGGCACTTTATTGTTGTGTGGGTTGCAAGTATTTTCATTAAATTCACTTTAAGTGGAGACTTTGATTGTCAGCTTTTAAATTGAATTTTTATGTGCTGGTTGGCGTCTGCTCTATTGATGCAGGTGTTTGGCAATTTGTTGAAAATTTATTGCCCATTGATATATATCAATTTTAATTTCTCAGCCCTCAATGGCCCGCAGCTAACAGCTTCTCTCAAGCATGGCCGGATTTTAGTTTAAATTTAAAGAAAAGCTCGAAGGGAAAACCAACAAACAAACTCACCAACCAAACAAGGAAAAGGCGTTCGAGTAAAGTGTGAAGTCAAAGTAGCAGCAGGGTTAAGTATGTGCAGGTTGTATGCAAAATCGATAAATTAAGCCCTGAGGGGAGGGGAGAGCGTTTTTTTTTTTGCTGACTGGTAGACAATTAACCCTTTACGTGCCAATTGGTTGCTAAATAAATTAGCACACACTTGTTTGCATGTGTGTGTTTGGGTGTGTACTGATTGAAAGCCACTCGTTGAGCACAACCAAGTCAGCAAAAGTCAGCAACAACAGCAACAACAACTGCTGGCATTTTAATTGGCCTGCGCCTTGAAGTGGGCCATAAAAAGTTCACTTTGGCCAACTTTAAAGGAAACAACCGACGATTTTCATGATGTACATTAAATCTGCCTCCGGTAAGGCTGAATCGACTTTCCTTAGCACGTAATTTAATTAAAGTTTATGTTCACAATTTGCCTTTTGTATTATGAATTTAATGAGGTTAAGCAAATAAAATTGCGCATACGCCATGTGTGACGGTGGAAGCCAATATACACGGCTGGCTTTTATCGAGTGAGTCGAATAATGTGGAATTGGTAGCAATGGTGAGTGAAGGTTTAAAAGGAGAAGGCCATTTTAGCCGAAGCCTGAACCAGGCCTCAATAAAACTAAAGGGAAGGAATATATCAACAAACAGAGTATAAAAACGCCGCGCAAAAGTAACGTCATTCTGCTGCTTGAAAACCCGCTGATAGCTCTGCAAGCGTCCAGATATTCCGACTTCAACCAATATTTGGCTATGTCAAAAGCAGAGCTCCGGTTTACGACAGGGATGCAAACCACTCGAAAATAAGTACTGGATCGGTTCAGTGGTTCGTACAGTTTCTAAACAGCCGGTTCGGTTCATAACATGGTTTTTGGAGTTATATCAGTGGTTCACAATGGCACATTATAAAATATGATTTCGGTGAGTGGCTATTCGACCATTTTTGAAATTTGATTCCTATAATCCATTCGAATATCTTTAAAATCCTTAGAGCAATCTGCAAAGATTATTATGTCGGATTCCCAGGACCCGTCTATCAGTTCCTGGAGGAATGCCCTTATTTATTGGCAGATTAAAATTCAATTAAGGTTAAGAAGTACCACAGAAAATTGAAAATATTGTCTAATGAAAAGACAAACTTAGATTGATGACAGGTAATTTAGGAGAAATTGCAGAAGACTTGTAAAATTCTCTTGAGGTCATCCTTAAAAGTTATATCGATCCGACAACGCTAAATATGTAGATGGTCGAACGAAATGTTTGAAAATTATCTTCGGGAAACGATTCAAATTTCCTAATTAATCAAAATCATTGGCTAGAGGAAAGCAATTCCCGTTAAAACTCGCAGGGAACCGAACCGTTTTTATTTGTAGTTTTCGGTTCGGTTCAGAAATTCTGAAAGGAAGCCGGTTCGGTTTGCGGTTCGGTTCACCAGCGGGAATAAGCGGTTCGGTTCGGTTCAAAACCGGTTCAGCTCAGAACCGGTTTGCATCCCTGGTTTACGACTTATGTTAATGTTATAGAACCTCAGGATCAAGGTTTTGAAGTAAAGAATTTGGTTCGAACCTTAGTTTGGCTGACCTTCCTAACAAATTTATATAAAAATTCAATTGATTTCTTAGACACACTAAGGTCCATTTTCTAATCTACTACATATAACTATCTGTCACATAAATCAAAAAAATAACAGAGCAAAATATAAGTTTATGAGACACGTAGCAGCTGTTTAGTAGATAAGAAATCGGAAATAGCGAATACAGCACTAACTCTTCAGTTAGTTTTTTTTAGCAGTGTCCATTTTTCAGTCCGTCTGTACGTGTGCTATCTCATTCGTCAGTCTCAAAAGCTATCTTAAGCAATCTTTGCCCGTGGTATAGCAAAAAGCTGCCATAGAACAGGGTGTGACACTTTCCAGCCAATTTATAGATATTGACGATGGGAACGATTCTTATCCATGAAAATGCTGCATGCATAAAATTGCACACACAAAAAAAAAAAAATATTATATTATCTGGGGCTCAATGTTATATTTTTTCATATCAATAACAAGTAAGGGCGCTGCAGTCGAGTTTCCCGACCACAAAATACCCTGTTCATTTGTTTTCATTTAATTGTTTTTGAATTTCATAAAATTATCCCAAATGTAGGCAACACTTTTTTCTAGTCCTGACCAACAAGTAGGGGGGGTCCTCTTATCAGCTCAACTGTTTCGCTTATAACTCCGGTGTTTTTTGACCGATCTGATTGTACTTTTCAGAATAGATAGATATTGGGCCTAGCTTGATGTATACTAAACCACGAGGCTCTAACTTGAAAAGTGTGGATTTGACGGCTATTTAGGTCTAGGATTTCTAGAGGAGGTCTAGGTTTTTTGGGGATAAAAGGAGGACGGGGTGGAATTTTTCAAATCTGAAACAAACTTGATCTGCGTACAGCATAAATCTACCTTCGTGCAAAAATTTGTGGCTCTATCTCTTATAGTCTCTGAGATCGACGCGTTCATACAGACAGACAGACGGACGGACGGACGGACGGACGGACGGACGGACAGACGGACAGACGGACAGACGGACAGACGGACATGGCTATATCGACTCGGCTGTTCATGCTGATCAAGAATATATATACTTTATGGGGTCGGAAAATTTTCCTTCTCCCTGTTACATTACATTCGCACAACTTCATGATCCCCCTTTTCCCATTTTCAATGGGAACAGGGTATAAAAAGCCGATAGTATAAAGTTACGAATGATCTGTTCGAAAATATCAATCTGATATTTTAGACAATGTAAAATCTGTATTAAGAAGATATATCGCTTTGCTAGCCGGTTTTGGAACGAACCGGTTCGAGGCCGGAATTCCGAATTTTACTTTACTGTGATCCGAATCGTGAGGCGAATCTTTTTAGAATAAAATCTGTTTCGTACTTAAAATTTCGGTTTGGCTAAGCAAAAACGCCAGACATCAGATACAGAGAACTGCAAAACGTACCAAAAACGTAGACGTATACATATTGCTTCAAATGCTTCAATGCTTCAATGCGTATCCAGTCAAAAAACGTATGCGTACTTCAATACGCATTTTTGAAAAAGTACGTATACGTGTACTTCATAGTGCGTATGCGTATTTGTTCTACGTTTACGCATACGTCATATGTACGCACACTACGTTTTTATATTTGAGGCATACGCACATTACGCCTAATTTCTGTGCGTATACGCAAAACAAATGCGTACAAATACGTTACAAAATTTTTAACACCAGGAAAAATTTGATAATCATGTAAAAAATTATTTTAATTAGTTAGGAAAACATCGTAGTTATCGAGCAAATTATCACCTATATATATAAAAATGAATGTTTGTCTGTCTGTCTGTCCCTTATGCCTGCCTAAACCGTTCATCCGATAGCGATGAAACTTTGGGAAATGGCTGAAAACTTCGTGCAGTTTTTGAAAAAGCTTTAGTTTGTAGGAGAGAGGTGTAGAGGGGTAAGCGACGCCACTACACCTCGTTCCTACAAGCATGAGCTTTTTCAAAAACTTTATGAAATTAGCTTCACTGTGTAAAACCCGTCTAAGTTGAGGAAGAGAGCTGCATATTGTCCAAAAACCGCGAAAATTTCAAAATTACACCGATACCGATGAAACTTTGGAGAATGGACAAACGCTTGCCGGCGAAGGTTCTTAAGTTGACTTAAAAAAAGACCAAAAACCGCGAAATTTGCAACATTATACAGATCATCCGATTGCTATCAAATTTTGGGGAATGGTTGGCGCTTGCCTGTGAAAGTTTCTAAGTTGAATCGAAATAAATCGAAATTGCCAAAACTTTACCGATCATCCGATTGCGATGAAACTTTAGAAAATGGCTGGAAACATGCCCGCGAAGATATTTAAGATCCGTTGGTAATTGGAAAATGCTGATCAACACGATTCTGAACCACTGTGTGCGTTGTTGAT
Source organism: Lordiphosa andalusiaca (assembly GCA_035044965.1). NCBI lineage: Eukaryota > Metazoa > Arthropoda > Insecta > Diptera > Drosophilidae > Lordiphosa > Lordiphosa andalusiaca. The sequence continues at coordinate 78,632 of JAWNNM010002368.1, read as the reverse complement.
GCTAATCAAGAATATATTTTTTTTACTGGCATGCTATATTGCTTAATTTGCACAAACATTATATATTCCTTTGGATCAGAGTATAAAAATTTTGTCTAAATTACGGCTCACCAAAGTACCGAGGATAAGTTTTGATTAAAACTAACTCATAACAAGATAAAGGGACTAACTAAGTATATTGCTAAGTAAAACCATAACACAATTTAACGAAGAGCGTTATATTTCCAATAGAAATACGAAGTACGCATAAATGAAGCAAAATTTAAGTAAAAATTAAGCAAAGTGGAAATGCCTACTGCTCAGTTTCAGTACGTATATAATGCGTACTTTTCCTAGTGCTTCAGCGTGCGTATACGTATTTCGCCTTTTGCATCAACGTACTATGCATACTCACTATGCGTAGCCTACTATTTCTAATGCGTATGCGTACTTCAAAAAATACGTAGTACGCATTAATGACTACGCATTGCAGTTCTCTGATCAGATAGTTTCACTGTCTTTATCTGTTATCTGTTTGGTTTTGAGCGACTAAGTCTCAAAATCGAACTTTAACCATTGAAAATTTTGGTTTGAACCAGTGAATCGGAGATACAAACAAATGCTTGGGTTTGCAGCCCTGATTATATGTGTTCAACCATATTTTGTACCGTCCAAAGGTATGCAATGTGGAAATTTTTCATGAGAATTCAATACAAATATCTAGCCAACTAAATTGATTATGTAAAGCATATTTTTGGGCAGTACACAGTGATGATTCTGAACCCATATTTTCAAAATGGCTGGCTGCGGTACAGCGTTTTTTTCCGCAAAAGCTTACACACACAGTCACCCTTTTCAGCTGTGAAGAACTTAACCTTGAAAAAGTTTAGCGTCGTTCCTAAATGTACGGTTCCCCACGCAAATAATTTGAGCAAATATTTCTAAAAGTTTGTCCATTTTGTTTGCCCCAAGTGGGAACACCAAATAGTTTGCGCGCAAGCATTTGCCAAGTAGTCTTTGCCTTTGTTTGTGCACCAATATATGGAAGGAAATATTTGCACCCCTGCGCTAACTTGTTTGCGAGTTTGCTCTTAAAGGCAAACTGATAGAGCAAACAAGGCAAAAATTACAAGTAAAATCGAATTAAATTAATAGACCACGAAGTGATGAAATACATGTTTGTAGCCACAATTCCTTTTAAATAGGCATTCGCAATGACAATCAACAAGCTGCAAAGCCAAACGATGTCCGTTTGCCGCGTAGATTTGGGCACACCTTGTTTTTGACTAGGACATTTTTAAGTGGCATGTTCTCGAGTGGGCAAACCATCGAGCTTATTTGTTTTTGCTAAAGACTGACAAAAAACATTGATTGACTATCGAAATTAACATATTTCTTTTTATCTCTTTCCACTTTAAGGGATTAGATTAATGAAATACATTGAACTACTAAGATGAGTGGTTGGATTTTCTTTTTGGTTTTTCTCGATGGTCATTGCTGACAGCGCTTGATTCTTCTTTATGTCATAAATCCTATCAATCCCATTCAATATTAGTTGGGTCCAACGCCGAAAACTACTTCGCCAATTTTAGTTCAGCTTATTTCGAAAAACTCAGATTTTTGTCAATGTTGCCATTGTTATTTACAGTTTAGGATCTCCCATTGCTTGTCTCGGATGGCTAATTGCAAAGCCAACAAATAAATAACTCTACGTATTTTATTATTCTTAAATTGTTTGCTTGGCAAACAAACTCGCCACAAATTCAATTGAATGATTACGGTTTATGCTAGAGGTGGCCAATTCTCTTGGTCTGCTATCGTTGTGTTTTAGTTAGAAAGTTTCAATTGGCTTAACTCGCCAATCAGGCCACTTTTTTGCCTAGCCAACTAATGCATATACACATATGTGTGTGCCACATTCTGGGACTTTTCTTAACCATTTGAGGGAATGTTACAACTCGTATTATGCAAATGCACAACGATGCAAAAGAATGCCACACATTGCCGCAATACAAATTGAACAGTTGTACATTATAATTCATGGCACATGCAATACGATTTTTGGCATTCCTTAAATGCAATCGTTCGTCCCAACGTTTAACAATGACATTCACTACCCCCGAAAACTTCCTCACCTCACCACCCCCCCCAAAAAAAAAACCTTCTGCAACTGCGGGTATTGAGCAAACACCGAGTTGTCGAGCTGCACTATGCCCAGGCGCTTGTGTCCGAGTCCAAGCCCCAAAGGGGGGAGTTGGGAAGCATTTTTGTCGCTTGTTGGCATTTCTGCTGCACAGTTTTCTCCCATTTTTTTTTTGCATCGTGTGTGCTTCTTTTATTTACTTAAATTGTAAAACATGAGTTTGTATTTCATTTTGCATACGCAGAAAAAATGAAGCAATTTAAGCCCAGATTTTGGTACATTTACCATTTATTGGCTGTCAGAAAAAAGCCACACAGAAGTGCTTAACTAATTGCTCAATTGTCGGTGCCAAACAGATTTTAAATTCCGAATTTTTCCGCCACTTAAATTGAAATTCAGATTCCCCTTTTTCGGCCGACTCTTAATTTTTCTAATTAAATGAAAAGCACATTTTCAGGTTATTTAAACACTTGAGCTGGCAGCTGCTGAGCTAAAACAACAACCAGAGTCCACTCGAACTCTGGCGAAACTCAACTCAATTTTTTGCTTTTTTTTCGCTTTCCGCGCGAGGCATCTCAACTCGTTTGTATGCCAATTATAAAGCCGCATGAGCTGCCAACCAAGTTCAAGCTGTTCATCAGAAAATGTTTTCCCCTAAGTGGAATTTGATTTAATTGAGGGTGGAGCGGTTGTGATGACTCTGCCAGAGTTTGGTTTAGGAATCATTTTAAAGTAGTTGTTGCATTTCGCTCAGGTAAAAGGAATTAACTTAATTTCCGAAAGAGCATATGAGAATTAAATTTAATGATGCTTAAGCTCTTTAGTCGATGCTGCAGCTCGTCTCTGTGGTTTCATAAAATCAACGTTAATGCGCTTAAATGTGCAAACGTTAATGGGAAGCAACTGTATGTTGCCTACTTTTTGGGGCGGGAAATTGAAATTATCTTACCCCAAATAAACAGCAGATTCATTGTACATATCCCTCGATACTAACCTGTAAGAGACATATAGAAATTTATTAAAGCGAGTTCAGTTAAAGGACTTGTGCAAATCTAAGTCTAAACATTAACAAAGTTAACTACGAAATGAGGTTGTATTTTGGTTTGTTGTGTATCATAAACAGCTTACAGGCAAACTTAATTTTGTTTTCATTCATTTTTTGCGCTAATGCTGCAAATTGCATTTCCCTTAAGGGGGTTAGACGTTGCCTGACGAGCAAAGTTGTGCTGTGTGGGGGAGAGAAAATCTGCCAACTAAGTTCTACGCTGTGCAGTCTATGGAAAAAAAAGTGCAACAAAACAACGAGAAGAGAATTAAATGAAAAGCGGAAGTTGAAGTGTCATTAGAACGAGCAGACAAGCACAGGAAGAGCTTGCGCCAGTGTGGGTGTGTGAAGCTTTGGGTGTGTGAGTGTGGCTGTCGTATCAAATGCTATTGATTTAAGGTGCTGTCAGAAGTGTATTTCTTGAGTTGCTGGACAGGTTTAATATCAAGTAAGTTACTAGATTCGAAGCATATCGTGTTCGGAGGAAACTTCTCTGGATAATTTCCGAACTTGATAGTGCACAGTGGGTGCGAAGTTGGTTTATAGATTACTTTAATTAAGTACAAATTTGAGTGAGTATACAGAACGATTTCTGAAAAAGACATCTCAAGTCATCTAATTCTTTTTGTCGGATTACAGTTGAAATCAAAGCACTCATCAAACATGGGTAATGCTAAACTAGCTCAGGTTAATTACTTTTTGAATATTCCGAGAACAACAAATGGGTACGTTGGCTCTAGAGTCTAGACCAAAAAAATGCAGTCAATGGTTATCCAACAATTTATTTCAAGAGTCATGCACTCTCGTATTAGCTTTGACTTTTCTGTGTACTTTTTCTTGGCTGAGCCACATCTTAAAAATCCTAGAAACAATCATTTTAGATGATGATTTTGGTATATAATCAGGACACTTCCTGCGCTCTTAGGTAAGAAAAGGGGACACATAAAGCAAAAGTGAATGATTTAAGGACCCAACATTGTAGCCTGTGTAGAGGGTGCGGTGGGGTGCAGAGGGTAGTGTGTGTACCTGCTGTGCAAAAGGTCGTGGGTTCGATCAGGCCTAGGGACATCTAATTAAAAGGTTTCTTCTTTATAAATTTACACGCCCAGTCACTTCCACAAACTATTTGCCATAGTTTTAAAGTAACTAACCTTAAGAAACTTCTCAAACTAAACCGTTCGGACTTGGCGTTTAACTGCAGGCCGCTTTGTCTCGCGTTGATATTAGAAGAACACAAGCCAAGAGAATAAAAGGAGCTCGGCCGGGCCTTGTTAGATCTCTGGTATTGATTAGATTTTGGTCACCACCAAAACAGCAACCAAAACAGCGATCAATACAGTGACAAAACAGTGATTAAGCTGGGACCAAAACAATGACTTTTTAGTGCCTAAGGCAGTGACGAAACGGTGACAATCAGAGATAAAGACTGTGACAAAACAGTGACAAAACCTAGACAAAGCCGTGACTAAACAGTGACCAGACCAGAACTGGGGACACACAGACCCAATCTGTGACCAAACAGTGTCAAAACTGTGACAAAACAGTGACCAGAACACTAGCAAACACAGTGAGCAATTTAGTGTCCAAATAGTAACCAAAACAGTGACCAAAATACTGAGCAAAACAGTGACCAAAGCAGTGACTAAGCTGTGATCAAAGCAGTGACTATCAGTGCCTACAGCAGTGACCAAAACAGTGACTATCAGTGACAAAACAGTGACCAGAACAGTGTCAAAACACTGACAGCACAGTGACCCCATACTGTGATTAAACAGTGACAAAACAAAATAATACTGTGACAAAACAGTGACAATATAGTAACCAAACAGTGTCCAGAACACTGGCTAACACAGGGACCAATTTAGTGCCCAAATAGTAACCAAAACAGTGACCAAAATACTAAACAAAACAGTGTCCAAAGCAGTGACTAAGCTGTGATCAAAGCAGTGACTACCAGTGCCTAAAGCAGTGACCAAAACAGTGACTATCAGTGACAAAACAGTGACCAACCCTGACAACACAGTGACCCGAACTGCGACAAAACAGTGACTAAACAGTGACCATAACACTAGCTAACACAGCGGCCAACTTACTGACCAAATTTTAACCAAAACATCGACCAAAACACAAAATTATAACTTTTATTGTTTTTTTTTTTTATTAGTTTTTAATGCCTGCAAACGGAGTTCCATCTGTTTTCTTTGATGCGCGGACTGACTTAGATTCTTTCTTAATTATTTAGGCTTGCGGCATTAAAATAGAAATGTTTTCAAATCTTGATTCGGAGAATACTAGATTCGAGGAGTCTGAATAAATAATAGACAATGGAAATGGGAGTACCAATCGACGAGATATTTTTGTATAATTTTTATTAACTCCTAGTTGGTTTCAAAACAATGCAACGTGCTTTTTGTAGCGCGGTGGTATCCGGCCTCCGTTTAGTCGGTAGAATGGGAGTGGAAGAGGTGGGGAGCCGTTTTGCAAAGCGCTCGCTGGTGAAGATTTTATTAATTATTGAAATTCGCGTGCGGGGGTAGATATGAATTTGATAGAAAGACTTTGCACTGAACGGAACACGCAGTGAAGGAGACGGGACAAATCAAAACAAGTAACCACAACCTATTGAACTCGGGCCGTGCCTGATGTTTTTGCCACAGCCTTATGCCCACCCATCCTTGATCACTTAGAAACCTTCAACGCAAATCGGATAAGTGTTCCCTTCCTCTCTCTCATTGCTGCGACACATGGACCACCAGAAGAAAAATTGAGAAAATATTCATTTTAAAGGTATAAATATCAGAGCTGCAAACCCATACTTTTTTTTGGATCTCCGGAACGCTGGTTCAAACCAAAATTCACCAATGGTTAGGGTTCAAAAATTTCAGGTTCGCGGTTTTTGGAAGAGGGTTTTGGTTCGAACCTTGGTTCATTCCATGCTGACAACAATATTAATATAAAACAAAGCAATAATTAATAAGATACTAAACATTACAAAATTTTAGAAGTTAATTTAATTCCAAACTTCTTAAATCATATAGCAATTGGGTTGTTTTTGGGTCGAAAGCGGTTTGTGGAACACATTGATAAATAGATTACTAGAAATATAAGTTACTATGAAGTGAAATTCCGTTTCGTGGTTTTTGTAGGAAAATATTTCGCATGTGAATCATTGAAAAAGCTTTGGAGTCAAGGGTCTTATAAAACACAGGCTACTATAGATGAGGATATAGCCCATTTTAAGACTCAGTCGATCAAAACCAACCTAATAACAGATAGAATCGCTAGACAGAAGATCAAATTTAGTGATGTCCACCATTTTTGTTGAACCGAACCGATATTTTAGGTTCGGAACAGGTTTGGGTTCAGCTTTACATTCTAAAGAGGTTCGGTTCAAGGTTCGGTTCACAGTAAAATCAAATTAGGAGTTCCGGGTTCGAACCGGTGCGGTTCAAACCCGGTTTGCAGCCCTGATAAATATTAATATAAAAATTCATCTTCAGCTACTATTTTATAATTTTAAATTTCATGTATTTGAATGTAAGCTACTTTTAAAGTTAATTTTTAAGCAAGAAGGGAATTTTAAATAAATTTAAAAAACTAAGAGTATACCTGTTAGTCAACAGGAGGGCAAGAAAGGTTTTCAAGAGAACGAAAAGAAAAGAAAAGCTGGTCTGAAATTTTCTTTCATTGGCTTTGAATTTATAATGGCTCAGCAATTAGTCGCGAACAAGCAACCCGTATGCACATCAAATATATAGTTCATTTAAACTGCACTTTTACACTTTTTGACACTGAAATACAGAATTTCTTGTGCCTCATCCCACGGTGCGTGTTGGCTGTGTTAACTACCTACATAGCCTAAAGCAGCTGCTTACTTTCGTTCAAGTTTTATTAAAGAACACATATGTATGATGATGGCCAGAAAACGAGGAAGACGAGACGAGACCAAATGCACGTGCCGGTCTCAAGTTTGCTTCTGCTGATTCCTAACATGGCTACTGATTTTTTTTTTTTGTGTCCAAAATATCACCACAAGGGGCGAGAGCAGGAGCTGGACGGGGCCAGCGAGACGTGCGCTTTTCGTGGCCTCTGGCGAATTTCCCATTGCATGTCCCAGGCTCGGCTCGGCTCTTAAAGAGCGAAAAAAAGGGGGTGTAAAATAGTGTTGCATATTTATGTGTGCGCACAGCCGCCCAACCGTTTGAAGGCTTTTGTAATTAAAAAAGCAAAATCTTCAGCCTTCTCTCACTCGCATTTGTTTTTTTTCCTTCGCTTTTGCCTTTTATGTGAATGAGTTTTTGTGGAACGCTTAAGGATACTTCTGCAAGATTTATGATGTGTTAGTTTTTCGAGTGGAGTTTCCTCGGGTACATGCATATGCATATGCTTAAGCGAGGACATGCAATTTTTGTTCCGCTGCTCAGCCAAATGGCGCTCATTTTTTAATGAGCGCGCGGAAATGTGCGGTTGGCGTCACTTTGATTTATGAACATTGCCCAGCAGCCGACAGATTTTGCTTGAAGTGGAGATGCTTTTAGGCGAGTGCAAAAATTATTTTTAATGGTCTGCCTTCCCGCCTCCCGCAATCATTGATACACACACTGGCTAAAAGTTGACTGCCAAAGCACTTAAATTGTATTTACGCACATGCGTCCATTAATCAAACAATTTATCAAACATGTCATTTTGGCCCGAGCCCAGAAGCAGCTGGGAGATGGGAGATGGGAGATGGGGTTTGCTCGTTTTTATGGACTGCCTGTAATGTGAGCAGTTCTGTGACACTTTGAACCAATGCAAAGTCATTTAAGCGGAGGAAGTTGGCCAAATTGACAGACTGAATGTGCTCTCACTGGTTCAAGCGATTGGTATCGATGCCCCCAAGCCCCCAGCTCTGGCTGGTTGGGCGGAAAGTGTAAACAAGAATTTGAGGCCCGGTCATGTCAATCATTCGTTGATGATCATTGTCTTCCAGTCTCGGAATCCAATCCAAACAAATATTGTCGCCTTTGGCCAGGGCTTAGCTCTTAATGCACAGTCAGCCTAGAAGTATGCTACAATATTTACATACGCTACACACACGCACACACCATCACACAGTCACACACACAAAGGCAGAGCTAAAAGGTTTAGCAAGTGCAGGCAAACGCGCAAAAGAGGTTAATAACTAAGCTACAAGAAAAATGAAACAAGAGGGTAAAAGAAAGAGAAGAGAAAGGAAATTGAAGTTCTGTTTGCCCTTTGTGTATGCCCTTACATAAAGATAGTCTTGGGGTATTTCCATCACATTTGGAAGGTGCTTTGGTTCGTTTAGTACGAAGGACAAAAAAATCGTTTGATTAGTTCGATCCTAAAATAATATAGTCGGACATATATCGAATATTATTATAACATATCGAAATGGCGATAATAATATGTAAGAAAATTTAAACAGGGTCAACGGCAATTCCCCCATAATCCAGCAGGGAATCCTAAATGAATGCCAAATTAAATTTTTTTTAAATTCTCGGTGGTGTCCTTGAAATCTCCCAGAGAATTGCAAGTCACTTGAGAGATGTATATCTGTCTGCTCAGCGCAGTGTAGATTTTTAGTGCATGGCTTTCAGTCCCAATAATATAGTAGGCGACACTATTCTTAACACTTTCCATGTGAACTCAGCCACCCGAAAATTGGATGTGTCAAAGGCAACACCTACCCTCTACCGTCAAAGATGGCACGTAAGAATTTGAAGTTCGAAATTTTCTCAAAATATTCCCCCCCCAGCTGGGGATGTTCCTATCTCATGCTGTTTGACTCATCGTGAACGCGATATTCTTGAGTCCACCACTAAAAAAAATTGACATTCGCAACGAAAACGAAAACAATGTAAGTGCGGCAAGTGATTGTCAATCTTCAAATGTCGACTGTTAAATAAAAAGGTAAGTTTATTTTTGTTTATGTCTGAAAATAAGAGTGCATTTGTTTTATGTTAGCTGAGAATAAAAGTCTGCGCGCACTTGTATGGTGGAACAGAAAAAAAAACCCGCGAGGAGATGGCCATGCTGATGGAGTAAAGAGGGATTCAAATCCACTGGACTGATGTGAGCACGAAAACTGGCTCCCAGCAGGAAAAGTATTCGTTGGCTATGGTGGGAAACGAAACGCAGAGGGAGCATTAGGAGCACACTCGAAACCTCTTTCCAAAACACTCATTAGGATTTCATGAAGCAAAAAATAAATAGAGTGATTCGACTGTTCTTAGATTTATTAGAGTTCTTTAATTTCTATAAATAAGGGCCAATGGATGGCATTAAAATGTACGTTTGCTTGAAACATTTTTTGCTTCTTGTTAAAAATGACTCCGCAATTGCAGTTCCTATAGCTTTAGCAGGACCATCAAAATCAGATGAAATGTTTGTGTTCTCTGGCTGAACTTGATGTTCGTTTGCAGAGTTCTTCCAGCTTTAATTAATTTGGCTGTTGTGTGTATGGAGCAAGTTGTGCAGAATACTAAAACAAATTACAATAGCTGCATTATTCTTTGGGCGACTGTTTAAATCTTTGTTGTTGCGATGGAATCTTGCCTTTCAGGTGCCCAAATGCATTTTCAACTACTCGACTAGCCCAAGACAAATGAAAACAAGTAATGGCGCAGCCCTTACCCTGTCCATTTGTTTTCATTTATTTGTTTTGAATTTTTGAAGATGAATGTATTCGGTTTTTGTAACAAAATAGTCATCCTAAATGTAGGCAACACTTTTTTCTAGTCCTGACCAACAATTGGGGGGTGCTCTTATCAGCTTAACTGTTTCGTTTATAACTCCGGTGTTTTTTGTGCGATCTGATTGTACTTTTCAGAATAGATAGATATTGGGCCTAGCTTGATGTATACTAAGAGACTAGGCTCTAACTTGAAAATTGTGGATCTGACGGTTTTTTAGGTCTCGGATGTCTAGAGGAGCTCTTTTTTTTTTGGGGATAAAAGGGGACGGGGTGGAATTTTCCAAATCTGAAACAAACTTGATCTGCGTACAGCATAAGTCTACCTTCATGGAAAATTTGTGGCTCTATCTCTTAGAGTCTCTGAGATCGACGCGTTCATACAGACATCATACAGACATTCGGAAGTTCCCATTTTCAATGGGAACAGGGTATAAAAATTAAATGTTTTTCGCTGCACTGAAGCTGTAGTTGATAATGGATAAGGCTTCATTAAGTTGCGGGCAAACTTAAGGGCAGAGTCTCCAATCAGAAGCAGCGGAATATTGGTTCCGCATATATCTCATGACGTTTTATTCAGGAGAGATGATGATTTCACCATTTGGTTAAGGTCACAATACCGACATATAGTGGAATCATAACAGCTCCCTGGATGGCCAATGTTAAACACCATATTTTTCGATTTTCGACAACTCCGGAATTAGTTGAACTTAAATCTGCCGCTGCTGTTGAGCGGAACCTAAGAAAACCACCACATTTAATGAATTATTATCCATTAGGATATTATATATTTGGATTCTATACTCGTGTGCTTCAATTATGAGATGATGAAGATGGCACCAAAGGGAGGCGGTGGACGGTGGCAGTATGTACAAAATATTTTTTCCCACGAATTATGTGCCGGAGCAATCGGTAGCTTTTTACCATGTTTTTATGGGCATCCTCTAACATGAAAAAAAATTATTCAAGAAAATATCGCTGGGCTAAGAAAAAGTTAAAAAACCAATAAATTTCACTATAACTTTGTTATGAGAGAGTTCTTATTTTTTCGTGGGTAGAAAAAAGGAAATTAGTATAATCACAATTTATGCCGTTTAAATCGGATGCACAGTTGCAAAGCTATTATTTTTGAAAGTTTTATATTCTTCGTCGTTTATGTCAGGGCTGGGGATATCAAAACATCAAACAGGACCATACTCTCAATGTGTAGAGCTTTAAAGCGGGAATAGTAATTTATTTTTTGACATAATAAAATTTCTGGTGGTTGAGCTCACTTGAAATGACCCATATATGAAGGGTGTAAATTTAAAAAAATAAGGCAAATCTAGTAATATTTTATTGGTTTTTGGGTGCTTCAATTTTATTCCTGGCAATATTCTTCCGATCAAGGTGGCAATTGACGTACAATTTCTAACGAAAAATTCCATTGGGCTTATGTGAAGCCTTATATTCTGGCCGACTCTGCTTACAAATGATTTAAATTAATTTTTATGTGGGTATTCTCCCAACGCTACGGATACATAAGTACTATAAAGTTATGCTTTGTTCAATAAAACATGAAGAACAAAAGATATAATACTATAAAAATGAAAATAAAACCTAGAAAGCCTTAGTAGCATAATTTAATAATCAAATTTTTTTTTTCAATTTTGATATAGATTTCTATGATTTTTTAAATCAAGATATTAAATATTTTCAAACTTTGTACGAACTCTCAAAATGTCATTTTTATCGTTGGTGTTCAAATCAATGCAAAGATGGTGTTTTCGTTTGCATAAAACAGTAAACCTTGAATTTTAAAAGGATTTTGTTTCAAAATTTAACTATTTAAATGTCGAAATCTTCTTAGCTACCTACCTATGTCTACAAAAGATCTCGTCAACTAAAATGTTTGGAAATTAATTTCAAGTTAGTTGGTTAGAGTATTTAATGGTCGCTGACAAACTGTTCTACCGGCCATCTCGCCCTCATCGTCTTTAGTCGTCTAACTTGCATCCGCTTGCTTACATACATTAAAGCATACTTCTAGGCGCTTGAGTTGCTCTTGCTGTTACTGAGACAGTTTTCCTGCATTTTGGCAATTCTTGTTTCCTATTTCTCCTCTCGTACTTTATGCATGCATCCTGTGTCAAGTGTACACACACACACACACTCGCTTACATATGCATGTGTGTCAAAGCCACATCAAATTGTGGCCCACTTGCAGGGGTGCGGGGTGTATTTTATGTGCTTCAATTTTATATTTATTCTCGACTCTTTCTCGTAATTGAATTTTTATGACTTGCTCGCAAGTGAAAAGTCAAAATAAAGGCGTCAAGGCGTTGGCAACACCGACAACAACAACAACAACAACAACAGCCATAAAATCGCCATAAATCCAATTTAAAGCGCGCCTAGGCCAAATTTTTATTAGCTGCCATAATCGAAGTTTGGTGTTTCAGGGTTTTATTTTCATGTTTTTTTTGTTTGTTGTTTTTGTATGCATACACATGTCCGTTTACTGCGTTTGAACATGCGACAATGGCAACACAACTATCCAACTACATAGGAAAACTTTGCCGACGGGCGGCGAGACACAACGAATCAAAATCCACCATGCCAGCGGCATTTCCGGGCAATAAAACTCTGGCGCGTTGCAATTTGCATTGCAGGGAGTACGAGTACAAGCAAGTGCAATGAACCATTCGCACAACTACAGAATACACGAAAACTTTTGTGCATGGCGTGATTTTGAGCCTAAAAGTATGCAACAAAGGCCGCCCGCCCGGCTGATAAGCAACCAGACATTGGACAGTGCGAGAACTGACAGCCGCTTTGAGACCTTTTGTTAGTACCAGCCGAAGCTCTTTTGAGACCATTTTCAAGTTAGAAAATGAACATTTTAAAGTTTTCTTATGTAAAATTAGCCCTTCTGAGTGTCTTTGCAGTTCCCAGAACTAGACAAAGTTCAAGCTTCTATTTTTAGTACGAAATTTATGACCATTTTTACGCTACCCGTAAAAACAAGAGAGAAACAAAAACCAAAAAAAAAATTCTATTATACCTTCTTGTTGCAGCACCGACTGACTGTCTGTTTCTGTGTGTGTGCTCTCAAACTTGTGGGTTGAGTGTGTGTGAGTGTGTGTGTTTGTATGTGTACGCATGTTTTGTGCAACTTGTTAAATATTTATCTGCCCCTTTTTTTTTGTACCCTAACACAGGCATGAAAAGCTTATCAAGGGAATATTTACTGCAGTTTGTAATTATATTGCAAATGTAAACTTTTAAGGGAAATACTAAATGCATTGTGAATTTGAGGCAGCAAATAATAAAGTGCAACACAAGCAAACTGATTCGAGCTTTACAGACATAAGAGGTGTTTGCCTTTTTTGAATTAGAAATCAATCTCTCTAAGTGCTGTAAAATGGGTTCCCAAAACACTGAAAGCAACGCAAATCTGCTTACAGCATAAGTTGGCTTCAACTAAATTTAAGAACTAGATGTGCTCTCCAATTTTTGAAAACAATTCAACTTAAGACGACCACCGCACAGAGAAATATAAGTTACCATTTAGAGGTGCTTCCAATGGCGCAGTGAGATAATACGTCGCCATCGTTGAGTGCAAAAGCTGTCGAGGTCGACTCCAGACAAGTCCGACAACATTTTTTCTTTCATTCTAAGGCAATTTAAGTGGGTGGTGGGTCGTCGCTGAAATTGTTGTACATACTCAAGCGATGTATCAGATTCTTATTAATATGGGCGGGTCGAGCAGCTGCAGCACAAATGTGAGATCTATTTACAACCTGAACCAAACTCATTAAATAGTTTTAACTAGTTTAGTTACAATAAACTTAAGTCAACTTTTTCACATAAACAAAGTTCTTGGAGTTTTTTCATAAAGATGGTTCTCATGTACAGTCCAATGTTTTGTGTATAAAAACTCCTGCAAAGGGTATTATAATTTTGCCCAGAAGTTTGCAACGCATAGAAATATTCATTTTCGACCCCATAAACTATATATATTTTTGATCAGGGTGACGAGCTGAGTCGATTGAGCGTTGTCCGTCCGTCTGTCCGTCTTTCTGTCTGTTTCTACGCGAACTAGTCTCTCAGTTTTAAAGCTATCGAGCTGAAATTTTGCACAGAGTCTTCTTTTTGCTGCACACTACTAATATGTCGGAACCGACCGGATCGGATGATTATATCTCGTAGCTCCCATATGAACAATTGCTCGAAAAACTAGTTTTAGTGAGAAAAACTTTTTTATTTTCAATGGAAACGTCTTCAAACTTTGTAATCGTAGGTTTTGTATGTTTTTTTATAATTCTACCAAGTTTTATTAAAATCGGACAACTATATGGTATAGCTACCATACAAAAGATAGGTCTGAAAATCCGTTTTATTGTGAAAAACTTGTTTTTGTTTTAATGGTACCATCCTGTATTTGCTTATTTCACATGCTTTCACATAATTTTACAAATTTTTGGCCAAATCGGATCACTATATCATATAGCTCCCATATGAACGATAGGTCGGAAAATGGTTCGTTTGACAATTCAGAAAAAACGTCATATCTCCCACAGTTTTAAAGATATATTGTTTATTCCTTTGAGACATATTTAGTTATCAGGATTACTTGTCGAACCGCCAAAGGAATGGTAAAATCCGATGAGCGGTTGTCGAGTTATGATCAAACGACTAATCGCTGCTGCAGCGCAGTAGCAGCGCTGCTTTCAGCTACTACTGCAGCACCAGAATTTATGCTAAGCGTAAAATTTGGTTGGTAGAGAGTAAGTTATAGTCGGGCTTGACTGACTTTCTTTCGTGTTTCCCCTCTGTGAAATGAAGAAGATAACTATACTACTTGCACAACTTTGGAGTTGTGTGGAATGCTCAGAAATTCCGAGCTTACTTTTTCATGTTAAGCAGCGATTCTTTTGAAGAATGCATTCACATTAAAAAGAAATCCCGGGATATTCTTTAATATAAATCCCTACAAAAGAATTATAATCTTAAGTACAGGAAAGCCTGGATTAGTCCGAATCGGATGGTCTTATGTACGCATTGTATAATTTTACGTTATTGATGAAAAAATCAATTTAAACATGGTAAAAAGTAGAACAAAATATCGACCATATTAAATCACCTCAAATACCAAACAAACATATAATAAAACTATGTTATGACGGTATTGGGTGGATCCCAATCGATTTCGATGTTTTAGTGCAATAGATTAGACCTAACTGCTAACAGCTTTTGTCTAGGTTTTTTACTATGATTTGGTACCTAACTTTCGTGAGCGCTTGATGGTCGTGTGTACTAAGATGCAGACGTCTGTGTGTGCCGTTCCTGAGATCTTATTCCCGTATGATTAAAAGAAACAAGTTGAATGGTTTCTGAAAATCATTCAGAGCTAAGAATGAAAGTCGGTCAAGCCCGCCTCTAGTTAACTCTGTTCAACGCAAAGTGTATGCTCAGTTTGTTTTTTGCTGCTGCAGTAGCAATTGGAAGCAGCGCTGCTGCTGCACTGCTGCAACGAACTTTGATTTTTTCATAACTTTACTATTGATTATCCAATCCGTAACATTTCTTTGACAAATTGCTGTATAATCCTGGTGACTAAATCTGTCTAGAAGATATAAAACCAGATCTGCAAACCCAAAAATATATTAAATGCTTCGGCTCGCGGGTTCGCGCTAAAATTTACCAATGATGTAAGCTCAGAATTTTGAGGTTAAAGGCTTATTCGCAAAAGTTTTGGTTCGAACCTTGGTTCAGCCCATGCCAAAAGCGACATAAACTGTAAGAAAATATTGTCGATTTTTGGTTGGGATCGGATATGACAATACTTTACATAAATAGAAACACTTCCATACAGCTCTTGAGCTGTGAAAGCAATGACAAAGTGTTTCTATTTATAAGAAGTATTGTGATAAAGTACTTATTTCTGCTGGATTCAGAGCTTTGAGTAAAATTCAGTTTCGTAGTCTACGTAAGAAAAGTTTCTTGTTTTGTGAATAGTTCAGTAAGCTTTGGAGTCAAAGATCTTAATAAACAGAGGCCTTTATGTGTAGTGATTCTAATAGTAATTTGGAACATTTTTACAGACGATTACATGAAACTTTCCTGCCGATTGTAAGACTCAGTCTTACTGAACCATAAGGCTAATAGAAGAAATCGCTAGAAAATAGGTCAAATTTTATCAAGACTATAATTTTTATTGAACCGAACCGAATTTTTAGGTTCGGAACAGGTTGAGTTTCAGCTTTAATACCTCAAGAGGTTCTGAAAGTTGCCATTTCGGGCTCGATCCGGTTTGGTTCAAAAGCGACCTGAAGCACTATATAAAATATATTTTATGTTCCAAACTGTGGGAGATATGTGTTATTTGCAAATTGCGGGGCCGAAAGTGGACTTTTCCAGAATTGAAAAAAAAACTTGATCTGCCTGCAAGACAGACGCATATGATCAAGAACTTACACAAAACTTACAGGTTCGAAAATGCATCCTTCTATCTGTTACATAATATGCACATAATCCACATAGTCCGAGTGTCATTGGTACAGAGTAGAGGTGTCAGCGTGACATAACTTTGAACGTGTCACAGGTACTAAAATTATTAGTTCTGGATATTGAAGACAAGCTTAGAAGTATTGTTATATTTCTCTCAGCGTGGCACAGGTGGGTCGTTGCGACACCGGTGAATTCAATCGAAATTTTGTTTTTGAAAATGAAGTACATTTTTGCATCTTATTTTTTTGCCATTGCTTCTAGTTTGGACTCTTTAAATTTGATTTAAAATTCTTCATGTTGTCTTTTTCGCTGCTGTTTGCCATTCTGTGTTTTCATACTTATATGTTCTGCTCTACTTTTTAATGCGTTTTTATAATTGGATGGTATTAAAAACTCAAGTGGCCCTCTACATTCAGGTAATCCTGTTTATGTACAACTTGAGGAATTTCTCAAATTTCATTACTAAATTAAATTCATCGTGATTCCCGGTCCCCCTCCAGTTGCCATTTCACATGCTGGCCCAAAAACTTGTTACTTCTGTGCATACTTTTTGGCCGAAAAACGAACACTGTTAATTGTCCATTTTGAATTTCCAATTATGGTAAGTTAAATATTTATTTAAAGCAGCTGCAAATGTGAAACGTGGCGAAAGCACGAGCCACCGACAAATGGACTAACGTGACTGGCTATTTGTATATAACTTGACTGCTAATGTTATACAATAAAGTCAGCAGAGAGTGAAGGGGAGTACGGACGGATAACCAGCAGCATTGAACGTCAACAAAAGTTTAATTGAATTTGCCTCAATCCCGCCGAAGGAGGAAGATAGGGAGAACGACTGAGTTCTGACGTCAAATGGTCTTATGCTTGGGGTGAGCTTATGCAACAATTTTCCTGCTGATATTAAAGACAAAAGTCTTTCACTTTTTCATCCTGTTTTGATGTTGAGGGAATTTAGTTTCAAAGGAATTTTTGTCATTCATTTTATGATCAAGTCACAAAAATAATCCATTATTGTTGCGGTGTTTTGTAAATTAAATTAAAATTCCATATTACTTGTTTGTTGATGATTTAGAATCACATTTGATGTCGATTTATTAGGAATCGGAGCAACCATATTTGCAAATTCGTTCTCATATGAGTCTTGCTTATAAGCCCCTGGTTGGTGCTATCTTAGCCTCATGCAAAACTTTGCTTGACGAATTCAAACATTAACTGACATATTTGCTAACACCAGAAAAAAGTCCAAATAGTCAAAAAATTCTGGTGTTGAAAATTTTACGTAAAAAAAATTGGATAAGCTTAATGATAATAATAGTATCGGTAGGCCTTTGAAATAGTTTTACCCCCAACCTGCTCTTTTGGTGTTTAGAATTTGTATCTTGTAGGGTTGTGTTGCTGGCATTACATTCTTCAATTAGCTTTCCTAATTGGTAATGCATATTTTAAATTGGCGTTAAAAATGTTTAATTTGTCACTAGTAATTTCAATTCTTATTAAAAAGTTTTGAATTAGCATTGAAATAAAACAATGACAATTCGTCATTTTAAATTGGCATTGAAAAGAAATAATTAGAATTTGGAATTCTGAATTGTCATTGAAATTAAATAGTTACAAAACCGAGTTGGCGAATAAGTAATGTCAATTCAAAATACTTTAGTGCAAGCCAATTCAAATTATTTTGGTCAAATTTTTTAGTCATAGAAAAGTCCCTAAAGTAACTTTATTATATAGCTTCTATTCATACCAATTTATACATTAACAAACTTCATCTTAAGACCTATTTACTATTTAGTTTATAAAATATTTAAACATCCTATTGTTGCGAAAGCTAACATTTAATATATCATAGTTAATTGTTCGCATATTTGACATAAAACAGCTATCTGGATTCTAAGGGGTGATTAGTCGTCCCCAAGTATAAGTGGGTTGTTTTTGTTTCGAAGTTTCTCTGTTCGATTTCTTGTAATAATCATACATATTTTCGTTTGGCCAGGCAAATGTTTGAGGGTGTGTAAGAGTGACCTACGATTTAGCTCAAAACGAGTCAACGAGTCTGGGACACTATCCCAGAAATCTCAAGAGATTTTCCTATAATCGTTTCATTTCAAATTTCAACTGTTTGCCTTAATAAGCGAAAATAAAATATATTTTTTTACAGAGAAAACAAATTCATTTGGAATGATTAATTTTTTAAAATCCCATTTTTGATGTTAACGTATTCATTTGTGACATGTTTTGGTAACTAGTTATTTTGTTATCCAAAAATGGATATAACAAAATATCTATTCCAATGGATATTTTTGTAAATCCTATTTATTCTCTGCGTTGTAAAGTTGACAAAGTACAGAGATTTGAAAACGACTAATAGAGACCCAGTATACTTAAAGCGTTCAGTTTTTTTTCCTCATAATCGACACTCAAATTCAAAAAACGGGATTGAAGACGATGTGATCCCAAATATTCTAATCCCGGAAAAGATTGATAACTTAAATTTTTTTTTTAACCCGTAAAGCAGGATAACCTTAACCTTAAGCCTGCTCCGGGATCACCCTGTTTTCAATCCCGATTTCTGATTTTTTAACTGTGTAGTAAACATTATTCTTGTCATTTTACTTAAAACGAACGAAACAAATTCTTCAAAACGAACAGAAAACATGTATTTTATGAAATTTCTTTTTATCCCCAAATACGGCGAACTGTTTTAAAAACGTATTTTTTTGAGACTGATCTGCTTTTATTAAGAACTCTCCATTCTTGCTTTCGGAAAGGAAGAGGACCGTTCTGGTAAGTCCAGAAAAAACCAATATTAATTGAGGGAGTGAGTTTGGATGGAGACACTGCTATACACCCATGCACGCCCTATCCATTTCATGGCTGTGCCTTGATTTGATTTATTTCGTGTTAAAAGATATCTTGAAGAACTTTTTAAAGATGGCGTTACCAGTATTAAATCGAATCGCACAATATTTTAATCAACTTCTTGTGAAGCCTCATCATTAGACTTTCAAGTATCAAGAGTCGTTTCGCTGAAAAGCAACCATCAAAGTTTTTGTGTACTCGGAATTGGTCAACTTGTGTGCCAAGTATACAAAATTAGCGGGAAGTTTTACTTGTCTGCGTTCATTTGGAGAAAAATGCTTACGGGGAACATGCTTTATCGATTTCCACATGTGAGTTGTGAGGGGTTTTTTTTTAATAATGAGCAAGAAAAGCTCGCTAAAGCATAGCCAAATCTATTCGCTTTAAAGCCAAGGGAATTATCCAAAATAAAGGATATTAAATCCAAGAGACGTCGAATGACGTTGTTTCACTTGTGAGCAGCTGCTTCATTGGCAAAAATTTGTATCATATTGAGATTGATGTCGAAAATTGGAATCCCGCCCGGTCATTCTCCAAACCCGACACCAAAGCCGAATATTCATGGTAGCAAGGTAATGTTGTTCATTTGGTGGGACCAATTGGGCGGGGTTCAATATGAGTTGCTACAACTGGGTAAAACCATCAGAGGCAAAATCTACTGAACTCAATTGATGTGTTTGAGCCAAGCATTGAAGTAAAAACGAATAAAAATCACGCAAAGGCAAAGGTAATTTTTTTAAAATGACTTTTAGCCACTCGCGGTGCAGCCGGTCATCACATAACTGAATTAGGACTTCCTACCCCACCCACCGTCTGACCCAGACATTGCCCCTTGCGACTACTAACTCTTTTCGTACACTTCGTGACAATTTGGCTCTTTTGAAGAACTCCTAAATTGGATGGATCGGTCGATCGCATTTAAGTACGCTTTGTTTTTCGCTATGGTATCTGAAAGAAGCCAGAAAATAGGCTTGCGATCGATAATAGTTTGAAAAATGAATCAGGAACACATTTTTTACAATAAAGGGTCAACAAAAAACACTTAAAACTTATTTCTGAAGGCACCCACACTGAAATATTTGATTACTTTACCGAGTCTGTGGCTTGAAATCATGGCGACAGCTTAGCTCACTCTACTATCAAGCGTCTCGCGATATTAGAAATAAATTCATAATATAAATTGCAGCTAAAACTAAAACTTAGCATTCAGGCACTTATTGGGCAAGGAGCACTGCAGACGAGTAGAACTCTATTGCATTGGAAAATCTATGTGTTTTTTTTTATTTTCGAGCTGTCTTTTACATTGCCTATATATTCTACAATGCACTATGGTCCTTAAGACACAATTTAAAACCGAGTTTTCATAATTTGTGTGTAGATTAAGAATTTGTTCAAAATTTTGGATAACAAGATATTGTTGTATAAACGGAAAGATTGAGTACGGAGGTGTTATAAAAGTTATAAGTCGATGCTACCTTTTAGAACACAATTTTTATACTCTATACGAAAGCTAAGTAGAGTCTTTAAGTCTGTGCAAAAGTAGGTTATGGACAGCGCTGCTTCTAGCTGCAACTGCATCTAAATTCATATTGTGCATACACTTTGGTTGGTACAAACCAACTTGACCAACTTTCCTACTTATTTTCATTCGAAAATCTAGAGATTTCTGGACATCCTCCAAACCTTGTTCACTGTTGCAAATCTCAACCGTGCACGAGATCCTTCCGGCCTTGCCCTGCAAATGCTGAGCAGTTCAGTTTGTCTAAGAAACACTTGGGTGAACATCTCGGCTTGCCTCACATGACCCAGTATCCAGGATTAGCTTCTTATTTACACTTTAATGTAAGCTTAAATTGAACTAGATTTATATACGCAATGGAACTTAATGAAGCTAACTATTCACATTACATTAGACTTGCATTATGGCCTTTGGGTATTTTAATTATGCACTACACATCATTTTCGATATCAATATCCCAGTCAATTGTTCGGCCAAGTAAGCCTGTGGGTCAGTGCGTCTATTGCATAAACTGGGCTTTGCAATCAATGGTACCAGATACCCTTCACACTGGCCGCAAGCCGTTCACATACAAATTGTAAGCATAGACGCAACGTGGCGTGCATATTAAGAGCTCAAGAGAGGAATGGGTGCAGCTGTGTGTGAGAGTGTGTGATTGTCTGTGTATGCATGTAAGCCGCAAATTTATTCATAGCTTCCGTTTTTGACTCATTATCATTGACTTGCCATTGGCAGACTTTTGCATGTGTGTGTGTGCGCCTATCAGTTTACGGTATCAATTGGAACTGTCTTCCTTGAAATTACAGTGACCCGACACGCTTTTGTATTACCGCTGGAAGAGGAGGAGCCCATTTAGTTGCGCTCCTTTAATAGCCTTGATACAAGGTATAGCAATTTAGGGCTCCAATGACTTAAACTCCCCCAACTTTAAACCTCAATCTTTCGGGCATGCATTTCGGTCTGTTGGACATTTTCAAATATAGATAAACGCATTTAAATTGCAAGGAAATGTAAACTTTGCCACCAGCAGCAGCAGCAGCAGCAGCTTCAGCTCTGGCCAAAATTTATGTTGACAACGTGCTGGGCCAGTCGCCAGTTTTCGGTTTACCCATTCCTCCCACACTGCCCGCCACCCTGCTGTGCGAGCCAAATGAAATGGCCAACCAAACCAACAAAAACTTAAACGCAAATGCCGTGCGCTTATTAATGGGTCATGTGTGCCATAAAGTGTAAAACTATCTTTTGCTTTTTGCTGTGCGCAGCGCTTTAAAAACTTTCAATGCAAAAGTTTTGTTAAGTCCTCTGGTGACCATCTCCCGACCCATGTCGCCCCACCCCACCCGTCTGCACATCGTAGTTCATTTTTCGTAATTTCCCTTCAGCCGATGCAACTTATGAGCATCATTTGCATATTTTCACGTTCATTTACGCAGTTTGGGGCAATAGAGGGGAGCCAAGTCAAATTGAAAACGCGAAACGCACAAATTTGCATAAAACTGTTTTCGGCAAAATGCATAAATCATTATCAACATCAGCGCCAACACAATCCCACACACATGGCACAAAGGACCAAAACCATTTGAAGGCATCAGAATTTGAAAACACATCGAAAATGAGTTGTACCTTATAAATTCTGTTTGTGTTGGGCAAGGAAATTGAAGTCTCGACTTGGTATAGGAAATTAAGTGGTTGATGGCTGATGGCTGAGAGAGCATCGATTGATAAGAAGTGGCTCCTGGGTGCCAAATCGCTGGATAAGTCCTTAGTAAGATCATAGGGACTTACAAAAAGATGGCAGATAATTTACATACAGTTGCTTCGGACCATTTAATCAAATTGTTTCGGTTATGGCAATTTGCTAAAGTGTAAAGAGCATACTTTTATAATCAAACTGTGTCATCAAATGGTCTTGTAACCATAGGAAAATTATTATATTAAAAGGGCCAAAATCGGTTAACTGTAAAATACCTCAAGCTATATTTCTTAAGTGCAGCTAAGGATACCGTCTGAAGCCCCCTGTCTAACCACCAACAAACAACTGCACAGGGGGCTCAAAATTTCATGAGTGGCCGAGGAGATGAGCAGAACAAAAACGCACACAGAGGCTGTCAGACCATCTCAATAATCTGGCTAGAAATGAACTGGTCAATAGTTTTACCAATAGGCGTCTGAAGCGTTTTTAGATATCTTCCTTACTTCCCTTTTTGACAAATAATTCTACCCAACAGCATAGTTAACCATAAGTTTTCAGAGGGTATATTAAAATTGTCCAGATGCTTGTAACACACAGAATGTCGCATTTCCGACCACATTAAGTATATATATTCTTGATCGGCATGACAAGCTGAGTTTGATTTAACCATGCCAGTCTATTTTTATGCTATCTCCTTCGTCAGTTTTAAAGCAATCGCCACCAAATTTTGCACAAAGTCTTTTAGTTCAAATACGCTACATATTTTTCCGAAGCGGATGGATCGGATGACTATATCTGTTTTAGAAACGATCGTTCGAAAAACTTGTTCGTGTAAGAAAAACTTTTTGTCTTCAATTTTCGCATTTGAGTATTTCGCAGAATTCTGCAAAGCTTTGTTAAAATCGGTTGACCATATCATAGTAGAGGCGCCATCTATTGATCAGCTTGGGAAATCACTCAACTAGCATTGTTCTAAGTGCAATTTAACTTGGGAACGATACTTATTTAAAACCTTTATTTATATAAATAATTATACGACGTATGAAAACATCGGGGAAGCTGAAGTTAATTTTCATCAACTCTTAACTTACGTTCATCTTAACTTTTAGGCCGGTTCTAGTTTTCACTTTCACTAAATTTGGTCGAACTCGATTTGGTTACCTATTTCGGTTTTCACATTTCAATAGATTTACTCGATTTGAATTGACATTGCTTGGGGGGAGCCGGGAGAGTTCAGAAGTAAATGCGATTTTCCCATAGCGGCATCAAAATAATGGATTAATATTATTTGTGCGCCATTGTTAAACGTATTTAGATATTTTTTGCTGTTTTACATTCTGAAAAAAATTATAATTAGTTAAAAAATAAATTTCTTTTTCAGTTGACATTAGATATTATTGGACTTTAATGCTTTGTATTTGTTTTGAGAGTTATGCTCAAAGTTGACTCAGCTTGACTTAAGCCTATTACAATTTAAAGTTTTGAAAAATAAATCTAAATGTACTGAATATGTCCCATCTAGGCTAAAATCAAGTATTTTTGCAATGAAAAAATCGTACTTGAAGTAAGAGTTTTGTAATTGAATCAAATATTTTGACTTATTGTTTTATTAACTCTGTACAAAAATACAAAGTACAAGTACAAAGTCATTGGGGTTTTTCAGTGTGTTGATTTCAATTATTTCTTTAAAATCTAGTTTTAGGTTTTTCTGGGTTTCACATTGTAAGATAAAGTTTCTTAAATCAAATTCCTAAATTTGCGATTCAAAATTTTTGCCATTCCATTTTCATAAACAGAACATTCTTGGTCGATATTATTTTATTAACTTGTTGAAAAAGCTTGCCATTTCTTTTAAATTGTAAATATAAACTTTCTGTTCTGTTCTTGTTATTTTCGATACGGGAAGAAACATTAAGTTACTTATATTTGCTTTAAAACACAAGGAAAGGAAAGGGATATTCCTGTAAGCTATGAAAATAATGAAATATCAATTAAGCCTCAAATTAATTGTATTCTGTGAAGTAGTTCAAAAGAGATTGTTCGAACCGACGGAACTAAGCAATAAGACATTACTTTTAAGGGGTGATCAAATATTGAGTGTAAATCTCATTGGTAATTTGTAACTTATGGCAACTTAATGCTCAGTAAGGTTTGCCATTTCGCCATGAATTGATTAACAAACGAACAGTGTTTTTTTGCAAACTACCTTCATTTTCTGGTTCGTTTTCAAAAATAATAAAAACCGCTACAGTACAGTCAATAAAGCAAAGTACAGTGCGATGATTAGCGAAAGGAAATGGAAAAAACGATGTAGCTGTTGAGAGTTTAGTTCGGTAAGCAGTTAATCGTGGCGCCAAAGTAATGTGACTTGACACCTAAACGACAACATTACAGCTGCCATTGGTGTGATAACGGCTGAAACTGCTGCATAAAGTATGCCAAAAATTAGAGCTTACCCATTGGCCACCTAAGGCTTAGCAGCGGGCAACATTTACATGAAATAATTTGTAAAGCTAAATGGCAGGCATTTATGTATCGCTTCGAATAAATATTTCATACATTTTTGTGAATTTTTAGTTTGCTTTTTTTTCAGTTAACAAAAATCACCCTTTAAATCTAGCCATTTCTGCCAAGTTGAGTTTTGAAGTTGGTAATTGTAACACAATTTTTCCATATTTCGCCGCCACTCAAAAATGTTTAACAAATGATTTGGCTTCTGGCTCTGCATGTTTAATTAAAATACCCAACGGCGGAAGTTGTTAAATGCTACTCCCTTCCGTAACAATGCACTTCCTGCCAGGGCAGAGGAGTGTGAGAGCGAGGGTCAGTGGGTTGCTGGGTCAGCCGGGAATGGCAAATTAAAGGTGTCACTGCAACAATTGCCGAAAAATCGAATCAGATGTTGGGGCCACAACAATTGGCACAGTGGATTCGCTTTTGTGGCTGTCATCGAAATTGGTATTCGCCAGGCAACAGCTGTTACAATTGCAATACAAAAGCATCAGGGTTTACTTTTACACATGCTGTAAAACCAAGCAGATTCACCTTTTCAATAAGAGGAGAAGAAAATTAATTTCCTCACTCCTTTTTTTAAGCGAAACACCATTGTTTCGCAGAAACACTAGTTCATCGCAAGTTCCGCCTTTGTAGTCTACTTTTCAGGGCAGCTGCTGCACAGAATTTCAATTTCTAAACATAAATTTCCATGCAATTAAATGCCAAAGTACTTGCTGCTGTTGCATGTTTCACGGCATTTTGTATTTTGGCCTGACATTTTAGCACCTTGGCAGATCGCTGGCATTTCCATGGCTTCTCGCGCATATCGCCGTTTATCAGTTTTTGGTGGCAAATGTGTTGGTCGCACGCATCCTGCGGCCCGGTTGCCACCTACAATTTGCATGCGATTGCTATCCTTTAGTCGTTTTGTTAAAATTGCACCCACCATAATGATCGTTGCACAATTGCAATAACAAACAATGATTAGTTGTTGTAGCTGTTGCCTTTTTTTTTCTGCTCCTTTAACGCCATTATAAATAACAAGCAACAAAATTGTTTATAATTACACATTAGCAGATAAAATATGGCAAACAGGCCGCCAGGGGGGGGTTGAGAATGGTGGTAGTTGTTGTAGCTATTTGCTGTTTGCCAGCCATTGTTGTACCTATACAAGTGTGCGTGTGTGTGTCCGTTTGTTGGCTCTGTCTGGAACTGGAACTGGCAGTGCTTACTGAACGTGGCGCCGCACGCCTTTTGTAATTGATGTTGTTGCTGGCTCTATCATATTTTTATAATGTGTAACATGGCGCTAAAGTGTTGTCATTATCGTCGATTACGATTGTGATTATACAATTACAGTGTGTGTTACGTTTGGGACGTACGTGAACCAAAGCTGGCACAGAAGAAGGCAGCCCTCGGTCAACTGGAGTAGTCCCATACAACAAGCACATCAATTTGCAATTACAAACAACACAACATGCAAATTTGTAGGCGCATCAAAACCATTTCGCAATGGCAAATTCAAACCAAACCAGAAAATACCTTCAAATTAAGCACCTGAAACGTGTCTGACTGCAACAGCAACTACAAGGACACGCATGTTGTCCATAAACACGTACGCCCCATTTATGAAACATTAAAACGGCTTTGGTCGGATTGAAACATAGGACCCGTTAAGATTGGCCGTCTGTCCCATCCGCTCGCTTTCCACATGTTGCTTTCCCAATCTCTGTGTCTGCGTGTGTCAATGTCTCTGGATGTTTAACAAATTGTGTAACCATAAACAATCACAATAAAATTATAACAACAAGACATAATAATTGCAAGTCAACGCAGCAGGACGCACAATTGGAGGGAGAAGGGGATGGGCCTACGGCCAAGTGCAACGGCAAGTAGCCAACATTTGCAGGGAGTCGTTGGTTAGTTGCTTTTCCCTTATTGTTTTTATTGGCCACAATGTACACATAACTGTTTTTGTTATTATTGTTTATCCTCAGCAGCTTACATGTCGTATGCGTAATGTGAAAACATTTTGGCATTTGCTTTAAGCTAGAATTTATTAAAGACGCAAACATTTTTGGTCAAACTATTTTAGTTTGTATTGAGGGTTGTAAATGGAAGGTTGCTTTAAAGCCAAAACAGTGTTACTGTCAAAGTGACCTAACTTATGTATAGCAGATCAAGTTAAGCATTTCTTATTCTCCTAACACCCCCAAAGTCGGAAGTGAAGACCCAAAATCAGCTTTTTGCTGTCTCTACTCATTTAAACTAAAACCTCAATTCCGATAGATCAGCATCTATATTATTATGCACAATTGCTTCACAGATTTAACTCAACGGCTGAGAAATGCGGATTACAGATCTGCACAGAAAGAAAAAAAAATCCGAATTCGGGATTAAAAACGGGGTGATCCCGGTGCAAGCTTGAAGACATCCTGTTTTTCGGAATCAAAAAAAATTGTATGTAAAATCAATCTTATTCCGGGATCAGCTCAAGAATATCCGGGATCACCCCGTTTTTAATCCCGTTTCGGACTGATTTTTTTTTGAGTGTGACATTTTCCACTTTTTTTTTTTTAATTTTCTGCTTTTTCTGGCACTGATTTAATCATTTTGTTCTAGGCAATTTATTGTATAGCTTTATTATACAACCCCATTTAATTCCCTTTTGAACACATGTTATTCCTTTTAATTTGATCAACGTTTGTCCAAGTTACTCACGGATTTCTAAGTTCACATCGACAATCTAGTATTATTTTTGGAGAGTACTTACACTTAAGTGTTTGCCTTAACATATAAGCTCCTTTAAGAATGATATGTTTGGCGGAAAATTAAAATAATGTTTAAAAAAGAAATGATCAGAGCCTTTTGGCTTGTCAGTTTCTAATTTTTGCACAAGAGAAAACGACCCACAGTTTAACCACCGAATCCGAACGTTAAGCTTTTGGGGAAGCCTTTTCAAGGCTAGTTACTTTCCAGGTAGTGAGGGTGAATGGGTATGATAGTTTTTAAAGACGTCCCGAGTCGGTATCAAGCCGACCACCTTTCGCATAACAGGCACACACACTACCCGCTACACTCATGACAACCGACAAAAAAATGGCCAAGTTATACTAAAAATTTGTCGAAAGTTTTCAAATTATGAGTCGGAAATTGCAACGTTTACTTCTTTATCGGCGGAGGACATCGAAAGTAGCCTTTTCCCCAGATGACCTTCTTAAGAAATGTATCAAAATCATGGGTGATTACTGAAGGTGGAGAGCATTAAAACGCACAGTCGGTGCTGACTCTTGAACTGATTTGAAAGGACTGTTACTAAAATCGCGGTTGAGCTTGCATACTTTTCGGTTATGAATTCAACACAGGTAGGGTATATCTTATGAGTGCGTCTCGTGGGTGGTGCTTAAGTCAGTTAACAAACCACTACGGTAATGAGAAAGGTTTAGCGGTTCTTGAACGATTCAATCCTTTGCTTTTAGGCTTATAGCACAGTTTGTGGTTTCGGTTTGTCTAGGCGGTTGACTCCTAGTATATGGGCATTATATTTCTGTCTTACTTAAAGGAATGATTTTGGAAAATAAAGTTACAAAAAACCAATATGATTAATATGAATGTTAAAGTTTGTATATTCATTTTCTAATTGCGCAGATATGTCCGAAGGTACTTGGATGACATTTTGCGCAAATATAGTTAATAGTCGCATATTTTAGAAATAGTTTATTTTTCTTTCTTTTAATGTTAAAAAAACTGAAAAATTTACCAAATATTTTAGTTTTTCATAAGGACTTAGAAGGCGTCACAGCTCGTCGCTCTTACTGGAAAAAATAAGTTTCCAAACTGTAATTTTGTGATTTTCCAAAATATGCCAAGAAAGCGAAAGTCTTATTTTCCTAAACCTCAAAAAGAGCAGAACGGGTGAATGTAACGAGCAGTCAAGAAATTTCTTCTCAAGCAGAGCTCAGTGGAATGTAGCAGGTAAACTGTCAAGCGAATAGAAGAGCTCCGCAAACGTCTGAGCAGGCGAGCAATCGACGACGGCAATATGCTGTGCACACTGTATCTTTCTGAGGCTTTTAAAAAATCGTAAGCGCGGAGCCAAGAACAATTAAAGCGACAGGTGAGGTTGCGATCTGTATAAACGCTAGAGCAGGCTAGTAATCGACACCAGCACTTTGCCATGAACATCACATCCCAGAGCGCTGGTGCTGAAAAACGAAACAGCGGAGAGGAATACCAAGACCAAACTGAGTTCTGATTATCAGCAAGACAGTTTAATCAAACGGTCCGGAAAATAGCAAAATTGGTTAATTTCATTATCATATGTTTTGAATCTGAATCAGATATAATGGGTGACAACTGACTAAAAAAAAAGTGTGGATTAAACGGTTCAAAAAATCGACAAATGTTATCTATTTTTCTATGAGTTCAGATTACGGGTGGTACAGATTAAACTTCAGATTTTCATAAAGATTTGATATGGGTTGTACACTCATAAAACATTCGCCCTGAAAATGAGAAATTCTCCTATGAAGTTCGTCGTGAGGCCATTCACCCTTAAATTAAGAAAAATATTTTCTCATTTATTGGATAATTTTCTTAAATGTCGAAAATTTTTCTTAAATGAGAACATATTTTTCTTAGTTTTAGGGTTAAAGGCCTTACGACGGATTTCATAGGAGAATTTTAAATTTTCAGTGCAAATTGTTATTTAGTGTAGTAAATCGAACTGGTTTACTCCTAGTTTCTAAAAACTTAAAGCCAATTGTATTGAAACCCTGATAATCCATTTATTTTCAAGCTAAATTATTTCTCTTCACTTGCATAATAGATTTTTAAATTGATTAAAAAAAATTTACCGGACTCTTTCGTACTTTGAAAGCAAATTAAAAAGGTTGGGGAAAAATAATTTTGATTTTCGACAGAGTTACATTTGCCTGCCAAAGGCAAAAACAAAAAACAAACAAGAGAAGTTCGAGAAGACTACTATACTACAGGTAAATATCAAATAAATGGTTAAAAAATTTACTTTTCTCTTCAAAGAATGATGTGGTATCATTGTTTGACCCGAATCTATTCAAAATAAGTTGGTTAATGTTTGGTTAACCATGGTTCGGGGTCAAGGCCAGCTAACAGAGATCATTCTAAGCGAAGGTTTAGTCTTAAGAGATTCAAGTGAGTCAAGGGCAGTGTTCTCCAGTCAAAGCACTTGGGGAACGACACATTCGGCAAATTCTGCATCACTGAGTTGCAAGACTGACACATTTTCTGACATTTCTTCTTGGGGAACATTGGAAGAATGTTTTTTCGATACCACAGTTGTTTGCCTCATCAGTAGCCATCGCTTTTTACCACACGCGAACAGTGGCCATGCCACGTCGGAACAGCTTATAAATAATTGTAATAAAACCAAACTTACTTGACCTTCAGCCTGCCATAACATGAAATATCTTTAACACAAGTAACATTCGTTCAAAACACTTGCCACAAATGGCTCGGATTAATTGCAAGTGTAACTTATTTTCAGCTACCAAAGAAATCGCTATGTATATATTAAATAAATTCTAGTAAATTGATTTTAGTATTTTCAAAATGCCAATTGAAATTGATGATAGAAAGTGTTGTACAACAAAGAACACATACAAAAATAGTTGAAACTCTACAAAACGACATACAAAACTAGACGATAAATTGTGATTGATTGTACAATAGTATTAAGTTGTTTATTTTCGTTTTCGGTTTTGATATATTTTAAATTTATTAACGATGTGTGTCGATTGAGCAGCTTTTAGGAGCTTACCTTGTGGCTGTCAGGCAGGCAAACGCTTTTATTGGTGTCTGAAACCTGCAATATAGAAAAACCAGAAAAGAAAATGGTCGCCACTGGTAAAATAGTTTCGTTTCTCTCGGAATAAAATTGTTTGGGTTCGGATTTGATTCGCATGGTATTACTTTTATTTTGTTGTTGATTGTTATTCATTTTGGGTTTTGTTTTTGTTTTTGTTTTAGATGTGAACTACATTTGTGGACAAAATGCAATAGTATAAACGAGTAGACAATAATTGTTTGATGGCCAACCACTTTTGAATGTGTTTTGCAATGAGTAGGAGGAGGGTAGAGGACGTTATTCAATAATATAGTAGAAAAATATTTACAAAATGCACAAATATTTTAATTTGTTATGAGTTTTGATTGCGTATGACCACACACACACACACACAGGCATACCCAATGGATTATCAATACTTACAGGACGAGCATGAATCAAACGAAGCAAATTGAGTTGATTAGAGTCAGGAAATGTTTATTTACTGAAACGCTTCACTTTCACACAATGTCCAAGCCAATATATTCTAGACTACATCTACACACACACACACCGCACACACACACACACGCACACATCGACAACCACTAGAACTACATGTTAAGGGCTAAAATATAGTTTCATT
This sequence comes from Lordiphosa andalusiaca, assembly GCA_035044965.1. NCBI lineage: Eukaryota > Metazoa > Arthropoda > Insecta > Diptera > Drosophilidae > Lordiphosa > Lordiphosa andalusiaca. The sequence goes on along the minus strand of JAWNNM010002368.1, from coordinate 47,257 downwards.
TAAAATGCAAACATGTTTTGTGGCTAGAAGAAAACCAATTAAAAATATTGAATTAATGATAAATACCAAACCGTTTTATAATGAAAAATTATTTACATGTTTTGTACAAACGAACAATATGGGGAACCATGTTAAATGCGCTAATGAAAAACAAATAAACAAATGTGTAAGCCAGGTGGAAAGAGCGGAGAGTGGAGTTCAATTTGTTGTTCATTTCATAAAATTTTGTGCGGGTAGATTACACAATAAATATTGTATAATTTATGTAAATTTTAAATACAATATTATTTGTAGTTTATGGCGGAAGTGCGAAAGCAAAAACAAAAAAAAAAAGAAACCGAAATTCAAATTATTTCCTCAGTTTTATATCTAGTCTAGGTGAATATCAAATTTGGTTTGTTGCAATTTGTACAGATTGTTTTTGAGTGCGTTTGATAAACACTTGGCCAATTGGTCCCCACTCGACCTTCTCATAATTGAGCCAATTAGTAAAATGATTAGCAATATCAGAGCTTTTTGGCTGAAATACGTTTAGGTGTGCAATTCATGGTGAGCGATTTCAATTAATAATGGAAATTAAACATTAAAAGACAGGTGAGAAAATCGTCCAGGACCGACTGTAATATAATATTTAGATTGAGGTTGATGTTTTACCTTTATTCTTAATTCAAATAGTTGGATAAGTCTATCACTTGCTTTTAGATTTTACTAAGGTCCGTTTTGTGAATTGTAAAAAGCTTATTCTTCCGGCTTAAAAGATCTGGAGAGTCCCTTATTCTTGGATAATTCTCTTATTCAAAACTAATTAATTTGAAGCCAAAACAAGAACTTTTTTATTTTAGCTTTGTTAACTCTGAAGTTTAAGAGCCAAGTTTCAAAGATATTTAAACAAGGGCATTTGAATCTAGGTACCTGCTTGGAGTTCAAGTGTGCTTGTCACTAAAAAATAGTATACAACAAAGAAACTCTTGTATGGACACATCTTGTAGCAATAAAAACACCCAAGCAACATTTGTATTTTGTAAATGTTGCTAGGACTATTCAAAATGTTGCGTGGGACGATCCCAAAATCACAAAATCATATTCATTTTCAACAGCTCCATGTTGAGCTTCTTGAATCACTCACAAATATACTTCTGTTTTATTCAAGCACTCTATGAGATAAACGGATTAAAGTCTATCTAAAAATTGATTTTTGATTTTGATTTTTGATTGATTTTTTTAAATTGATTGATTTTTTTGATCGATTTTTCAATTTCGGGATTCTTGTCTTGATCTCAACTTGATCATTTGATCTTTAAATCGATTTTGTGCAAGAATTCACTACTGTGAACTTGATTCTCTAACTTGATGTGAGTGCTAAATTAGCTTTCCACACTTTTACTTTAACCACTTTCAAACTAATTCGATGTCATTTATTGCTTGCATCTACCCAGTTCTATCTATGTATAATATACTCTTCCCATTGACTGCAAGTCATGAGCTGTTCAGAGGGAGCCAAAACACACCCAAATATAGCCGCCAAGATGATGACATCTTCTTTATGTTGGCTAGCGAATCAGTTGGAAGAAGTTGATAGCAAAGCTAGAACTAGCAGGAATTATCAGTAGGTCTTTCGATACTGTTGATTGGAGAGTGCCTCCCATTTTAAGAATTCGCTATTGGCTAGAAGCTAGCAGACTTGAATCCAAATTGGATAGATTTGATAAATAGACCAAGAGTGAAGCTGATCTCGAATAAATGCAGAGGGGCGAAGGAAAGTACCATAGATGTGAAATCGAATAGCTTTAACAGGTAAAGAATTCCAAGGCGGCTTCATTATAAAAACCGACATCAAAGTCATTAAGTCTCAATGTCTTGGTGGGAGGGATTTCTTGCTCTCGGCTTTTTTGTTCTTCCAAAGGAGTTCTGTTATTTTTGTTTCTTATGTCTCTGGCTTATTTAGTTTTCAAGTTGGATCCCTACTTGGAATGATTATTCCTTCACACTTGTCTCAAGTCGGACTCTTCTTCAAATTTAAGTCCAAAGATCGTGATCAAATGTACTCAGAGTATATTAAGTCTGAGCAAGAGTATGTAACAGCCAGAAGGAAGCATGCCCGTCCTTTTAAGCAGGGCTGCAAGCCTCGAAAATCAGGAGGGGTTCACTTCTCGGTTCGAACCCGCTCCATATTTTGGGTTCTGGTTCAAACCGGGCTTCATAAATTTTTTTTGCTATTTTTGTTCTAAGGTCAAAAATATTTGGCGTCTTGGATTATTTTCAATTTTTGGAAGGTAGGTGGAAGGTTCGTGACTTCTGGACGCATTTACCAATCCAAATTTCTCATCGATTCGCCTAACGAAAGAAAAAGATCGCTTGAGCATTCGTCGAGCTATAAGCAGTAGAACGCTGCTTACAGCTGCAACGGCAGCATCAAAATGCATAAAGAGCATACACTTTCGTTGGTACAGAGTATTTCAATATTCGGACTGAACGACTTTCTTTCTTGTCTTAGCTTGATTCTAGCTCAAAAATAGTTCTCTTTTAAACCAATTAAATTGTAGTATCTTTTATAGGGTGATTGTTTTAGCATTTCTATGGATATTCTTATATCATGTAAGAATAATGTTCCTACATTCATTAAAAAAAGGCCAAAATTCGCCCTGAAAATAACAAATTCTCCGAAAAGAAATCCTTCCTATTCGATTCTCCATTTAAGGATGGAATATTTGCATAAGATTCAGAAAACTATTTCTGTTTATTAGAAACTTTCTCTATATAATATCAGCGCAAATTTTAAAATAATAGTGGTAAATGCATTGAAAGCCTATTTCTGTTTCATAGCAAAATGCTGAAAGTTTCCTAATTCGGCCGTTTAATTTTCCCTGCTCATTTGTCCCCCTCACAGTTTGCCATTTTACACATTCTTTGCATATCATTCTTGGGCTTGCGTCCTAAAAATGGGCTAAGCCGCAGATTTCACTGCACATAAACTGTCATCCTGGTGACACCAAAATGTCAACAAGACACGGCTCGAGTTGAGACTGAAAAGGCTAATGAGTGCGCGCATGAAGCGGAAATGCCAGCGGGACTGGCAACGTTTCTTCATAATTAAGAGCATAACGGGCACTCACCATCCCCATACATACACACTCGAATGTACATGCGCACACATAAGTGAACACACAAATGCCTTTCGAGGGGAATGGCGAATTTAACTAGTTTGGTGGAAAGGCTAATTAAATATACTAAAGTTAAATGCACATTCGATAAGCGAACGCTGCCAAAAAGATCACAATGTCCGATAATCCTGCCCCCTACACTGGCAGCGAAAAGTTTCCGCCAAAAAGTTTTTGTTTTGCATTTCAATTTCAGAGAATCGTTTGCCGCCTAAATGCGGATATCAAAATGCTTGGCAAATTGTCAAACAAAAAGTATTTTTAATTTCCTGCTATAAATTGTATAAATTTAAATGTAATAGATTGTTTGCCGGATAAAGGACCAGGTTTTGGTTTGTTTTTTTGATTTCTTGGTGCTGGGGAGAAACGATATGTTAATTGTTTGCATTGGGTTAAATTATGTGCCGCATACAAAAACTACTTAGACAAATACAAATGCTGCGTTTAGATGAGCTTATGGGTTAAATGCACAAAATGGGGGTCTACATGGGGTTAAGGCTTACGCACACACACACAGACCAACTAGCTAGCGCGCTTTGTTTTAAAGATGCTTCATGGTGGGTTGGCGCTTACCTGCAAAGAGAATGGTAGAAAAAAGGCGGTCAATATTTAAGCTTAACAAAAAAATTGCTTATTTATAATGTATTCAACCATTTTTTTTTTTCGCGCAATGCAATTTAAATGTGTTGTCGCCCCTTTCCGGCAAAGTGTTGGCATTTAAAATGTACACGCAATGCTTTTAATCGATTTACCCGTAAAGCGGAAAAACGGTCGACTTGAGAGGGCCAGGCTAAGTGAGCCATATGAAATGTTAGTTAAACGTTTTGTCGGTACATGCATTAAGCATGCACATGCATGAAGCAGCTCAACAAATCGGGTTACAACGCCCTGGGGCGCAGCTCCAAAGAGTTATAGAGTCAAGTCTTTAATTGGCGGAAATGCCAAGCATGTGACAATTAACACTATTTTTTGGAAGTAGACTCAAGTTTTTCGATGGGTTATTAAATATGGAAATTTGGTGCAGAAATGTAAAATATGACTTAATGAAAAGGGGGAAGATTTAGACATCTGCTACAGATCAAAAAGGCTACCGGCGCTCTAGACCTAAGGGTATAGAATTAAAACCGATTTGTACTTAAAATTTGAAGAATGGTTTGTTCTTGACTGTACTTTAATTGAGTACGAAACATTCTAGAATCGAAATATGAGTGATATTATATTTTAAATGGAAACAAACGTTATTGAATCAAGAACAATTTATTCACACATTATTTCGAGCTGGCTCTAACACTACACTAACACTAACTGCACTACAGACCCCTTAACTTGTTCTTTGAATAAGGTTCTAGTTATGGATATTTCTTTGGTTCAATACAGAGCCCTCGTTTAAGAACAAAGGGATAACTGGAAATAACTTTCGAATTTTATGGGCTCAACACCAAGAACACTTTACATTGTTTGCAATACTCTTATTTATTATTAGAGTAGAATTAGAGTATAGAATTAGAAATAACCGGACTTTAAAATTGAACGATTTGTACTTATTTTGAGAGATAATCGGGCTTGACCATTAAATGCTAAAAGTATGCACAAAAAGATTATAAAATGTTTCAAAATATTCAAAACAGTTTAAAATCAAGCATTTCGGGATTGAAAAAATCCTACTTCATATAAGAATTCTGTTCTTCAATCTAGTATTTTCATAATTACCCTACTATTGACACCGTCTGTACATAATTCAAGTACAAAGTTGTTGAACTCCTTTCTTTAAAAGTGATTCCATTTATATTTTTTTGTATTTTTTGTGTAATAATTTGTTTTGAAAAGATCGGCCAATTTAAATAGATATCCCTGAAGATATCGATCCTTTGGTTAATTAAAATTGAGTGAAATTCACTTAAGCTATCTTTATCTATAACCAGTTCAGCTCTAACACTCAATTGAATCTAGCTATGGTATTATTACCTAGATCTTCTCAACAATATCATATTTTTAATAAAACAAAAAACCAATGTGGAACGCCACATTGTTGCGAATTTAATTTAGAACTAAACTTAGATACACAGAGAAAAAAATGTTAATATCAATTCAATCCTGGCTGGTTAATTTGACATATCATATTTATACTCTGTACCGTAGGTACATAGAGTATCATAAGTTTGTGCAAATATATGTAACATCGAGATGGAAGCATCTTCGACTCTATAAAGTATATATATTCTTGATCAGCATCAACAGCCGAGTCATGTCCGTCTGTCCGCCTGTCTGTCTGTATGAACTCACAGTTCTCAGAGATGGTAAGATATAGAGGTTTGACATGTATGGGACTTAGCTTCTTATGTCTGCAGGCAGATCAAGTTTATTTTCAATTTTGGCCACGCCCCCTGCCGCCCCCGCAATTTAGAAAAAAACTAATTTCTCCCACAGTTTTTAAGATGGGTGGGTTGTTCATTCTGGACATAATAAGTAATATTGATAACTTATCGATCAGCCAAAGGAATGGTGAAGATTGGATGAACGGTTGTCGAGTTATGATCAAAAGACTGTTCGCTGCTGCAGCGCAGTAGCAGCGCTGCTTTCAGCTGCTACTGCAGCATCAAAAATTATGCTGAGCGTATAATTTCGTTGGTACAGAGTATGTTATAGTCTTACCGACTTTCAATCTTGTTTTCATTTGAAAAATATAAAACATTTTTAGAGATTGTTTTTTTGTTAAAAAAAAAGTGAGTTATTTTATGAACCCTGTTATAAATACAATTTCAGTTGATAGTTAGTCAAGAATATTGTGTTTTTTACAAGTTCTTTGTTCATTAAAATCTACTTTGTTTCCTTTAAAAAAAAGTCTGTCTAGTGTAAAATCTACTTAAGTCAACGATTCTTCCAATCGTCGATGCATTTAAAACAAATCATTTGTTGAGACCTGCCCTAGCTCCTTTATCGTTGCCGTCTCAATGTAGCGTCGTCTTTCGGATATGCCTCCATTTTGTATAACTCTGACTTTCTTCCATATTTCGCCTCAAATCTCTTTCATACTTTTTCAACTGTCATCTATGAATTTGGCACATGCGTAGTTTCTCTCTCTAATTTCTTAATTTCCCCATTTCAAAGTCGTAGCTCAACTCAATCCCATTGCCAACCTTTTACAACTAAAAGTCAAATTACTCTTGATTACTAATCTGTTAAGTTTTTTTTTTTTCGCATCACCTTCATGGTCTCACACAAAGCGGATTTGCAGCATTTTGCACACAGAAATTTCTTTCAGGTTGGCTTTATCTCTGTGCGCTATTTGACAACTCTGTCGGGTTATATAAAAGCCATAACACTTGTCCAGCTCTGTTTTTTCGCTTTCATTTTTTAGTCATTGCCAACGGGCTTAACTCATAAATCTGACACAGAGTCGGCTTTTTGTTTTGCACTATATATATATACATATATACTCGTTCCATACTTATTTACATATAAGAGCTTATAACTGCGCCGATATGACGAATTGTTGCCGACAGTATATTTGTATTTGGAGCCCGTAAACTGCATTTTAATTGCATGCATTTTCATTTTATTGGCTTTGGCAGGCCGGTTCACCTTGAGAGTTCGCCCCACATATAAACTGCGAGCTTTAAAAATGTCTGCATTTGTTAGCATTCACCTGCATAAACAATTCAGCTTTGTGCATTTTCCAATGCCGCTTAAAGTCTTTTGGGTGCGGACTGACTGACTCTGTGTGCACTTCCTGACCGGCTTTTAATTTTGCTAGCTGGCCTTTAATGATTAACTCTCTGGCCGATTCTCGATACGCTTGCATAATTTCCAACTCCAATTTCATGTGTGCGTGTGTGTGTGCAGTTCACACAGTTAAACGCGTCCATTTTAATGGTGTCATTTAATATGCGTTAATTATGCCATTTATGGCTCTCGCTTTAGGTCCGTTTTGAGGCATTTGCGTTAAATGGAGGTCGTTAAAAGGTGTCATCAATTTTTAAACACAACCAGACATCTGGGCCACTTCGAAACCCAAATCAACTCAAATTGCTTTAGACATTCAGTTTTCAGTTTATTAACACCCACCAGAAAAACGATAGAAACAAACTGTCAGTTGGGTGAACGTATCAAGTTTTGACTTTTAATTTGTAAAGAAAAACATCCATAACAATAAACCTAAGATAACACATAAAATGGAAAGGGACTTTGACAGAAAAAAAATGTGAACAAGGAAAACCAACGAAGTGTGAGTGTGTAGGCATATACAGTGACAGGAAATGCTACAAACGGAAATTCTGATGCTTGTTTAAGGTTAACAAAAATAGTGCAGGACTATGAAGGCGCCAACTATGGCAGTTTTCAAATTTGCTTTGCCTGCACAAAACATATCAACTTTTGCATTGTCATTTTCTTGGGGACCGTAATCATTATGAGTTCTATTATAAAAATCAAACTTTAATGATTATTTTTGATTTTTTAACTCAATAAATAATGATTAAATTTGATTTAAAAAATAAAAGTCAGTAATAATAATTATAAAGGAATAATTATAAGGAATTTTGGCAGGATTGATGCATATCCCCAGTAAGTGAATCCAGTCGAGCCAATAAAACCCATTGCCAAGTTTGAAAATCTAAAAAAAATACCGATTTTTAAAAAATTAATGATTATTTTTCATTTATATTCATTTTACTCAAAATATAATCATTATCGATTGAGCAATAAAATAAAAATCCAAAAAATTGCGGAAATGCATAGAATATCGAAATAAAATCGTTTTTTATTATGACACATTTTTTCATACGGTTACTCCAAGTCGATGATTTTTGACGATGAAAAATCTGCCAATAATCATTATTTACGGTCCCTGCATTTTCTTATCATCTTATCGTGTTCTTTAAGCCATTTTACCTTTAATTTATCAAATGGAGGGGTTGTGTAGAACAGATTATAATTAAAATAAGAAAGTCGGTCAACTATAACAAACTCTGTACACTCAAAAAAAAAAAAAACAGTCAAAATCGCCCTAAAATTTAGAAATTGGCCCAAGAAAAGGAATAGAAAAATTATTTCTGAAATTTAGACTGAGACTTTCTAAAATTAAGAAAATATTTACTTTAAGCTAGAAAATATTTTCTTAATTGTAGAAAAGCATTTTCTAAATTTCAAAAAAACCTTTCCAGATTTTAGAAAAACCTTTTTAGATTTTAGAAACTTTTTATATTCCGAATGCACTGAATTCGTACTTGAAATTTAAAAGCGGTGTCTTTTTAATATTTTTATATTTTTTAGGGCGATTTTCTAGCCTTTTTTTCTACATTCAAGGGCGATTTTCTAATGGCTTGTCTAAATTTAATGGCTAATTTAATTTAATAAATCTAGAAAAATTACCCTAAGTTTAAGAAAAAATAAATAGAATTTCTAAATTTAAGAAATTTTTTTTCCTGAAAATCTTTTTCAGTTTTGTTTTTTCTAAGTTTAAGAAAAAATTTTCTTAAAACAAGAAAGGAAACTTATTTTAAGGCGAATTTCTAAAAATTAGAAATTAAATTTTCTGAGTGTAGCAATGAAATTATACGCGCAGCATAAATTTAAAGCAGCGCTTGTACTGCGCTGCAGCAGAGAACAGTCATTTGATCATATCTCGACAACCGTTCATCCGATCTACACCAATCATAGTTCGGATCGATAACAAATCCTGATAATTAAGTATGTATTGAAGGAACGAACCATTTATCTTTAAAATTGTGTTAGATATGACGTGTTCAAAATAGCAGGGGCGTGGCCAAAATTGAAAATGAACTTGATATGCCTGGATACATAAGAAGCATTAGTCCCATACATGTCAAACCTCTTATTCTTGACATCTCTGAGATCTCTAAACAATTCCTGACGCTTTTCCGGGAACTTTCTGGCCCTATTGTCAAATTTTCCATCATCGATAAATGTCATCTCGACTTATTTCACTAACTATCCTTACAAACCGAATTTCAAAGTCAATCGGGTGAACAATAGATTTTTGCAAATCGAATTTTCCTTCCGAAATCGGGCAAACGCATGTCCAATTATTTGGCATACTTTGCAGTCAAACCGATTTTCAATTCTATCGGATGAAACATAACATTTTCCCAATAGAAACTTTTCCCACGCTTTTCCGCGTGGAATTTTTGAAAACACCGTATTAGTACGCACTTCCACCACATAATAAACTTCTGTCCAAATTTATCCTTCCATCTCTTACCGTTTACGCTGTGCGATGATTGCCAATCAGTCAGTCAGGACAAACTCTTATATATGTAGAAAAAATATTGACTTTGCAGCCCCAAAGGGGCAAGGGACGAGCCTCTCTCAATCCTTCAAAACAACCTTTGAAATCCCGATCAATAATGGCACCTGTTATTTTAAGTTCGTCGACTCCAAAGCTTATTAAGTGCTCAACATTGCAATACAAATACTTTTCATGGGAGGACTTGAAATAGAATTTTACTCAATGCCAATTTATAACCTTTTAATAAGCTGCTGGGTGTCAGATAATCGTACAGTTAAGGCCCGATTTGTTATCTTTAATATAGTTGCTACGTGACACATTAACTGAGAATTTATAAATAACAAATTGTTAGCATCTAAATATAGAAATCTTTCTTATATGCCAGTAGAATGAATGCTTTAAATTTTTATGTATTTATCATTGTTTGTGATTAGTACATCAATGTAAAAGGTTATACTTGAATTATGAAATAACAAAAAATTAATGAAAAAGTCTTCATGGAAAATGTGGAATTGCCTCAGTATTATGTTTTGAATGATTCCATGTGTTCTACAAATCACTTTCTATTAAATTTCTATAAGATTTGTGTTGATTTGTATAGGCCGATTACGCGGACGACCCTCCCTCTACGACCACATCGTAGAAAGGGTTATATGGTAACACCATGGGCCTCCATTGGCCTAAGTGAAGAATGGGATGTTTTTTCCCCATTTCAACCATTAAAACCTAACCAAACCTAACCTAACCTAGGCCGATTACAATATAAATTTGTATAAAGCATGGGCCGAACCAAGGTTCGAACCAAAACCTTCAGCCAGAAAGTTCGTACATCAAACCGAACCTCAACCATTGGTAAGTTTTGGCTCTATTCCTAAAACTAGAGCTATCAATTAGGTCGAAATGTCAGGTCAGCCAGCTTAAGGTTAAAAACGTTTCTTAAAATATTATATAAACTGCTACAATAAGTTCCGCCTTCCTGATCACTGTAGCGTGTACCAAGCGGAGGTGGTGGCCATCCAGGAAGCAGCCACCCACCTTAGCACACTACCAATTAGAAAAGGAAACGTCTTCCTCTACTCAGACAGTCAAGCCGCCCTTAAAGCCCTTGACTCATATACCAACAATACCAAAACGCTTACTGAATGCCGCTCAACTCTAAATGAGATCGCACGAGAATTCAGTATACACCTGATATGGGTGCCTGGACACCGCAACATAGAAGGAATGAGTCCGCGAACCAAGTGGCCAGAATAGGCACCATCATCGAGCTCCTTTCAGAGAAGAGCACGATAGGTATGCCTCTGGCAACTTTTAAGCTCCACACAAAAGCTGAAACATGTTGTCTCGCTGCGGATAGGTGGAAAAACCTTTCCTCCTGTGCAATAGTGAGGCTTACGTGGCCAACACTAAACCTAAAGCGTACCACCACGCTTTTACGCCACAGAAGGGAACACATATTGCTTCTGGGGGGAACCCTAACGGTTCACTGTCTTATCGGCAGACACGCTGCACGCCTAGGAGTCACTCACCATGACTTCTGCAGAAGCTGTAGGTACGAAGAAGAGGAGGAAACAGTACAACACCTCCTCTGCCATTGCCCCGCCCTGAGTAGAAGGAGACTTAGAATACTAAGTCAACCTCTCCTACTTAACCCATCGGAGACATCCGAGTTAGAGATCCCCGGTCTACTAAAATTCATTCTGTCCACACAATGTAACGAGGACCAGGCCATCGCAACCAAACCTAACCTAAAAATAAGTTTGTGTTTGCTTGCTGGAAGAGAAGATAGGAATTGTTTTAGCATAGGTACAACTTTTTACGTTTTATTTATGTGATCACTTCACAAATGATTTTGATTGAGCTTGTTTCCAAAGATGCACAATTCAGCTAATTTTTAAATATATTTGTATATGCAAAAATGACTAGAAGATAGTCGATGTAACAACAGCTTGGTTCGAAACGTTCAAAAAAGTTTTGGTGCTGTCCCTAGAAAGTTATAAAATGTTCTCATTTTTGCACAGAATTTGTCAAAAACGTTGCCATATACAGCCGATGACAGTAGAGAGACACTACTGTCATCCTTGATATTCGTAATGTTCAGCTAAAATTGAATCTAAGATGAATCGAAATGCCAAGATCTGCTGATAATTTGTCAAGTCCATCCAAGTATTATCGAAAGCTAACTTTAAATTGAATCTTTTGCCTCAGAATCGTTTAGTATGCCAGTGCCAACCAAATGTCCACACCACCTACTTATTGTACAGTCTAGGCTGGGCAAGGATAGAATTACATACAACAAGAAACAAGCAAAAAAAAAAAAATAACAAATAATCGAAATCGTAATAGAAATTGGACTTATTCGCTCTACACACACACACACACGCACACACATGTATTAGTGTGTGTGTATTTGTAGTCTACTTTTGGGCAAAAGCTTTCCAGCTGTCGTTGTTTTGTGCAGAAGCAACTTTATCCAATGCTGAAATCTTACAAATACGGAAATAGTTTAATTTTTTTTTTTTTTTTTTACATAAAGACAACTCAGGGGGAGCCAGAGAAAAGAGACAGGGCAACTTTTTTTTTTGTGTGGAGGGTGGCCAAAAAACGGAAATGGAGGGTGCTTGTGGGTGTGCGATATGCGAGGCGTAACGAATTGCCGCTGTGCCGTGGTCGTTGGCTGTATTTGCGGCAAGAGAATAAACGAAATGGCAGCCCAAGTACAAAAGTTGGCACGACTCAACCAACCACAAGGGGTTGAGAGGGCAACTTGGAGCAGTGACAGTAGCAGGGAGCTAGGAAAGCTAGATTTTAGAAATCGACTAAGAAATACCTGTTATTTTTGTAGCAGGCCACATTAGTTGAGGAAACAAGTACGGATACAGCCGGTTTTAAGCACGGATGAGTATTAAATTTGAAAGATTTGAAACATTTGTATTAATTTATCACATATACCGCCAGCCTCAGAATGGGTATCAGGTATCCCGAAGAACAACAAGAGAGCAGGCGCAAAACTTTTTAGCTATTAGTGGGGCCCACACAAGTGGAAAGGAAGGGTTGTTCACACACACACACACACACAGCAAAAAGGGGCCACATTTTCGCATACTGTAAATATAATATTTTATTGTACAATAAATACAAAAAAATGGCGCGCTGCTGCTTCGCCTTGGCCGAAAACGGATTCATAACATAAAATTGCTTTTCATGATGGCACAAAAGGAATGTAACACAGCAACTTACATACACACACTTACACATGGCTGAGCTTGGGGTCAAAAGGGTTGCCTTGTGTCTATGTTAATGGTTATATTTTTTGTCTGCAATATAAATTTCATAACTATTACATTTCGAGAGAAGAAGTAATGAAAATGTGTTTTCGTCATGTTCCACCCCAAATGAGGAAGGTGCCAAGTTTCTTATTTCAACATCATTTTTGGTAATCTTGCCACCATCGAGAATCAAATATGAAATATAGTTGTCAGTTGTGATAAATACTCATTAGTTTTGAATCAAACTTGGCATAATTATACAAAATTCGGATAACATTGATAACTGCAGCATTCGATGCATAGAAATTCCCATATTTTTCAGAATAATATTCTGTTGGTTTTTATTTACAATTTTTGATGCGTTTAAATGGAAAATTCCCGCTGACTGCGCTGTGTGTCAAATTATTGGCGTAAACAAAACGTGTCCAAAATTTATAAATATTTATGGCATTAGAGAATTTGTTTGGTTTTCATTTACCGGCTCACAGAATGTAGGTAAATATTTTCAATGGAATTCGTTTTTTAAATTTAATTAAATTTAATTAAGTTCACTACAAAATAACATGGAACTAGAAATGTATGTATAGTAAATATATTAAACATTGAAACCACAAAAATTTCATTAATTTTTGTGGCTATTAGGACAAGAGGTTCCTAGTTCGATACTTTCTAAATTCAAGTGTTAGAGTAACCGGCTTTGTCTTTAACACCACATTGAAGCCCACAAAAAGTGGCGGATGGTTGCCTTGGCATCTGAAAATTGTTTGCAAGTTTCGATTGAAGAACCCTAAGAAAAGGAAAAGCTGATATTTTCAGACTTAAAATATTAATATTTTAGGTTCAAATTGATTTTTTATATATATTTATTCTAACTAAGACTGTTTTTCAGAACTATCTTTTGTATGGCAGCTATATTATATAGTTGTCCGATTTTGGTAGAATTATAAAACGAGAGCGTAAGTTAAAGTCGGCCCTGCCCGACTTCGAAATACCCGTTACTCAAGGCAATTAGTTTTTATTAACCCCATGCGGCTCAGATAAGTATGCAACGTTTTTTTAACTCTGCCATTTATTATCCTATCCGATCATGAAAATTTGTGAGATTGTACATATTGGCCACATGCACTACACTGCAAAATCTGAGCTCGAATCTCCTACAAATTGTAGGAGATATTCCACATATTTTATTGCGGGGGCGGGAGGGGGCGTGGCCGAAATTTTAAACAAACTTGATCTGCCTACAGAGCATACTAGCTTACATCTTAAATTTGGTTGCTCTAGCTCTTCTAGTCTCTGAGATCTAGGTGTTCATACAGGCGGACGGACAGACGGACATGGCTATATCGACTCGGCTATTGATCCTGATGAAGAATATATATACTTTTTGATATCGGAGATGCTTCCTTCTGCCAGTTACATACATTTGCACGACTTTAGTATACCCTTTTTACTCCACGAGTAACGGGTATAAAATCATAAAAAAAACCTACGATTACAAAGTTTGGAGACCATTGAAAAGAAAAAAGTTTTTCACACTAAAACTAGTTTTCCGACCGATTGTTCCTATGGGAGCTATGAGATATAGTCATCCGATCCGGTTGGTTCCGAGAACACTCTGTGCAAAAGTTCACCTCGATAACTTTAAAACTGAGAGACTAGTTCGCGTAGAAACAGACAGATGGACAGACGGTCGGACGGACAGACGGACGGACAAAGCTCAATCGACTCAGCTCGTCACACTGATCAAGAATATACATAGTTTATGGGGTCGGAAATGAATATTTCTATGCGTTGCAAACTTCTTGGAAAAATTATAGTACCCTTTGCAAGGGATAACAACAATTTATTATTTTTGTTTGTTTCGAGTCGGTGGCTAGTACTCTCATGTAATTAGATATTTTATTATATAAGCAATCTAAATGCATATATGTATATACTATATAAATTAAATGTTTACTTTGTTGTTTGTTTACTTTTCATTTTGTGGGGATCGAGCTGAGGACCTTTTCAATTTAATACGATTAAAATATCGTCTTATAGTATTCGTGTGATTACACGCCGCAGAGCCTTCTTAAACATATGGCTTAAATATTTGCTTGAAGTTTCGAAATGTGACACTATTTGTCTCTTTTCTTCTTCACATTTTCTATACGTCTCTTTCTCTTTAAGGAAATATTAAATATTTAGTTATGAATTAAACAAAGCCCCAAAGAGCCAAGCTGAGCTCCTCCCAGTCTGTTGGCTTGGTTGCTTCTAATATCGCTCAAGAGAAAGGATCCTATAGTTCAACGCCTAATCCGAACGGCAGAGTTTGAGTCCATTATAATGGTTATTTGCTTCAAAGCTGGTGGCAATAGCTTCTGCACAAAAAACAAATTTCGAGATATCAGGGATATTCAGGATTAGATTAATCCCAAACGTTGTCAAAAGTTGGCCAATCCCAGATTTTCTCATTCCAAGTACGAAAAGGATTGACTTGATCTCGTATATCTTGCATCTAGTTCGACTTTTGCTTGAAATTTCAATCCGAAGGTGGAGATAACATGCATTTTTTTTTAACTTGATTATATCTCCCCATATTTTTTCTGCGTATAGATGACACGCTACCCGGCCGCTACAATCAACATTATTTATCGATCCGAAAAAGAAGGGTGAATATCGGATACAAGAAAGATGAGCCATAAGCAAAACAAGCAATTTAGATGGGCAGCACTTGACTTACCTTAAGAGTTTGAGTGAAAATAGTTAGAGTGCAGAGTGTGAGGCCTAAAAGGGACCCACACATTATAGAAATTTCGGAATAAAAACTTACCACAAACAACAAATTATGCCATAGGCCTTGTCGGTATGTATGTTATAAATAATAACATAATATCGCCGCAAAAGTAAATCTGATTTCTATATCATTGACCCACTCATTAGGCAATCCATCAATATTGAAAATCGCAAAACATACTTAGGACTTCGTGTTCTTCGGTAGGAAAACACGAACACTCTACAAATTGAAATCGAACTCAGCCACTGCTAATGATCCTGTGTCCAGGAACCAGCTTACACCTTACTAACATTGTTCAAACAGGAATGCTGCAAATGCCTTCGATTTCCACATAGTTCCCCCCACTTTGGCTTACAATATTTTCACTTTCGTTAAACGGCTTTCATTTTCACCAGCCATCAATGAGAAAATCGTTTTCATTCGTTTCACATCAAAAGGTGGCAGCAACCACAATGGACAACTTCAGGTCCCACTTGGTAAGACGGCGACGTTGCCACAGTTAACTAAATAAACACTTTGCCATTTAATTGACTATTTGTGGTTGCTGTAAGCCAGCCAGAGTCAGCTGGCAGCATTTTCCACATTTTTCCACATTTTTAATTAATATTGTTACACACAGTTGCACACACACACACACACACACACACTCGCTCACTCCAGACGCATCAATGTGCTCAGCGCGTTGAAAAGTTTAATTGAAATTTAATTATATGGAGCAACATGTGTGAGGCAAATTGTGTACAAGAAGAACTCTCGGGCGCCCCTTCCCTTCCGTTGCCCCTTCTATCTGGGAGGCGTCCAGCCGCACCATCTCCATCTCGAACCAATTGAGCGTAAATAGCAAATTGTTTGTTTGCTTTTGTTTGTTTGTTGCTGGCGAAGCCACTTGAAATTTTATGCCATTATTTGGGTTTGCGCACGATTGATTGATTTATGTGAATGAATGACTAACTGAATGACTGACTGACTGATTGATAAAGTGAAATGGAGGTTTGCCATTAAATTTCATGCCTTGTGATGGGCAAATGTGGGAGCTAATCGAATTGTAAAGTTTGATTTTGGCATTGATGAGACGAGGGCAGGGAACTGTCAACTAGGACTAAACCAGATTTGGGCTTGCACTGGGATGGACTTTGGGGCAGATCTAAAATGAAGGTAGGAATCATGGAAGTTTGGATGTTTTTGAACTTTTCTTCCTAACAAATCACAGTTTTTTTTTTGGATTAGTTAGAAACTTCAAGAAATTGTTTAAAGCTGATTCTTTGTGTGTATTATGCTTCCTAGTTCAATTAACATTTTCTTCAGCATTAACTCTTAACTTGGCCGTCAATGTGTTTTCATACCCTTGCAGAGGGTATTTGGAAATGGTCCAGATGTTTGTAACGCATGGTATGAAACATTTCCGATATATATTCTTGATCAGCATGACGAGCTGAGTTGATTTAGGCTTGTCTGTCCGTTTTATGGTATATCCTCCGTCAGTTTTAAAGCTATCCAAACTTTGCACGAAGTCTTCTGGTACGAATACGCTGCACATTTGTAGAAACCGGCCGGATCGGATGACTATAACATATAGCTGCCATAGGAACGATCGGTCGAAAAACTAGTTCTGGTGAGAATAACTTATTTGGTTTCAATTGTAAGGTCTTGAAACTCCGTTTTTACTAGTTTTTAATGCTTCTGCATAATTCTGCAAAGTTTGGTTAAAATCGGTCTTCTTTATGGTATAGCTGCCATAGAATAGTAAAGTTAGAAAAAGTAAGAACAACTTTTTTGTTTTCATTGTAAGCCTCTTTAAAATATGCATATATTTATTTTATAAGTCTTTAAAGTTTTGTCAAAATCGGATGACTATAAGTTGTAGCTGCCATAGGAACGATCGGTCGAAAATTAGTTTTAGAGAGAAAAACTTTTTTGTTTTCAAAGAAAACGCCTCCAAACTTTGTATTTCTTAGTTTGCTATGCTTTCCCATAATTCCACTAAGTTTGGTCAAAATCAGACATCTATATAGTATAGATGTCATAGAAAAGAAGAGCCAGAAAAAAATGATATGATCTGGTACTCAATGTTATATTATTTCATATCATTAAAAGGCCGATATGATAAAGTTACTAATGATTTGTTCGAAAATATCAATCTGATATTTTCGAGAATATAAAATCTATATTAATAAGTTTACATTGATATTTTATAATGTCATTATGATACAACACATAAACGAGAGCGTAAGTTAAAGTTGGCCCTGCCCGACTTCGAAATACCCGTTACTCAAGGCAATTAGTGTTTAACAACCTCATGCGGCTCAGATAAGTATACAACGTTTTTTTTAACTCTGCCATATATTATATTATCCGATCTTGAAAATTTGTGAGATTGTACTTATTGGCCACATAGTGCATACTGCAAAATCTGAGCTCGATAGCTTACAAATTGTAGGAGATATGGCTATATCGACTCGGCCATTGATGCTGATGAAGAATATATATATACTTTATGATATCGGAGATGCTTCCTTCTGCCTGTTACATACATTTGCACGCTTTAGTATACCCTTTTTACTCTACGAGGAGTAACGGGTATAAAAATAAACTGAATATAGAACTTTTCACTGTGCTTTTAGTGGCTAAGTACCATTCATATTTTAGAGAATCAGAAAAAAAACATATAAATTTATTTTATTATAAAATTTACTTTACCTCTCCTTGTCTGGAGATCGAACTCTGGGCCTCTCGCCCTAAATACGAATGGAATGGTGTCTAATCGGACTGCACCATCGGACACGTGTGTGGCGACAAGCAAACTCTGAGCCTACTTAAAAAATTCGTTAAGTTGCCTGAAATTTCAAAATGAAACACCATTTGTCTCTTTCCAACTACCCAATTTCTATACGTCCCTTTATCTTTATGGTCAAAATGAAATGTTTCAGTTTCGAAGTAATTTGAAAAAAAGATATTTGCCGAAACATCAAATTAACCAGCCAAGTTGAAATTGATATCGACATTTTTGTTTTTCTCTGTGTAGTCTCGGTGAGAAAAACTTGTTTGTTTTCAGTGCAAATGTCGTTCATATTAATTAGAAAAACGTGCTGCAAGGGTATACAAACTTCGGCTCTCTGAAAGACCCCACCCGTTGAGCTATTCCTTTGACCTTTGCAATATTTCATACGCTCAGGTGAGTTTACCACCGCCTGACCCGCTTGGCTGAGTTTAAAGTGCGCGATAATACCAGAAGCATGTTGGTTCATTGCGTGTGACTTATGTGCCAAGCCTCTCAAATGATCTCAACTATTTATCATTTCTGAATCATTCAACAACAGCAAACTCACCCAATTTCCATCTAGTCTTAATTATTGAATCACTCTGATGAGTCTAGATTCTTGGAAAAATCAACTCTGCAGCTTAGGAAGCGTCTCTGGTGGGGAGGGGTGGTGTCATAAATTAGTTTCCATATTTTGTTTTTCTTCTCAGAGTTTATGAATTGCGCTTTAAGTAATTTTTCACTCGGGCATCCCATTCTGCCGGGGTTCTCTATGTAATTATGTGCCACTAAAGACAGCAGCCAAGCGAATGGGGGCAAGGAAAAGAGCGCACAAAAACAGACAGCAGAAAGGAAGCGGCAGACGACGACGACGAACAGTCAAACAAACAAACATTGAAAACAAAAAAGCTCCAGCTCAGGGCAGGCAATGACACTACGTTGGGCCAAGACGTGGAGAGCCAAGAGCTGTGGCCGGGCCGATTCACCTTGAACTCGAAAAGTGAACTTATCGGGGCACAGCGAATGGGGACTCTCTGGTTCCACTCCACTCCAGTCGTTATATGAAGCGTTGGAGCGTTATAACCAGGTGTGTGTGTGTGTGTGTTGGCAGAGGAACAGGTAACTCGTTACCTCGACTGACTGACTGACTGCAGCAGGCAGCCCGTTTCCTTTTGCGTACATTTCACTGCTCAAAGTTTTGTGCGTGTGGTGCACCTTTAACAGGTTTTTCATTTAAAGTTGGCAGAAAAAAAAAAGTGCGGAAATTGTGTGCCTTTGGATTTCACTTGCCAAGGTTAGGCGACCCAGTTAAAGTTATTAAAATTATATTTATTATCTCACTTTCTCAACGAAGTGACGACATGTTAACGCTAAATGCATGTGCTCTTAAATGTTTATGGCTTCATCGATTCGTGTGCTTGTATGTGCTCTTAATTGCATTTAATTCGCCATAAAACGGTTGCCCCAAAGGGTTACCAAAATTGAAAACGTGCTGAGCATTTTAAAGATACGATTTGTCACAAAAGCTTCGTCTTTCGCCGTCACATCTATCCCCGCCCAACGAGGGGCAGCTGTTGTCCGCTTACACTTGCAGTTTGTTGACCCGGTTAACCTTCCTTACCAATTTTTCGTATAAAGTATAAATGTGTCACATTTATTATGAATTAAGCCCAACCACCTACGTCGCTCGACAGTCTTTACACTTATTTTGTGTTTTTTTATTTCTGACAAGGTTCACGCTACGTGCTTTAGCTGGCTGGCTGGCTGGCTGGCTTTTGTGTTATTTGCATAAGGAATTGAAGTATGCAGTATACTTGAATTTCTGACATTTCACATCTGAGAATCGAGAATCGCAAAGCAAATTGAACTTCAAGTTGAATAACCTAAATAAATAAATATTAAATGCACATGTAATGCCACATCGGTGCTCGATTTTAATTATGTGTAAGTATGTTTGCAAGTGTTTGTTCACGCAAGTCAAGAGTGCGCCTCGCGTAAATCTTTAATGCCGAAGACCAAACTATTTGCACAGCTGACAGAAACAGCAAAATTGAGTCAATAGTTGACATCGATTTAGGGGTACAAATCGTTGAAGAGGTAAATTAGTGTGATTATAGATGCCCTAATTAAATTTGACGATTTTAGGGAGACAAATATACTTTCTAGATTTCTGGAAATTCGCCCTTAAATTATTTGCTTTTCTTAATTTAAAGAAAATAACTTGTTTTTAGACTGTTTTTTCTTAAAGCTAAATAATTTTTGAATTTTATAATAATTTTATAATTTTATCCTTAATTTAGGACAGATTTACCCTTGAGTTAAGAAAAGAAATAGGTTGCACGGCGTCTTAAAATTTAGTAAAGCGCCATAAACGGAAAGCACGTTATTTAAATATAGGAAAACAATTTAAATATTCGCCCTAATATTTATAAAAGAAAAAAAATAGAGGATAGGTTACATTGTATACCCTTGCAGCACGTTTTCTAACGAATTTGAAGGACATATCAACTGAAAACAAACAAGTTTTTCCCAATAAGACTACTTTTCTGACTCTACTTTTATATGACAGCTATACTATTTAGATGTCCGATTTCGACCAAATATGGCAGAATTATGGAGAAGCATTAAAAACTAGTAAATAATTAGTTTGGAGACGTTTGCATTAAAAACAAAAAAGTTTTTTCCACTAGAACTAGTGTTTCGACCGATCGTTCCTATGGCAGCTATATGTTATAGTCATCCAATCCGGCCAGTTCCGACAAATGTGCAGCGTATTTGGACCAGAAGACTTCGTGAAAAGTTTGGTGGCGATAGCTTTACAACTGACGGAGGAGATAGCATAGAAACAGACGGACATGGCTATATCGACTCAGCTCGCCATGCTGATCAAGAATATATATACTTTATGTGGTCGGAAATGCTTCTATGCGTTACAAACATCTGTACAATTTCAATATACCCTCTGCAAGGGTATAATAATCTAGAAAGTCGCACTAAGACTTAGAAAAATATAAAAAACAAGTAAGGGCGCTGCAGTCGAGTTTCCCGACCACAAAATACCCTGTTCATTTGATTTCATTAATTTGTTTTTGAATTTTTGAAGATGAATGTAACAAAATTATCAACCCAAATGTAGGCAACACTTTTTTCTAGTCCTGACCAACAACTGGGGGGGAGAATATACATATACTATATACTTTGTGGGGTCGGAAATGTTTCCTTCTCCCTGTTTCATACATTCGCACAACTTCATGATCCCCCTTTTCCCATTTTCAATATAAAAAACCACTTGTAATTCTGAAATACGAGTTCCCAGCTCTCGAAGTATTTAAGGGGCAACTGATATTCGTCTTGCTAAGTGTTTAACATTTGACTGGGTTCTTTACTGATTCTCAGCGAATGCTTGAGATATTCTAATGCGCCAAATTACCTTAACATGTTGAAGGATCCCCGAGGTCCCGAGTTTAAATCCGAGATAAGTAAGTGTTTTTCAGAAAGAAAAGACTTTGGTTGAACCAACGGGAAGAAGATGTACCCAATAGAGAAGCCAGCTGTTTAAGAAGGTGGGTTAAGCTTTGTCTTAATGTTACTTAAACATTCTTTGAGCTGTTATTTAACTGGTTTAAGTTCTCAGTATATTTGAATATCTGGAAATTAATTTACAGCGCTATGGCCAGGTGTGGTGCAGCGGGTAGTGTGTGTGCCTCGGGAGATCTGATGTTAATATTTTTTCTTTAAGACTTATACTCCCGGTCTCCTTTACCAGCCGTTGGCGCCAGTTCTGAAGTAAGTAGCCTGTGTAGTAATTACTAGCAATCGCTACCTAATCGGTTTACTAGTAAGTACAGCAGTATGTACCTATGATTGGGTACCGACTGGAGTTCCATTTTGATAAAGCAGCGTCCGTTGCAAAGTTAATGAAGCCTGCAGCAGCTGTGATAAAGTTAACAAGACAAAGAAGATGAAGAAGAAAAAGCAAAACAAAAGCTTTAACCAATTTTCAAGAGTCCTTTAAATAGTGGATATGTGCATAGGTTAAGGTTTTTCAAACTTCTTCTTCCCATTAATATTGTTCCACTGTCCCTTCATAAATGTTTCAATCAAACTGTCGTCAGTAAATCTTCAGTGGCCCAGACGACCATATGTCGGCGGAATTCATAAAAAATTTATGAGTCACGACCCAATGCATTATTTATACAAGCGAAAAACATTGAACATTTTTGATAAATTATAGCATTGAAAAGACACTTTGTCCACCAAAAAGGAAAACACGAAATCCGCGCATTGCTTGAAAAAGAGAAAAACCAAACCTGAAAACTGTTGATTGCATAATGCAATGGAAACACAACTAACTGTCTGTTGTGGTTGACTCCCAGCCGATGATGATGATGGTGATTGGCCATATTAGGTGACTCCCCGATATATTTGCAACAGTTGCAAGCTGCGATGGTTCCGCCTTTTGAATGGTTCACCACAGATTTTTGCCTTCTTCAAACGACAAAAATGTCAACGAGTGGCAAATCGTTTTTGTGCTTTTAAGGAAATTACATTGCACAAACCGTTGATGTTGTTGTTGTGGTTTTTGTTGTTTGCTAATAAACTTTAGTGGAATATTAGCCAAGGCTACAATCTTTGTGCTGGCTTATAAAAATGTTTGCCAAATGGCGCGCATGGAGAGCACTTACAATGGATTGCAGCTAGGATCGGTGCAGTGCAGTGCGGTTCGGTTCGGTTCAGTTGTGTTTGGGTTTGTTTGGCTATTTTAGCCTGGGGCGCCGCTCTCTTTTGTATTGCGTTGCTGATTTCTGCCTTGGCATTGTTTGTTTCGCAATCAGCCACCACCCCACCCCATACCCATCCCCTCCCCCACCACCACTCACTCCCACAGTTCAGTTTCTTGTCTTGTGTGCCATAGAATATGCATGTTTCAATTATGGCGCTCAAAAGACCGCCCAGCCAGTCAGCCAGCTCGCCACAAACAATAGATGAATAACTAGACAAGGGGAGCAGGGAGTGCAAAAAGAAATCTGCAGTGCAAATGGAAATTTATACACATCGAAATGAAACCAAACAAAAGACTCAAACAAAATGCTGCAAATACTCATAGAATGGCCTAATGCATTTTTCCACTTTTCTACATTCATGTGTGTGAGTGCGATTATTATACTCTTGCAGAGGGTATGGTAAAATTTATATCATGGCTGCCATAGTTCGACTTCTTATGCGTTCAGTACAAGGACTTAGCCATAGTTGATATTTTGGAGTATTATTTTGACGATAAAATAAGAACGAAAAACCTGGATCCCACCAAATAGTATTTGTATTTTCTATTAGTTCGACAAGGTAAATCCTGAATTGGTAGATTTTAAACCATAAATTCCCGAGTCTGATTCGAACCGGTTCAAGGCCGGAATTGCCACAGAGTGCTCACATTTAACCGAACGTTAAGCCAAACCAACTGTGATAAAATTGCTGAGCCTAAACATGATCACACGATTTCGGTTAGATTCGAAAAAAAAAAATGCAATTCAAAATCTGATCTGATGTCTTGCCTAGTAACTTGATTAGTTATCTAATCGAGACATTGCGGAATACTATACGATTCGAAATAAGTCACAGTTTGGTAACTGGTGCGGGCACGCTTTGACCAAACAAAACTTTTTTGGTCACTGTTTGGGTCCTGTTTGGTCCCGTTTGGTCATTGATTTGGTCACTTTTTTGGTCACTGATTTCGTCACTTCTTTAGTCAGTATTTAAGTCACTGCGTGGTCACTGTTTTGATCACTGTTTCGGGCACTGTTTGGGTCATTGTTTTGGTCACTGCTAAGTCACTGATTCAGTCAATTGTTCGGTCACTGTTTTGGTTACTGCTTTGTCTGTTGTTTTGGTCAGTGTTCTAGTCACTGTTTTGGTCAGTGTTATAGTCACTGTGTTGGTCACTTTTTTGTCACTGTATTAGTCACTTTCTGGTCACTCCTTAGTCATTTTCTGGTCACTGTTTAGGTCTCCCTTTAGTCACTTTCTGGTCACTGTTTTGGTAACTGTTTTGGTTTGTGTTCTGGTCACTATTATGATTTGCTCACTTTTTTGACACTGGTCACTTCTTTAGTCACGGCTTGGTCACTGCTTTAGTCACTACTTGGTCACTGTTTTGGTCAGTGTTGTGGTCAGTTTTCTAGTCACTGCTTTGGTCTCTGCTTTAGTCACTATTTGCTTAAGATTTGGTCACTGTATTGGTCACTTTGTTGTCACTGTATTATAAATTTTCAGGTCCCAGTAATGGTCACTCTTTTGTCACTTCTTTGGTCACTGTTTTGGTTAGTGTTTTGGTTACTGCTAGTTCACTGCTTTAGTCACTATTTGGTCGGTATTTTGGTCAGTGCTTTGGTCACTCTTTTGGTCACTGTTTAGGTCAGTGCTTTGGTCACTGATTTGGTCACTGTTTCCCTCATCTTCCCCACCCACCAATACACAATAACCCACCTGCTGCTATGGCTTACTTGCAAAGGTAAAATATGCTGACATTGCAAAGTGGAAAGCGTAGCAAAAGTAATCTGTCGCAAAGACTTGGACTGAACCGAAACCATCACCCAAAAACCTTCAACCTCAAGCTTTCGAGCGTTAATTATTGATCAATTTAGGTGCGAAGTCCTGAGCCGGAGCTCCGCAACAGAACTTACAAGTTTGCAGCCTTTATTTAAACATCTTGAAGAACTTACTAATAGTTTGAAAAATTAACTGATTTACTTTGAAATGTAGGACAATATCATAGGTTATAACGAGTAGTTCCTGATTTGTGATTTATCAAATATTGCTAAATTGCTCCTAACCAAAGACCAGGAAGGTATAACCAGTGGTCAGATGGAACCATTTGGATATTATACCTATATATTTGGATTATAAGCATACTTTGCATTCATTTATGAACTGTATCCTCTTCGAACTTAAATTCTCATTGCTTAAACCGAAAATACATCAAGAACGAGTTAACAAATAACAAATTATAAATACATGAAGAAATATGAGCCGCGAGTGTATAAAATGTGCGACCTTGCTGACGTTTTTTTCCGTTTCTTTTCAATATTTTTTATTACGGGATTGGATTGCCAAGTATTTATGCATTGCTTAGACTATTTTCGCAACTATTTTTACAACTTGACATAGAAATTCTTGTGCGCAAAATGTAGCTAAAGACGCCGCTAAGTAGGCTATGCAAAGTGCCTGCTCAATCAAAAGACCCGTCAGCACTCCTCTGCACCCTGTGGACACCTTTCAATTTACTTCGCCACCGGTCCAGTCTGTTAAGGGCGGGTCCACATCCGCAACGGTGAAAAGCTCTTTCCAAGCAACTTGCCACGCAACTCAACACAAAATCCCCATTTTTTACGCACGACCTGGAGACGGGTCGGCAAACGGGAAACGCAAACGGAAGTCATTTATTTTAGCTCACGACATAACAATGAAAATGGCATCATAATTATAAGGCCCAAAGGAGACCAAGTCGAACCAAAACATATTTTCATTATTTTTGCCAGTATTTGGTTTGCTTCCGGTTTGTCCGGTCTTTTGGATTCCAGCTTAAACATTTCCGACTGCAACTGTCATTGTTTGGCCCGAAACATAATTGCAATGGGTTGGCGCTGCCGGAGCTACAACTATTTCAGCCCATTAATTATGCAAATGTTTTTTAATATTGCTAAAAAGCAAACTGACAGAGAATGCAGCCTGTCAATTTGTCTAATGGCTGGGCTCCTCGACTCTCCGTCCACGGACAAATCGGGTCAGGCTTTTGGAAAAAAGTTCAAAATATTAATTAACCTACATAATCGGCAAAAAAAAACAAAAATAACAAAAATTGAATGAATAACAACAATAACTCGGGTTACGTATTGCGTTGTGGTACATTAACCTTCCGAATGGCGAAGTCAAAACAAAACAACAAAAATTATTGTATAAAAGCGAAATTCGAAACATGAATCATCCACATTGCTTGAATAAACTAAATCCCCAATTTTATATTTCGCTTTTTCGGCTCACTTTTTTTTTTTTGTTTATAAGGTAATTTATTGAGGTAAAGCGATACTAAAGGTTTGCGGTATAATTTTGGTCAGCGCAAAAAAAATGTTTCGATTTAAGTCTATAGACATTGGCAACAGCAGACGTCATCGAACCATCGCCAGCTACGTCACGCCATTCGTGTAGATCGTAAATTAAAAGAGCTTTGAATATTATTTAATTGCTTATTTGGGCATATTTTGAATGTTTAGGAATTTAATGCATTGATCTTTATTTTGCCAAGAGACGAGACAAGATATTTTAGAAAGATGTAATTGAGTTGTTTTGAAAGAGTTAGTGAACAATCACAAAATCATATATCGATATATACACGGCCAAGTCGCAATTATTGTTGTGTGTGTTTGTACATCAACCAGTATTTTCCACTAACTTAAAAAAAATATAAATAAAACATCCTGATTATCTATAAAAGTGGGAAGATGTGACATTTTATCATTGATCGGTAAAATCGGTTCGTATTTGTTGACTTTTGACTCCGTTCCGATTCGGTTTTGAAAATGTAATATAGCTTTAAGATTGATTATTCTCAATTTCTTAAATGTAGCGAAAAAAAACTCCTTTATTTTTGCGTCAGTTGAGTAAATTATTTTATTTATGAAATGCTCATTAAAGAAGTTCGAATATATGAAGCATCTTTGCATAATATAGTCTGCGAAATAACTAAGATATGTCGCTTTTGCTAGTAAGTACATGAAAATTATACATACAGTGACATATTTGCAGGGCTGCTAAGCAAAATAAATATCCGGCTCACTGGTTCGAACCGAAAATAACCAATGGCTGTAGTTCCGATATTTAAGGATCGAGGTATTTGGGAGAAGGTTTTGGTTTAAACCTTGGTGCAGTCATTTTTTTGAAATTTGTAATCATTCCTGTGTTCTAAAAATCACATTCGACCTAATGACTACACAAATCGTTAGAGAATCGCGTGGTTTTTTTGTCTGAATCGGTTAGTTATAATAAATAAATAACTGTTTAGTAATATTTAATTTCGGAGTTCTCGTTACAAAATATTACCAATGTAATGTTAGACTCTTTCTTTTGACAATTATTGGCTTGGAAACAGAGGCTATTATGGGGGGGAATTTTATAAGTAATTCAAAGCGCTTTTCTTGGTTTGCTATTTCACTTTCCTGCCCATTTTAGGAGGCATTCGCACCAAGGCTGCCAACCTTTAAAATTATCCATGAGGTTAGGTCCGGGGGATCGAGCCCATTGTAAAATCCAAGGATCGGTTCGCCCACCGGTTCTGGTTCGAACCTTGGTTCGCTTGTACATAAGAGAACAGTTTGACTTTTTATTAATTATTACGTTGAAAATTAAACATATATACCTTCTATCCATATGCTTAATCACAATGATCATTACTTAAGTTATTTCATTTATGAGCTTTTAAAAACGACTTAGTTTAGGTTAATTAACCATATCTGTTTCACGACCTGTTCATCTATACTAGCTCTTAAATCAGAAAGAACAAACTTAAGTATTGAAAATGCTTGTTCAACAAATACCTGAGTTGCTGGTAAAGCTAGAGTAGTAAAAGCAATATTTTCAAATTTCTCAAAATTTCAAAACATTTGTCGATGTATGTAATCTTGGACAATTTTCCAAGGAATCTAAAACATTATTCACAGATTTTATATTTGATATTAGTTTATTACTTTCATAAACTTCTCGTCGTCGCAATCAGAGCATAAGCAAATTAAATTGGTGAACCGAACCTCATTTTTCGAAAAAGTGGTCCGGCGGTTCGGGTTCAGGTACGAGGAGTCAAAAATGTACGGCGCCTGGTTCATGGTCCGGTTCGCGAACCGAACCGGCTCTCAGGGATTCGGTTCCCGACCGGTTTGCAGCCTTAATTCTCACTAAACCAACCATATAACTGATGAAGTCGCTAGGCAGAGGGATAAAGGATATATTTCTGCATCATTAACTTATAATAGTGATTTTTAAGTTTAGACAGTGTTTAATATATCCACATATAATGGTGGAAATGGTATTATTGAGCATTTTGTTACATTATTTTCTTTCATTTATTACTTTTCCAGTGCTACAAGCTAATAGAAACTTATGAATAGGGCACTCGTCACAAAAATAGACAATTACACCATACTGATATAATCCCTAAATGTAAATGAATTAAAATTAACATTGAGAAAGACATTATGAGAAATATGTAGAAATACAAAATAAATATTGAAAATAAGTCTTAAAAGCTTATTTTTAAAATGTGCAAATTGTTGTCTTTAAATTGTGCGGCAGATTGTTTCAGATTGTTGTTTGAGTTCAGAACTACAAACAAATGCTAAACTGTATAATAATTTTTTCAGTGTGCAAGTACATATGTAAAATCTAAGATGTTGGACTTGAAGATTTTCGTAAATTGCAAAGGCGGGGTAAAAATGTAAAATAATATTGCTCTGCCTGCAGTGTCTAAAGAGCATTTTCAACCTTTTGTTAATGTAAATTAAGTAAATGCCGCCTCCGCTTCAAAGATTCCAAGTTGCAAGCACCAAGAGTACTTAGCCTCACAAGAAATGTTATTTAAATATGGTCGAATTAAGTGGAACTTGTTGCAACTTACAATAGTTTAATATCTGAGAAATTGAGGGAATTGGCTGTGTTACGTTTACATTTCAATAATTCTCATTTTCGCTGTAAAACATACATTTTTCAATTCTTTGGTCAATCTGTTGTATTTTTTTCACTTGTATGCTATTATTAGGTATTTTTTTAAAGTGTTTTCTAGCTCTCCGTCTGCCGGCGTTGACATTTGACAGCTTTTGGAAAACAATGAACTAATTTAAGCATCGCAGTTGTCATACATCAGTGTTGAGGGAAAAACTGTGCGCTACTTTTAAAGATTTTGGTTTCTCCTCTCGTGATACATATTTAAGCTGCATGTACGCAAAACCGTATTGAAAGCAAAAGAAAAATTAATACACATAATGCTTCCGGCAAAACATGAAGAAGAAAAATAAAATAAATGAAAAACTACATAAAGCAGCAGCTGCCGCCCGCAATCAATTTTCATGGTTAACCGAGCGAGGGGCCCGATCTTTGCTCGGAACTAATGACAAGTGAGATAAATCTTTGGAAAGTGCGCGTAAACAGCAAAATATGAGAAACACGCACTTATTTTAATTTGTGGGAAGACCATTTTGTCGTGGAGAGAAACAACAAATTAAAGACAGGGGCAACAAGTCGCATTGATCAACCGAAATCGTGGCAGCAGTAAATCTCAAACAAAAGAATCTCACAAATTTGCCTGCCTTGACCCCGTCCCAAGTTTTGTTGCCACAAAAAATGACCGAAAATCCCCTAAATGCAGTTAGCGGTTGCCGCAACATTTGCCATAAAAATATAAATAAAAATAAAAGTGAAAATGCAATTGTCGCCAAATGGTGCAGAGGCCGTTGAAGACCTGCGGCCTTAACTGAGGCATCAGCGGCATGGGCATGGGCATGGGCGTGTGTGTGTACGTATATGGCCAACCACATTCAGTCACAGGGGATGCATTTGTCACAGTAACCCGAGGGCTCTCAAAAAAAAAGGCCATGCATAACTTGCCCACCCAAACTGAGCTGCAAAAACTATAAAATATTTTTAGTGCCAAGAGCTTAGATTTTTATTTTTCTTTGGCTTTTACACGGTCATGTAAAAAATGAGGAAAACTACACACACATTTTTTTTGCAAAAAAAAAAAAAAAATGTCACGGCCATGCCAGATATGCGAGAAGTGAAGTAAAAGCAATAAAGTGCACGTCAAACATGGTAAAGGGAAACGAACAACATCATGAACATCAGCGGTTACTGCAGAGTGAAGTATAGTAATTCCAGGTCGAATGAACAGAAGGACTTCACTAAAAGTTAAGACCTATGGATTCAAAAAAAGAAAAAGTCTAGCATTTGACAGTTTTTTCTCTCAAGAGTTAAAGCAATGCCGCAGGCTGTGTTGCAGTAGTAGATTGGGTTCAACCCCGTCCATGCATCATCTGTACAAAAATGTTTTTATAGATGTTCAAGCGAAATGCGGTGTTCTTAAAAATGTTGCCTTTTGTACTAGTCCCCTGGTGATAATTTAGGTTCTTGCCATCCAAAATTATTGAGCAAGTATTGCTCTGTTTCTTAAGACATCTACACTAAATTTTATGCACCCTCTCTTGCTCTATCGCGCTGACTTTCTCCGCTCACACTACACCACAACTTGCTCTATAAACAGTAGCCTGTTTGGGGACTAACTAGTTGCAGACAGATTAGTGCTTTTTGCACATAAACATTTACTTAACAGTGAAAAAACACAGAAAAAATATCCATTTGGGAAGGATGTGTCCTAAATATCCTTTTAATCATCCAACGGAGCTAAAAAATCATCCAAAGGATGATCCTTTTCCATATGCTTTGGATGATTTTGAGCTCCTTTAGATGATTAAAAGAATATGTAAGACGTATTAATCTCAAATGGATTTGGGAAATCATCCAATGGATATGTTTTCATATCCTTTTTTCTCTCTGTATAGTTTAGGCTCATTTGTTGCTGTCTTTTATGTGTGCTGTGCTGAGTGAAAAAGGGCCTTCTTATAAGACAAACTTACTTGTTTGCTCCCGCAAAAGAAATTTCTATTCAAACAAATCAAAAAATCCAAAAATAAGTCAATAGTACAGTGAGTACGAAAATTATAAAATCAAGTTAAAAATTCTTATTTGAAGAACTGTTAGAGAGTGCTTTGGAATAGGTTAAGTAAATTTCAAATTATTTTAAATTCTCTGTAATCATAGTTCTCAGTTGTAAATCCGTTTCACTCTCAAAATAAGTACACTATGTTCTCTGTTGAAGTCTAATTCTTTAAACAATATAAGAGTACTTCATGGAAGTACAATAAAGCTTTTGCCAAATTTGTTCCTAAAATACATTTTCCGTATTTAATTTAAGAAGCCTGGAAAGCTCGAAGGTCTACAAATGAACCAAAGACCATCTACCTTCGCCTCGTTAGAAAAGTGTTAGAAGAAGTTGAGAAGTTCAAGAACAGATTCAAATAAAACGAGAAAGACAAGCTTACTTAGTCTGTGCCGAAGTTTTTATACCCTTGCAAGTGCTCGCTTAAATGTTTTAAAAAAATACTCTTTTTCCCATTTTCCGACCGATCGTTCGTATTGGAGCTATATGATATAGTCATCCGATTTGGCCAAAAATTTGTCAAATTATGTGAAAGCACGTGAAACAAACAAATTCAAAATTGCAGAATGCTACCATTAAAAACAAAAAAGTTTTTCTAACTAAAACTGTTTTTGAGACCTTTTTTTTTGGATGGCAGCTATACCATATAGTTGTCCGATTTTGATAAAACTTGGTAGAATTATAAAAAAGCATAGAAAACCTACGATTACAAAGTTTAGAGACGTTTCCATTGAAAAGAAAAAAGTTTTTCTCACTAAAACTAGTATTTCGACTGATTGTTTCTATGGGAGCTATGAGATATAGTCATCCGATCCGGTCGGTTTCGACATATTAGTAGTGTGCAGCAAAAAGAAGACTGTGAAAAATTTCAGCTCGATAGCTTCATAACTGAGATACTAGTTCGCGTAGAAACTGACAGACAGGCGGACGGACAAAGCTCAATCGACTCAGCTCGTCACCCTGATCAAGAATATATAGAATTTATGGGGTCGGAAATGAATATTTCTATGCGTTGCAAACTTCTGGGCAAAATTATAATACCCTTTGCAAGGGTATAATAAAAATCGCATTTTTCGTTGCACACTTTTAAGACAATTGATTCACGATTTTCAACATCTATAAGCACGAAAGGATGTTGATTCTAGATTCTTTAGTTCTCATTTCAGTATACTAGCAGTCGTCTTCGATTCAAGAATGTTGCGTACTTAATAAAAGTACTTTCAAGAACAAAACATACGGAAAATTGTAATTAAAAAAAAAAGATCTAGTACCTTCCTACCTTTGCCTGCTTTCAATGCTTGACTACCTGTGCAATTAGCGTCTTAACTTATCGTCAAATCAAATCATTGAGGCAAGCACATGAAAAGCGGTAAAATTACATTTCCACTTTGTCAAGCGTTGAGCAGTGAGCAGTTCATTTGCAATGAAAATGCAATTTTCACAACGGGACTTGTAAATTGTCACGAATCTTGTACGCGGAAGCCTAAGCCTAAAATAAAGAAAGTGCAGCAATTGCACCATGTAAACGCCTTAATGATTAATTAGCCATAAGAAATACCGTTTCTTCTTTGTCTGCCTATGCACCTCCTCCTACTCTTCCTCATCTTAATAACTTGATAAATTGTGTGAACAAATCAAGCAGGGGGGTCGGTCCAATGGCATTTATCATTCAACAACTTTAACTTGTTGATAATGTTTGACTAAATACAAAAACGAATTATAACTAATAAGCGTGTTTAATGCCATTGTTAGGCAAATTAGCTGTCCCAAGACATATTTTGATATCGAATGCTTCTTCTGTGGTATTCTGTTTGATGATGAGGTTTAAAAAAAAAAAAAAGTCCGACAGCTACTTTATACGGTCGACACATTGAAATCGAGTGAGTGGAAAAAAGCGACGGGAAAATAAATTCGAAAATTATGCAAATTTCTTATTAAGATTTGTGAGCTGTGCATTTGTTTAATGTTGTCGCTTTTACTTAATGATGAGGCAAAACATTGATTTGTGGGGATAACCAGAGATAGCACACAAACACTCCCGGTGATGAATGGCCAGGAGTAGGGTGTGTGTGTGTGTTATTGCATGAGAGAGCACACACACTCGGGGCATTTTTAGTTTATCAATTTGCTAAAAACAATGCACAATATCTTTGGGCCACATACGGAGCGCCACTTAACCCAATTAACTTGATATATGCATAGCATGCATATTTAATTTGGGTCGTTGTCGTCGCTAGCCTCCGAGAGAGAGAGAGAGAGCGAGCGAGGGTCGCTCAATAGCACCAATCATCAGCGGGTAGCCCTTTAAAGTTGTTGATTTGATTTGATTTTGTTTTCTTGCATAAAATTACAATAAATTATGCTACGATTTTGCTTATGACAGGTGCGTGTGGCCAGAGTTACGAGTTACGATCTCTGTTATTGCTTTTGCCTTCATTTCTGATGGCTTTGGACAAATGCTGTTTATTTGGTGTTTGGTATTTTACACTCTTGTGTTTGTTTAATGTGGTTTCGACTTGATTGAAAGATTACGCAAATGAATGTCAGCCATGAGATTAACTTGTTAGATTTAATTATTTGTGTGCTGAAGTGGCATTAAAGTTTTGTTCGGTTTGAACTATTTCAGGAGGGTGAGAGAGATGGAGAAGGAGTGAAAGTTTTGCGGTGGCTGCTGAACCTGTCAATCAAACTAAGTAATTTAATTCATTTTAAGAGAAGCAGCTGGCTGAAATACAGCTGAATCAAAGTTTAGTCTGTGCAAAATTCACAATATATATACAAAGGTTTACGGTTTTTTTTTTTTGCAAAGTTTCAGCATTTATTGTTAAGAATGGCTGTCAGATACCAACAAAATGGCTGACAGACCTCCAGTTTAATTCGTATAGAATTCAAACCATTTTGTACTGAAGATTTCTATCGTATTTTGTTTCATCTAAAAAGCTATAATTTAGTAAGAAACATTCTTAAGTCGAAAGACTTAAGAACAAATGGCCTTGAATCTAGTACATTTCATACTTACAATGTACCTAAAGTTTAATACAAAATAGACTTACAATGCTAGCTCGGTCTAGCCGGTCAATCCTGACTATAACATACTCTGTACCAACTAAATTATTTGCTCAGCATAAATTTTGAAGATGCAGTAGCAACTGAAGGCAGCGCTGCTACTGCGCTGCAGCAGCGAACAGTATTTTGATCATAACTCAACAACCGTTCGTCCAATCTTCGCCATTACTTTGGCGGATCAATAAGTTATTCCGATTGCTAAACATGTCTAGAAGGTACGAATCATCTATCTTTAAAACTATGGGAGATATGACGCTTTTTCCAAATTGCGGGAACGGTAGGGGGCGTGGCCAAAATTGAAAATAAACTTAATCTGCCTGCATATATAACAAGTTTTTGTCACATACACGCCAACCCTCAATCTCATATCACCTCCGGTGCAGAGTATAAAAAAGAGTGAATCCGTGTGCTCTTCAAATTCCCAACTGGTTGTAGCACTTTTCTAATGGACTAAATGCAGATTTGTGAGCTACAGTAATACTATGTATCTTGGTATGTGGTTAATTCAATGCCCTGTAACATTTCTAGCCTTGTTTGGCTACATTTGGTACTTCTTTGATTCCGTGACTCTTGTTGTGTTTCAAGAATGTATTTAGGTCGATATTATTCATTATCGAATGAAAATTTTGTTCGGTAAAATTATATTATAGTTTAAAATATATTTACAATATCCCGAGTCAGACATAAATTAAGTATTCAGCTGGTGAAATAATCATTCCTGATTTAAACCTGTAGATTTTAGCCAGCTCGAAACCAGCCACATGTACTAAAACCGCAAGGCACTACGTTGTTGTTGTATGAACCTAAACATAAAACGGTTTCTAAAAAACCCCCGTTTGAATGCATTTATGCAAACAAACTTTTTAGTCACCGTTAATAGCAGCGGGGAGAGCATCTCTCACACTAAAAACGGCAAGACCATGGGGACCACACACACACAAAGGCGACTTTCTGTTTCTACGCTGCCAATCTTTGTTTTTGGGCGCATTTTGCTTTGGGATTCCCAAACGGTTATGCCTCCGCTGGCATGGAGAGACTTCTTAGAAGCGTTCACTTGGTAGGCATTGATCGCTGATGATAGAGGGTGGTTCCTCTTAAAACAGCTGTACGATCTACCAGCTTCCTTTGTGGTGTTGTGTCTCAGTTTAAAGTTGTGAGAAAGCATAACTTGACCTCGAGCCGGCTAAAAACTGCAGGTTTACTTTTGAACCTTTTTCAAGGTTGTGTTGGAAGGAAATTCGATTTCCAGTTTTCTTAAACTAAAGATAAAGCTTATCCTCAGTAATTAACTCAAATGGCCATCGTAACCAACGTTTAATGTAATACCTGACCTAGTAACATGATTTGCCTATTGGCTTGCTGCCTTTCTAGAAAAAATATGTTCCCCCAACCAATACAGTTCTTCATATTATATAAGCAAAAAGATCTTTGTGTTGCAATTTTCACATATTGTGTTGCTTTCGTCACTAGCTTGACCTGGTGGCACTCTGCAAACCTAAATATATTTTGTTTTTAATCCTCTCAAAGATTACATGGCAAATCCTCCACGAGAGCACACCGCACATGTTGGCCTGATTCTATTTAAGGTACAAAGCGACGAGTAGTTGCAGCACAGTTCATAGCCGACAACTGTCTACCTACATTTAGAATTTGAACCAATTTTACATTTAGTAATGAGATTAACTCAGATACACACAAAGCCACCCTCAGCCGGGTTTCAACTAAATTGAGTTAGTAATTCCGTTTCTTCGTTTAAGTAATTAAGCAGATTACGAACTGTTTCACACATATCAAAGTACACAAGTTAAGTTGAAAATGCACCGAAAAAGGGTTTAAAGTGAATTGAATGCCCATAAAACGAAACCATTGTAAAAGCGCACGCAAAAGAATTCATTTAAAATACTTGAAGAAAAGAGAGATTCAGTTTTGACATCTTCTTGGGGCATGTGCGATCCCACGATAAATCATATGGAGGCACACAATTTGCTTCCGCCTGGCTCTCGGAAAGCGTTCCAATTAATGTGGAAAAATAATAATAATAAATGGTCTGTATACCATGCACTTTCAAGTGCTGTCAAAAACAAAAAACTAAGCGGGAGGGAGAAACTACAGCTCTCTGACACCCGAGGGTCAGTGCTGGGTAGCAAGGCGAAGTTTGATAAATTATGCTTAATGCAGCGGAGAAAAATTCATTTAAATTAGTTTATTTTCAAATTGATTTCAAAAAAGCAAACGCTCCCAAGTTCGTAACAACCTTCGAAATCCGCTTAGTGAAGACAGCCGACCCACACACGCACACACAACGTTTTCGTTTGATTGAAAGTCTGTCAAGTCAATTGAGAAAAATTAAAAAGAGCCGCCAATTCCAAAAGTTTTTAATTGTTTCCGAAATGGTCATACCACTGATAGCTGCGACAACAACAAAAATCTATATAAGTTTTAGGCAAATAACAAATACCAACAATTCGGATGGTTTTTTTATAAATATGCATGAAACTTGGCTAAGCCATAAAACCCACAAATAGAGCCAGGTAGTCGTTGAATCGTTTCTTCGACTGGCTTGCCTTGTCGCACTCTTGGTTGGGAAAGGGGCGGAGGGACGGGAATTGGGAAGTGCGACGTATTTGGTAGTATTTAATATGTATCGCATTAGTCCACACTTTTACTTTCTGGCCATAAAGAAACGGGAGTTATTAATGAAGGTAGCTTAACTAGGTGATGAAATTTGAAACGAAGCTTAGGGATTGTTGGTGAGAAGTAGTGGCAATTTATTGCATGAGTTCTTTATGACCATGGATAATTAAAAAAAAAAGGGTTAAATTATTACTCAAGCACATAGGTAGTCTTGCTCAAAAATCTGCGTGATTTGTTGCTGTAGCTTTTGTATGTTCAATTTCATTTCAACTATACAAAAAACAACTCACAAGCCAAATGTGTTAAATTCTTAGATACATCTTACTGTATATAGGTGAGTTCATACTCTATTAAATCATGGGGAGTCTGCATGCGCTGTCTACTAACATAATATTAATATGCCAACATTAATGTTAATGTTACTCTGTTAGTTAACAAGAGCAAATGGTATTGGGCGTTTTATTGCTCAACTAAGGCTAAGTCCTAACAAAAAGTGAATGGAAATCCGTCGATTCTTCACCTCTAGCTTAACCAGATTGTACTAAATGGTGCATAATCGTAAACGAGAAAATTAAATATTTTATCGTTTAATATCACACAGCTTAAACTGTGTCGATTGCTATCAACAAAATATTACTTTGCCGCCTTGGCATATCCATAAAAAAAAATCTGACCTTAAAATTATTGAGGATAATCTAAACGAGAAAGCTAATCTTACTTCGTCTGTGCCGAAGTTTTTATACCCTTGCAAGTGCTCGCTTAAATATTTTCTAAAATACTCGTTTTCCCATTTTCCGACCGATCGTTCGTATAGGAGCTATATGATATAGTCGATTTGGCCAAAAATTTTTAAAATTATATCAAAGCATGTGAAACAAACAAATAAAAAACTGCAGGATGCTACCATTAAAAACAAAGATGTTTTTCAAACTAAGACTGTTTTTCAGAACTATCTTTTGTATGGCAGCTACACCATATAGTTGTCCGATTTTAATAAAACTTAGTAGAATTATAAAAAAACATAGAAAACTTACGATTACAAAGTTTGGAGATGTTTCCATTAAAATGAAAAAAGTTTTTCTCACTAAAACTAGTTTTCCGACCGATTATTCCTATGGGAGCTATAGGATATAGTCATCCGATCGGGTTGGCTCCGACATATTAGTAGTGTGCAGCAAAAAGAAGACTCTGTGCAAAATTTCAGCTCGAAAGCATCAAAACTGAGAGACTAGTTCGCATAGAAGCAGACAGACAGAAGGACAGACGAACGGACAAAGCTCAATCGACTCAGCTCGTCACCCTGATCAAGAACATATATGGTTTATGGGGTCGGAAATGAATATTTCTATGCGTTGCAAACTTCTGGGCAAAATTATAATACCCTTTACAAGGGTATAAAAACAGATCATTCAGATCAGCGACTACTCATCTACGACTAGCAATTGCCGATAAGTCTCTGCTAAAGCCCTTCATTTCCAGGGCTTCTATTCTGTTCTATTCTGTGGCTTTTGTATTTTTTAAATTTGGAAAATTAATGGATAATAGAAATACAATTTAGTGAGTCAGCAATCTTTTTTGGCAATTATGGTTGTTCAATTTTCCAATCGCAATGGGCAAATCTCTTCATTCAGTAGGTAAAATAGGCAATCAAAAATCACAAATCGTAAATGGAAATATTCGGCTAAATGGACCCCATGTTTATATAAGAACGCTGATTGTTAGCCATAAAATATACCAAGGATTGAGGTTTGGTTTATCTCATGTTTGACCCAATCTTTGAGTGTATCTTTTAGTCAGGCCTATGGTACGTGCAAATACAACTTCTTTGATCAGACAAAATATATTTAAAAGTGAAAGAAACCAATTAATGCGGTTCTTGGCATCAAGGCATTAATGAAACACTTTGATGAGTACTAAAATCGCGCGATTAACGCAATCTAGAAGTGATTTAAAAAATATAATAATTGACTTGGCAGCCTTAAAGAACTAGTTCGAGCTCTCTCCAATATCTCGGGTCCTAATTTTCCAAACCTTCGCACGAAATATGATTTTAAAACACTCAACCTTATACATTACGAATATGTCTTATAGGTTCTTTCTTTCTGTTTCCTTAAAGAAAACCAAAAAAAATTTGGTATTAATATTTTTTTGTTGCACGTTGTCTCCAATTGAAATTTTGCCCAGTTTTATATCCCTGCAGAGGGTATATTGAAATTGTCCAGATGTTTGTAACGCAGAGAAGGATTTAATAAGCCACATAAAGTATATATATTCTTGATCAGCATGACGAGCTGAGTCGATGTAACCATGTCCGTCTGCGCGTCTGTCCGTCCGTCTGTTTCTATGCGTTTTCCTTGAATCCAGCCGGATTGGAAACTGATGTTAGTGAGAAAAAGTTATTGTTTTCAAAGCAAACGCCTCCAAACTTTGTATTTCCACTGGTCGAAATCGAACATCTATATAGTATAGCTGGCATAGAAAAGTAGAGTCAGAAAAGTAGTTTTTGTGGGAAAAACTAGATGGTTTTCAGTTTAAATGTCCTTCAAATTAGTTAGAAAAACGCGCTGCAAGGGTATACAAGCTTCGACCGATCCGAAGTTAACTTTGCTCTATTTTTTTTTGTTGGTATCAATATAGTCCCAGAGAGTATCAGAATGATATTTTGATCCTTTGTGTATGAAAAGATATGTAGAATATGAGAAGTCATTCGATTTTTAGGCTTCTATGCGTTACAATCTTTTTGATATCTTGATATCTTTTCAATATACCTTCTGCAATGGTATGAAAAGTGTTAGACTGATACAAGTTGGTATCAATTTGACATTTTCGGAAAATCATTTTAGTTCTTTCAAACATATTAACTTGATCATTGAAGCATAGCAGTGAATTTTATACTCAATAGTTTCAAATTGTTGACTGGCATTTCGTTGACTTCTCCTTTCTGGATGTTGCTTTCGAGTTGAAGGATTTTAGGAGATTTTATTGCTTCACTTTTTAAGAAAATGTAATAAAAAGGCATTGTAATTGCATGCAGATTTTGAGACTCTGTAGCACAAAAAAAGGAATCAAAAAGTCGCGAGATTAGTTTGAAGATTTTCTAGTTTTGGTTGAATCGACCGACGTTTTGGGGACTGAAAACAATGACTAATTAACTAATTTCCGCATGGGTTAATGTTTGGTTTACAGTGAAAAATATGTCGCAGTTCTGGCTTCAAGACCTGTTTGCACTTGTCTATCTTAAGCTAAACACAAAAACGAGTTCTTATTGCCTTAAGAACGATGACTTAACGATGACTTCTTAATACTAGAAAAACGTCTTGACAATTCGAAATATGCAGTCATGTAAAAGTTTGAAAAAAAGCAAGTGAAAGTGTTTGGGTTTTTGGCTGCTTACTTTTAACTAAATGATTTACTTACATCCTAAACTGCTCATCATATTTGATAATATTTGATCCTCCTTTTCGGCTTAAAGTGGCAGATTATACACTTACCTGAAATTAGAAAAAAATTCAAAATAATTAATATATTAAGTCAGTATATAAATAAGTGTTTTAATAGATATGTATTTAAAAAGCTAAAATTGTTATAGCATATTGACTTCCTTATCAAATTCAATAATGAATTCAATACAGAAACAAATCAATTGTCACTTGCTGAACTGGATTTCGCGTTCTTCATTATCTAATCAATTTAATCAATTTGCATACTCAAAGGAAAACTCAGGGATAATAAAAATGCAATCAATACAAAAACTTGGCGAAAGCTTTTAAATTTTAACGCTTCTTTTGCAGACCTTGTCTTTAAATTAAAGCATTCGACTAATAACCTGCATCTATTTGAAAACACCATTAAAACTCATTAAATATTTACTAGATTTCTGTGAGATAAATTAAAGCTTGTTTGTTTTCAATATTGAAATTCCATGCAAGCAAAAAACCATAAAAATAAAACTGGCTTCATTTTTGATGCTCCACTAATCAGCAGATTTAAGAAAAAACACACGCACAAAAAAGTCAAAGCACACAAAAGCACAATGCAAAATACATTCAAAATACAAATACAAGCCACTAGTTTTACGCCCAAGAAAGAAAATGCACACGGCTCTAATTGCACATCAATAAATTGCACATTAATTTTCCTGCGGTATTTTCAATTAAAATGTCAACTACCCAGGGTACCTCATTAATTACACATTTTGCGCAAATTTCGGCCATTTATATAATACCCTGGTCTAAGCGTATGTGTGCCCATAATTCAGTGTCAATATTTATGGGGTAGGCAACGTGTGGTTACCCACACACACACACTCAAACACAAACACATACAGCTTTAGCAACAACTAAGGTGAAGCATTGTGGGCGTTCTGCTGAATAGTACAATCAATCTGAGCCACTCACATTCAATTAATGCCACATTATAACTGGATATTAAAAACTGGGTTAGCAATTTTTGTTGCCATTTGAAGCTGGCGAACCACTTTTAAGTTTTATCTAACAACTGAGATAGGCTAAAGAATGCGAAAGCTTTCATTCAGTTGGGGATGTGTTGGCTAGTAAATGCTCTTTCGAGGAGAAATATTAAGAAAGTATAGAAGAAATTTGTTGACAATTGTATGGATTCACATTTTTTCATAACCGAATGAGAGAGATTCTCATAAAGTGTTAAGAAGTCTGCTTCATTTTCTTTCGCACACTTTGAATAAGTTTCTGGAAATATATTTTGATTGGAACTTTTTTAAAGCTCTGAAGTTATTTGTAAACAATAAAGCGACTCGCTTGTACATGTAAATCATTTGTCGAATCTGAATGCTTTGGAAAAGTATTCGTTTCAGTTCTGTTGACTTAATAATAAACTTGCAGCCCTTGAAATCTCTTAAGTTGGGCACTTGAGATCTGAATGTGCTTATTATATAAGTGTGAGAAGGGCAGCTGAAACTGAGCTAGACTGACAAATGTGTGAATTATAATCAGGGATGTCAAAAGAAAATCGGAAGAGACTGGTTTAACGAGATATAAAATTACCAAAAATGAAAAATTGAAATATAATATACAAACGATAAAGCGAAGCTAACTTCGTCTGTGCCGAATTTTGTATACCCTTGCAAGTGCTCGCTTAAAAACAAGGTTGCCCAAATTCGACGGACCCATGTTTTTTTTAAAAAAATCAAAGAAAAAAAGAAAAATTTGGCGGTTGGCAATCTTAATCATTTAATTTGTTCCAAGTAGATTTGTTTACATCAATTTTTGAATATGATATCTCTCAAATGGCCGCCTCTGGCGTTGATGGCGTATTGTGCCCTTTTTGCAGCATTTTCCATCGTTTTCGCCAACATTTCGGCCGGAATAGAGGCTATTTCTTCACGAATATTGTCCTTGAGCTCTTCTACGGACCTTGGCTTGTTAACGTAAACCTTTGACTTCAAATATCCCCACAAGAAGAAGTCAGGCGGCGTCAAATCGGGCGAACGCGGTGGCCAGTCCAAATCAACACTTTTCGACATCAAACGGCCCGGAAACAATTTCTTCAGAAAATCGATTGTTATGCGACTTGTGTGCGGTGGAGCGCCGTCTTGTTCAAACCAGAACTGCCTCATACGCTTTCGACGAATAATTGGCATCACAAAATTGGTCATCATGTCGCGATAACGCTCCTGGTTGATGGTAACAGCATGGCCATTTTCATTTTGGAAGATTAACGGCCCAATGACCGTTTTCGCACTAACGCCGCACCAAACTGTGACTTTTTCGTCATGAAGAGGCACTTCTTGAATC
The DNA here is from genome assembly GCA_035044965.1 of Lordiphosa andalusiaca. Taxonomy (NCBI): domain Eukaryota; kingdom Metazoa; phylum Arthropoda; class Insecta; order Diptera; family Drosophilidae; genus Lordiphosa; species Lordiphosa andalusiaca. The sequence continues at coordinate 4,824 of JAWNNM010002368.1, read as the reverse complement.
TCCTGAGGATTTTCAGTGGCGTAAATACGGCAATTTTGCTTATTTACGGTCCCATTCAATGTGAAATGGGCTTCATCGGAAGCAAGTTGAGTTTTCACAATTGACTTGTTCTGTTGAATGTAAATTTCAACTATTTCAGAGCGCTCGCGTGGCGTGTATTGTTCCATGGTAAAAATCTGCTTGGACTGACGCTTCAAACGCGGTATGTCATTAAGCGATCTGACATCTCTGTCAAAAGTTATGGCATTGCCAGATGGGTCCGTCGAATATGGACAACCCTGTATTTTCAGTAATAACTTTTTTTCCACAACGATCCATTTTCGACCGATCGTTCGTATGGGATATAGTCATCCATATTGGACAAAAATTTGTAAAATTAGGTAAAAGCATGTGAAACAAACAAATACAACATTTCAATAGAAGCAAATAAGTTTTTTAACTAAGTCTTTTTTTCAGACCCATCTTTTGTATGTCAGCTAATCCATATAGTTTGCCGACTTTCACCAAACTTGGCAGAATTATTAAAAAACAACGAAAACCTATGAATACAAAGTTTGGAGATATTTCCATTGAAAAGTAAAAAGTTTTTCTCACTAAAATAAATTTTCCGACCGATTGTTTCTATGGGAGCTATAAGATATAGTCATCCAATCCGGTCAGTTCCGACATGTTAGTAGCGTGCAAGAAAAAGAAGACTCTGTGCAAAATTTCAGCTCGATGTGATGCGCATCATTTGATTTTCGGTTCAATTCAATTACATTACAACAAGTGGAGCAATAGGCGGTCATTCCACTGTACAGCTAAACGGTTGTTCTTTCTAATTTGTTTTGTTTTTTTGAGTTGCTATACATTTCTCATCTGCATAATATTCCCTCGATTGACTTCTTTATTTAGACTTTTGCAAAGATAAATTATTGATTAGTGGAAAATGCAAGTACTATTTATACAATTGATGAAGATGATTCAATTTCATATTACACTTATCACTCAGCTGTGAATAGGGGCACAGCTTGCCTGACTGGCTGACAAATCTTCCCCTACCGGGTCAGATACTTTTCGATAATCATTTATTTTTATTTTTTAATTTTAATTTTAGTTCTTCTAATTATGGTTTTTCTTTGTTAGGTATCCTAGGTTGATAAGCTCTTTGATAAGGTGGTTAGGAATTTTTGTACAGCCTTTTTGGTCGACTATTAAAAATAATTAACTATTAACTATCATAAATAATTAAACAAAATAAATAAGCAAATTAAATAAATAAATAAATAAATTTATTTATAAGTAAAAGTAAAGTTCTTATAACATGCAACAAGTCCATTTAATACTAAAATTGCAAATTTGTCATGAGTTTTTATTACTTTAAAACCATTTCTTATTCTCTATTTTCTTTTCTTTTAAAATAAATAAAATAATATTGTCAATTTCGAGAAAAAACAGTTCAAAACGATTGCATTTAAGCTATGATAAAATAGTTTTTAAATAGTTCAACTTAAATCAAGCCATTTCCAACCAGTTTCCCATTCCTCTCATCAGCACTTTTATGATATTTCCAATATATTTAGATGCATATACCAAACATAGTATTTTTATTTAAACGATTCAAAGCATACATTAATCTTTATCTAATCCAAACAAGTTAATACACTGAATGCTGTGCTTCACCTCAATAGGGCAGTGGCTATAAACAAAAACTCTGCGGATCAGCTTAACCAGCAGATAAATATATAAATAATGCATAAACGACACTAGACTAGCAGCTAATTTGCTTAGCTTTTTATTGTTTAGTTTTTGTATCTCTTCTTGGTAGCTGCCAATATGAGAAATGTTGCATAAATTAAGCAATTTAGATGGGGATTTCAAGCGCATGTTTGAACGTTTTTTAATTGAAACAACAATACATTAATGGGAAATAATCAGGCAGGTTAATATTTAACACTCTGACACTTGCACACACACGCGTTGTAATCAAATATAAATGTTTCAATTGTTTTAATCCACAAAATGCTAAAACAATTGAATTTGAGCAGCATTTGATAATTGAAGTTTTATTGACCTGCGAATGCAAATCACACAAAATGATTTCAATTAAAATATCAAAGTCAATCAAGTAAATCAAAGCGGATTAACTTTTAAATGAGGTTATCAGTTGACAAACAGGGTGTGAGGACATTTTCTATTGATTAAGGCAAGGAGAAGCCGGCTGACCTTGTGTTTTGATGGGGATTATCCGATAATTGTAATTAAATTGTAAAGCCTGACAGCTTAAGTTTGTTCATTACATGGGAAACTTCAAGTTGAAGTAAACACTTTCAAGAATAATCTGTATCATTTGTCTATTCTTCGCAGTTCTAAGAAAGAAACTACACTTCATTGTATTTCTTATCTCGCATCCATTAAAGGTCTACTGGCCATTCGCTTTTTCAATCTAAATACAAATAACTAAGCCCTAAAGATAAGCACGCACTCGGACAGCTGTCTATTCAAGCTATCCATACGCACTCGACGCCTAAAAACTCAAATATTTATGTGTAAATAATAAATAATTATTGTTATAATTGAAACCGAAATAGGTGAAGTTGACACCGCTCCGGTTCCGCCTCGCACTCAACGCATTGGACGGAGAAGCTGTCAAAATTGTTGTCGAAACCTTGTTTTTTTTTTTTGAAATTTTGTGGCCTTTTCGGTTAAATGTTCGGTAATGTTCTAATTACGTGGGCGCGTGTCAGTATTTTGATGGAAGGGAACGACTTTTTATCGTTTGGTAATATTTATGGTATTAGAGATGGCTGGGGGTCGGGCGGCAGTTATTGTTGGGGGTATTAGTAGTTGAAGCATGTTTATTTGATTAGATTTCGTGTGTGGCATATCTAATTGCTTGATGGCGCCCACTCAATGATGAAAAACTGTCTATGGAATGGGGAACTAGTAGCGCGTTAAATGGGGTGTTCAATGATCATGGGAGAAATAAATTTAAGCGACTGTCAGATGTGTTTAAAATATTGAATAAGCTTGGAAAGGTATGGCAAAACTTATCTATTTGAACATGGGATGAGTTGTCTAGAGATTGCTGCGAGATATCAGAAATAATATGATGACAGTTCGTGAAATTAAAAGAAATTGAGAAATCACAAGAATAGTTTTTTAAGAATTTTACAAAATCATAACCTCTCTTGCAGGTTTGTATTCTGCTTACAATCTATTCAAACCAAGTTGTTTAAGTCAATTCTGATTAATGAAAGAAAACTTCTATTATACCAAGTTCTGAGATCATTTTACTTGATGATGGATTTTCCACAATATGTTGAAATACGTGTCCAATTATAGCATTGGGGTTGCTCTCAAACTGAGTCTGTAGTCGCGTTTTAACCCATTTCGGGATCGAATTTTTGACATACTTTTTCTTTCAATGACCAAGAGGTTTGTGCTATCAGACAGGTTAAAAATATACTTTTGAATTAACCTTAACCAAGCATTTGTTTGTGGAAGTTTTGCAAAATTTGAAAGATCTGCACTATATACCTTAGACTGGATTTACACGGTGAAACAAAGTTCATGAGGTTCTCTTAGTGGGCAAGAGAATCAGGTGAGATTCTAAACCTTTCCTTTATAAAACGTATTTACTTTGGCTTGAATATAGCGCCTACTAAGAGAACTTCATGAAATTTGCTTCATAGGGTAAATCAAGTCTTAGAATATTTTGCTTTGATAAGTGTTTGGAGTTAATAGGGAGAGTTTGAAAAATGGAACTCAATAAACAGCACTACTGAAAAAAAATAGAATATTATTCGCATTAAATGAACATACAGCTCTTTGAAAAAGATTTGTATACCGATCGAAAGGAAAAGAAAAAAGATTTTATATTGAATTTTTTTTTTTTTTTCGAAAAAAATTTCCGAATTTTTGAAAATTTTAAATGATGAATTATACGGAAGCGTTTGAAGTATGGATGCGGGAAACACTATTAAAATACAATATAGATTTTGTCCAAAAATCAATATACATCGTTTTAGAATATTTTTCTGAAAAACTAAGAGTACTTAAAATGAGTACAAAATATTGTGAATACTTAAAATCGTAAGTTAAAGCTCTGTTATGGTTGGTGTTCAAGATAATTAAACATTTTTACCTAGCCCCTCCAGGCCACCGCTTTATACATCGAATTCTCATACCTTCTGGACATGATATTTAGTTATCAACATTATTTATCGATTTGTCAAAGGAAACTGATGTTTAGAATGTGCTGTAATCAAGTTATGAGAGAAACAAAATTAACTGCAGCAGCGCTGCTTACAGCTGCAACTGAAGCATAAAAATTTGGGCATACACTTCCATTGGTACAGATTATATTACAGTCGGGCTTGACCGACTTTCTTTCTTAATTTTTGTTTGTTTTATGAATAAGCTACCTTTTAATGTCACGACTGTAAAGAAGATCCAAGTCAACAAAATTTTCAAAAACTGCCAAAGATAATGTTATTTTTTTTCCACCCAAGCTTCTCTTGTTGTAAATAGTACTTATTTGTTGGTAAATCTCTACTTTGCAAGGTTACAAACCAGTCATGAAACGAGCCCCTAAGAACCGTTTCAATTCAGGTTCGAAACGGTCCCAGAACCGAACAAATCTTAATTGTTAACCCAATGCACCAGAAAACTCTTGTCATTTTTGTACAACTTACTTATAAAACTGTTAAATATTTGACAGGAACCAAAAATTTATGATTGTAACTCAATAAATTCCAAAACTGGTAACTAGAAGTTACTAAAAGACAAAAAGACCCGTAAGAACAAAGCTGAAACCTTTAAAAATCTTCTAGTTGTGGTGTC